>JAPDFW010000092.1:600000-1007500 GCA_028826165.1 Anaeramoeba ignava | reverse complement strand
TTAAAAATTAAAATTAAAATTAAAATTAAAATTTAAAAATTAAAATTAAAATTAAAATTCAAATTAAAAAATCAAAATTAAAATTAAAATTAAAATTAAAATTTAAAATTAAAATTAAAATTAAAATTAAAATTAAAAATTAAAATAAAAATTTCTTTTAAAATTAAAATTTCAAATTCCCAATCAAAAAATATTCCAGATGATCAATTACAATCAAAGAAAAATTTTTCAAACATTAAACAAAACATTTTAATTCAAATTAAAATTTTCTTTATTCAAAATTAAGTTAAAATTAAAAATAATTATCAATTAAAAACAAAATTAAAATTAAAATTAAAATTAAAACTGTTCAAGTTGATGTAAAAATTAAATTCAAAAATTAAAATTAAAATTAAAATTAAAATTAAAATTAAAATTAAAATTAAAATTAAAATTAAAATTAAAATTAAAATTAAAATTAAAATTAAATTAAAATAAAATTAAAATTAAAATTAAAATTAAAATTAAAATTAAAATTAAAATTAAAATTTATAATTAAAATTGAAATTAAAATTAAAATTAAAATTAAAATTAAAATTAAAATTGAAATTAAAACTGAAATTAAAATTAAAATTAAAATTAAAAAAATTAAAATATAAAATTTAAAATTTTTCCGAAATATATAAAATTTAAATGGTTTAATCTCAGAAACAAAATCAAAAATTTCATTTCAAAATTCTGTTTCAAATATTCTTGCTGAAATTAAAATTTATATTGAAATAAAATATTCACAAAAATTTCTTTTAGGGAAAAACTTTATAAAATTAAAATATTCCATTAAATCAATCACAAAAAAATTTTTCAAACATTAAAAACACATTTTAATTGATAGAAATTTTTCTTTATTCAAAATAAAGTCCTTCTTTTTTATATATATGAAAAACAACAAGATTGATAATTAAGTTGAAAAAATCTTCCTGATGATTAAATTATATATTATTTTTAAAATTAAAATTTGATATTTTAATTGAAAAAATCATTAAAATTTAAATTAAAATTTAAAATTCAAATTAAAATTATCCTTCTCATTTCAATTTTTGATTAAAATAAAATTTAAATTAAAATAAAATTTATTTGAAAAAATCAAATTAAAAATTAAAATTAAAATTTTAATTTTTAATTTTTATAATTTTTAATTTAAAAATATTATTTGATATAAAATTTAAAATTAAAAATCAATATTAATTACAAAATTCTTTTATTAAAATTAAAATTAAAATTAAAATTTAAAATTAAAATTTAAAATAAAATTTAAAATAAAATTAAATATAAAATTTAAAATCTAAAATTTAATAAAATAAAATTAAAATTAAAATTAAATTAAAAATTAAAATTAAAATTAAAATTAAAATTAAAATTAAAAATAAAAATAAAATCAAAAAAATTAAAATTAAAATTAAAATTAAAATTAAAATTAAAATTAAAATTAAAAAAAATTAAAATTTTTCCGAAATATATAAAATGGTAAAATCTTTAATATAAAAAAATTTAATTTCAAATTTAATCTAAAATTAAATTGGATCAAAAAAATTTAATCAAAAACTTAAAATTTAAAAATTAAATCTAAAAAATCAATCCAAAAATTTAATATTAAAAATTAAATTTTTGGATATAATAAAAAATTTAATTTAAAAAGATACAAGTTAATCAAAAATTAAATTAAAAATCTTCCTGCAATTATTTTTAAAATTAAATCAAAAATTTAAAATTTTGAAGGAAAAACTTTGTAAAAATTTATTCTTCAAAAATTAACCTTCTCCTTTCAGTTTTGATGGAACAGGATTAAAATACAATTTATTTGAAAAACTAAATATTTTTAATTTTTAATTTTTAATTTGATTTTTTTGAAATAATGAATAAAAATCAATATTAATTCAGAACAATAACTTTTTTTCAAAGTCCAATTTTATTTATCATTAAATCTAAAATTTTCTATAAAATTAAAATAAAATGAAAAATAAAAATTTAACGAAAATAAATATAAAATAATATAAAATTTAATAAAAATAATGAGAATAATAAAAAAAATAAAAAAGAATAAAAAAAATAAAATTTAATAACAATTTAATAAAAAATTAAAGAAAAAATTAAATAATAAAATAATGAAAAAAAAATAATTAAATTTAATTAAAAAATTAAATAAAAATTTAAATAATTATAATAATTAAAAATTAAAATAAAATTTAATTAAAATAATTAAATTAAATTAAAATTTAATTAAATAATCAAAAAATTAAATATAAATTAAATATAAAATTTAATCTAAAAATTAAATAAAAAATAATTAAATAATTTAATTAAAAATTAAATAAAATTAAATAATTAAAAATAAAAATAAAAATTAAATCTAAAATTAATTCAAAAATTAAATATAAAATTTAATTAAAAATTTAATCAAAAATTTAATCTAAAATTTAATCTAAATTTAATATAAATTTAATCTAAAATTAAATAAAAAATTAAAAAATTTGAAATAATTAAAAATTCTTGAAAACCAACAATTAAATAATTAAAACAACAAAATAATAAATTTGAAAAATTAAATAATGGAATAATTTGGAATATGATTTTTGAAATAATGAATAAAAATCAATAATGAAAACAATAATTTCAATTTCCAATTTCTTAATTAAAAAATGGAACTTTCTCAAAAAAAAAATAATGAAATAACAAAATAATTAAATAAAGAAAATAATGAAATAATTAAATAATAAAATAAAAAAAATAAATAAACAAAATAATGAAATAATGAAATAAAAGAAAGAAAATTAAATAATTAAATAATGAAATAAAAAATAATTAAATAATTAAATAATGAAAGAAAGATAATTAAATAATTAAATAATTAAATAATTAAATAATTAAATAATTAAATAATTAAATAATGAAATAATTAAATATTAAATAATTAAATAATTAAAGAAAGATAATTAAATAATGAAATAATTAGATAATTAAATAATTAAATAATTAAATAATGAAATAATTAAATAATCAAATAATTAAATAATTAAATAAAGAAAGAAAGATAATTAAATAATTAAATAATGAAAGAAAGATAATGAAATAATGAAAGAAAGATAATTAAATAATTAAATAATGAAAGAAAGATAAAAAGGTTTTTTTTTTGTTTTTAATTAAAAAAAAAATTTAAATAAAAAGGAGAAATTTGAAAAAATATTTTCCCCTTTTTTATTTTTTAAAAACAAAGAAAAAAAATTTTTTTTTTTTTTTCATTTTTCATTTTCTTGTAAATTAAATTAAATAATTAAATTAAATTAAATTAAAATATTAAAAATTAAAAAATTAAATTATAAAATTTGAATTGAAAATAAAAATCAACAGATGGCATCATTAAAATTACAAAAAAGATTAGCATCTTCTGTTTTAGGAGTTGGAAAAAGAAGAGTATGGTTAGATCCAAATGAAATATCAACATTATCATTAGCCAATACAAGACAAAGTATTAGAAAGATGTATCGAGATGGATTAATTGTCAAAAAACCTGTTAAAATTCATTCTAGAGCAAGAGTTCGTGCAAGACTTATTGCTAAAAGAAAAGGTAATTTTAAATATAATTTAAATATAATTCAATTTAAAAATAATTTAATTCAATATTTAATTCAATAATAATTTAATTTAATAATAATTTAATTCAATATTTAATTCAAAAATAATTCAATTCAATATTTAATTCAAAAATAATTTAATTTAATAATAATTTAATTCAATAATAATTTAATTCAATAATAATTTAATTTAATAATATAATTTAAATATAATTCAATTTAAAAATAACTTAATTCAATAATTCAATTTAATAATAATTCAAAAATAATTCAATAATAATTCAAAAATAATTCAATTTAATAATAATTTAATTCATTATTAATTTAATTCATTATTAATTTAATTTAATAATAATTTAATTCAATATTTAATTCAATAATAATTTAATTCAATATTTAATTTAATAATAATTTAATTTAATAATAATATAATTCAATAATAATTCAATTCAATATTTAAATTCAATAATAATTCAATAATAATTTAATTTAATAATTTAATTCAATATTTATTCAATATATAATTCAATAATAATTCAATATTTAAATTCAATTTTTAAATTCAATTTTTAAATTCAATAATAATTTAAAAATAACTTAATTCAAAAATAATTCAATAATAATTCAATAATAATTTAATTCAATATTTAATTCATTAATAATTTAATTTAATAATTCAATTTAATAATAATTTAATTTAATATTTAATTCAATAATAATTCAATAATTTAATTCAATAATAATTTAATTCAAAAATAATTTAATTTAATAATAATTTAAAAATAATTTAATTCAATATTTAATTCAATATTTAATAATAATTTAATAATAATTTAATTCAATATTTAATAATAATTCAATTCAATAATAATTCAATAATAATTCAATAATAATTTAATTCAATATTTAATTTAAAAATAATTTAATTCAATATTTAATTCAATATTAATTTAATTCAATAATTAATTCAAAAATAATTCAATTCAATAATAATTTAATTCAATTTTTAAATTCAATAATAATTCAATAATAATTCAATAATAATTTAATTCAAAAATAATTCAATTCAATTCAATAATAATTTAATTCAATATTTAATTCAATTTAATTCAAAAATAATTTAATTCAATATTTAATTCAAAAATAATTCAATATTTAATTCAATAATATTTAAATTCAATTTTTAAATTCAATTTTTAAATTCAATTTTTAAATTCAATTTTTAAATTCAATTTTTAAATTCAATTTTTAAATTCAATTTTTAAATTCAATTTTTAAATTCAATAATAATTCAATATTTAATTCAATATTTAAATTCAAAAAATAAACAGGAAGACATACAGGACTTGGTAAGAGAAAAGGAACAAGAGAGGCAAGAATGCCAACAAAAATTTTATGGATGCGAAGAATTAGAGCTTTAAGAAGATTACTTAAAAAATATCGAGAAAAAGGCAAAATTGACAAACATCTTCATCACGAGCTTTATATGAAAGTAAAAGGAAATGTATTTAAAAACAAGAAAAGTTTAATGGAACACATTGTAAAGACAAAGATTGAAAAAAAAAAAGAGGATCTTTTATTAAAACAAGCCGAAGCAAGAAGAAACAGAACAAAGAGACTTAAAGAAAAGAGAAGAGGACTTCTTCAAGAAGTTGATAAACAAGAAAAACCAAAAGACAAACCAAAAGACAATCTTATAGAAAAACCAAAAGAACAACCCAAAAAACAAGAAACAAAGAATAAAGCTGAATTAAAGAAGAAATTCCAAGAAAAGAAAAAAGAAATACAACAAAAAAAGAAAGAAAGACAACAAAAAAGAGTTCAAAAACAAAAACCAAAACCAAAAAAGAAATAGAGCTTTTAAAAATTATTTTCATTACAATTTTAATTTCCAATTTTAATTTCCAATTTTAATTTCAAATTCAATCAGAAAATTCACAATAACAAAAAAGAAACAAAACTTTTTTTTTTTTTAAAATCATTTCAATACAATTCTTTTAAACCAAAAAACTATTTTTAATTTTAATTTTGTTTTTGTTTTTGTTTTTGTTTTTGTTTTTGTTTTTAAATAAATTTTATTAATTCAAATTCATTAAAGATCTTAAAATATAACTGCAAATATGATTAACAACTTCATTCACATATCTTCTTTCAAGTTGAGTAATCTCAACAACATCAGGATTATATTCTTGTGGAAGTTTCTTCTCAGGATCAAATTGAGGTTTTGATTTGCGACAAATCTCAAAAGAAAAACTTTTTCCTTCTTTTGATAAAATAAAATGTAAAAAAAACGTTCTTGAACAAACTAAAACCATATGAGCATTTTTATCAAGACCAAAACGTCTCAACCGACCCTTATATATCTGACACAAATGTGTAAAAAGAAGAGGTTTATCTCGGAAACGAAGAATTTTCTTGTAAACTTTATTGTCCAATTTTTGGATCGGAATTCGATGAACAAGTTGAATTAAATTACGAAATTCTTCATCATGAATTGAAAGATCATCCATTTCACTCATCTCTGGTAAAACAATTTGAGGCATCATTCCAACAGGCGTTTCCAGCTTTTTCCATGTTCGTTGAAGATTGCATTCGTCGATTGCAAACTTGATTGGATCCAAAAGAGAAATAATGTGTTCGGGAAGTTTTTGGTCGAGTGAGTCGATCATCACAGATTCTGAATCTGGAGAGAAAGAAAAAGAAACAGCCACTTTTGGATCCAGAATCTTTTGATTAATACTGTGACTCTTTTCTTGTCCGTTGTGCTGTTTGTGTCTTTGTTTAGGAGATAAAATGAGATCAAAACCGGAATCTTCGGGTTTGATCAAATTTTGTTCTTTCAAATGAATTTGTGTTAATTTTTGAGTGGATGATTGAGTTATTATTGGAAGTTTTCTGTGGCTGTGTTGTTGAGGTGAAGGTGAATGTGAGATTTGCTGGTTCATCCTCATTTCGAATGGGAAAAACCGTCTTTTTTTTGTATCTGAGCGTAAAATATTTTCTTGATTTTGAATTGGTGATAATGAATTGTTCAAATTGAGAAGTCTTTCTGTTGGTGATTTGATAAGTGCCTGATTTTCTATCATTTTATGAAGATTATTTTGATATATTTCTTCTGTCTGATTTGCTATTTCGGGTCTATTTTTCAATGTGAAAAATTCAACAACAAGCTGGAAAGAACTTGATTCAATTTTTTGGATTTGCATTTTCTTTTCACAATTTGCAAATATAATAAGAGAATAAGATGGAGATTTTTTGAAATCAATATCAATATTATTATCATCAGTATCAGTATCAAAATTTGCAATATCAATATCAATATTTTTTTTGTTTTGATTTTTGTTTTGGTTTTTGTTTTGGTTTTTGTTTTGGTTTTTGTTTTGATTTTTGTTTTGATTTTTGTTTTGGTTTTTGTTTTGATTTTTGTTTTGATTTTTGTTTTGGAAAAAGTGCTTGTTTTTTTCATTAGAACTGACAAAAATAGCACTCACTTGATTTCCAACTTTAATAAAATCAAATCCCAAATCTTTTGTGCGTTCGTATAAATTCATCAAAAATTTATTTGGATTAACTACAACATTTGTATCAATATTCAATATATTGAGATTGATTGAATTTTCGACAAACATAGGCGATTCTGGGAAAATATCCATAAAATATTGTCATTGCATTCTTGAATTCTTCAAGTGTGAATTTTGATTGAGTTTCTTTTGATTTAAAATATTCTTGGAACTTCTCAACAATCGAATCATAAACAAAAGAATTGAAGCGTAAGAGTTGTTGTATTTCCATAATTTCAGAATAATAGTTGATTAAATGATCAGGTGTGCTTCCTCTTTCGTGTAAATTTTCGGTGTGAGGAAAAAGAAAAACTTTCAAAATGATAAAATGATAATAAAACGAAATTTCAATAAACATTGTTGCCTTGTTGATTCCCCTCCAGAAATATATGTTTCTTTCTGTTGCCTGCTCTTTTCCTTTCAGATCTTCCTCTACATAAGGATATTTTGGCTGATGATCCAATTCAACCTTCACTTCGGTTTTGTGCGTTTGATAATTCACATTGATTTTTTGGATTCCCTTTGACTTTAAATAACTGGAATATTCCTGAATAATGAAATAGAGGAAATATTTGTGTAATTTATCTTGTGTAGTTTGCAAATCAAATTGTTCTTGGTTGATATTTGGTTGTTCGTTGTCATGAATTGGTGCAAAATGCTCAAAAACCAATGGAACTTTTGCATTATAAACTAAATTGGAAAGTGAAAGAATTTTCTTCAGATCCAGTTCTTGAAGAGCGACTGGATCTTCTTCAAGAGCTCCTTTTAATATACGTGTGGCCTCAAGTGTTTTGATTTGGAAATTTCTACGAGAAGCGCAGAAATACAGAATTTTCAGGAAAGATAAACTGTGGAAAAGAATTGGATGGATATTAATCATTTTCGAAAAAGGAAATATTATTCTGTATTGTTGAAAGTCCATAAAATGAACAAGATCCCAGAAAAGTCTATCGAAAGAAAATCTTGTTATTTGGTGATGATTTTCATTGATTAGAGATAGTGTTTCTCTGATGAATTCCTTAACTTTGCTATTTTCATTAATGATATTTTGATTTTGATTTTGATTTTGATTTTGATTTTGATTTTGATTTTGATTTTGATTTTCATTTTCATTTTCATTTTCATTTTCATTTTTTAAATCATGATCTTTTTCTTCAATAGAAATTGAATCAATATTCATATTTTCAATATTATTTGCAATTTGCATTTTCGGTTTTTCATTTTCTTTTTTTTCAGGAACTTTCACAGGAACAAATTTGTTATTTTTTAATGGAAAATCAAATACAATTAAATTTTCCACATTTTTCAATAAAAAAGATGAAAATTGAAATGGAGGAGATGAAACTCCAGAATTTTGGTCATTGTTTTTAGAAGGAATTGTAGATTTCAAAATGGGAAATCGATAATCATCCCATTTAGAGGTTGTTGATATATGTTTGATTCCTAATTTTTGCATAATAATACTGGTAAAAATTCTGTGTCTTGCTTCGATCCACAAAATCAGTTCATTCACAAGATCACAGAGTCTTTGGACATCTTCGAATATCCAATTGAAAGTATAGATACTCATTTTTTGATCAGAACAAGCAAGAAAAAAAAATGATTTGCGAAAAACAGAAACAGGATTATTCAATTTGTCAATAAGCTGAAATTTTGGGAAAAGAAATTTGTTTTGAGAATTGGAATCTTGTTTGAAAGAAGAGAAAGATTGTTTTGGTTTTTGGTTGTGATTATTTGGATTCGAATCCAAATTAAAATTAAAATTCAAATTAAAATTAAAATTCAAATTCAAATTCAAATTTGGATTGTGAATATTTGATATTTGAGGAGATTCCAAGACGGATTCGGTTATATCTTGAGTAACCAAAATATAAAAACCACGTTCTTGATCTTCAAGAATTTTGCATTGTTCAGGATCTTCGCAATCCAAAATACGGGATATTGTTTTAGGTTTTTTGCGAGATTGGAGCATTATTTTAAATATCGTAAGATTTGGATTAAGAAATGATACAATTCTGTGAATTTGTTTAATAAAAGGAATGCGAACAGATGAAGGGAAATGGACTGTTGTCGAGAGTCTTTGAACAGAAGGTGTTAAACATTCCGAAGCACCAAAAAGTGTTTTTTGGAAGTTGAATGGAGATGTTTTAGAAGGCACTGTTGAAATTGAGTGTTGAATACCATATTCATAAAGGGATTGAATGAAACATTTCTTGATTCGCTGAGAAAGAGGTTCTATATCGATAGAATCAAGTGAAAAAACCTCAAAAAGCAAGTGTGTGCAATATTTGAGGTTTATATTTGAGTCTTCTTTTTTATTTGATGAATTTTGCTTTTTATTTATTGAACTTTCTGAAGAATAAATAAAATCACGAAAAGTTGCTGTTTTTTCGTTTCCATCAATCTCATCAAAAATAATATTTTGTGGAGAAAAAGATTTGGGATCAAGACCATTCATTAATTGAGGAGAAGAAAAATGCAAGAAATTGGGACAAAGATCCAAAGAATAATCAAGAGGAGAAATAACAATGAAAGCAAGACCAGAGCCAAAAAGATAATTTTGGGGATTGGGAAAATATGCAAAAACAAGATCGGATAAACCAAAAGAAATTTGGGTGGAAAAAGATAGTGTTGACCAATCAGAAGAATTTGCAGAACGGAAATCGGGTCTTTTGAAAGCGTTTCCAGAATGGCTAGAAGTGATGAAATCAAAGGATACGCAAACAAGAAATTGTGAGAGATTTTGGCGAAGAAAAATAAGTAAATCAACGGGATTGGTCACAAAAGTTGGCAATTCAATTCGGAATATTTTATCAGGGTTTTTCTTTTGGGGAAGAAGAAATTGCAAATCTTGATTGGTAAGAACGCAAGAAGGAGAACTACGCATGAATTGCGCAATTATTTGGATCGTGAATTCTTTGATTTTGATTTTGATTTCTTTTCGCCATTTCTGGATCCCTTCTGCAGAAGGCTTTTCAATTCCATGGAATTTAAGTAATAATGAATAGGCACCTCTTGGCTTTTTTGCTTGTGATTTCTTGGGATTCGATTTTGAAAGTCCGAAAATAATATAGAATATTGATTTCTGATCGTTTTCAGTATAAACAAGTAAGTTGGGTCTATTTTTAACAAGAAAAGGACGCAGCATCCCAATTTTCAGATGCTCAAGAACAGATTGTGGATCAAGTCTTTTTACAAGAGGGATCGAGACGCGTATTTTTTCGTGGCAAGGACATTGGAATTGTCCCTCAGAAAAACGAAGAAAAAGAAGATCTTCATCGTCGATATACAAAGGTGATCTGTCCCTCTCATTCTTGGATTGTTTCTGAGGAGGCGGGACAAGATACGAGCTGCACAAATGTTGATTCCAAAGTTTTTGGAGAAGTATTTGCTGGTTAGTGAGCTTTGTAGTGTGTTCGATAGCATGAAGAGCATGATCAAAAAGCGCTTGTCTTTGCTCACCAAAAATTGTTCTTGAATGAAAAGCTAAAGAAGCAGAATCTGGCTTTAGAGTTTCAAACAAAGCCAATAAGGAAGAACAATGGATTTGAGGTTTTCTTGCGAAGGAAGTGGGTTTCCGAGCACAGATTTCTCAACAAGAACGTAATATTGAGAGAATCTATGAAGAACATAAAGATGATCCGAAACAAAGTTTCCAGGAAAAATCGATTGTCCTTTGTCAGGATCCACAAATACATTTTGGATCCGGACATATCCAACATATTGTGAAGAAATCGAACGGGAAATTGAAAGGACAAGAACAACGGATTCCCTTTTAATCGGCAGCCAAAACTTGAGTCTGTGGAGAGTTTCTTCTTGGATTAAAGAATCCACATTATTTACAGATGTTTGCAGTGATTTCAAATGGGAAGATGGAAGTCCAAGCATCTCATTCAATGGATCTCGAAAATAACCAGGATAACATTGCAAATCTTTTGTGTCGTTATTTCTGTTGGATCGAATTACGTCTGTTATATCGTGAGAATTATCTCTTCCAAGTCCATCATTTGCAAAAAGACCATGAGGATCTGCCACATGGGTTGTGTCCTGAGGGATAACTCCTCCTCCTGAAAAAAGCCAATCCTCATTAAAAACGTCCTCGTTGTTTTCTATTGGAAGCTTCAGAACAACAAGAAAAAACGACACTTTTTTCGGTTCATAAATTACACTGCGTCTCTCCATTCCCGCTTCAATTTTCCCACTATCACGTCCTGCTCCTATTACATGTCGCTGATTCTCTGGTGTCGGAAGCATTGACACTGAGATTGTTATTGTTTTGTTGAATGATTTTGTGATCCCTTTTTCTCTTCCACTTTTCCATTCGTCAAATTCGCAAGCAAAATCAAATCCCAGAAAAAGAGGCATGTTAATTTCACAACTGAATTTGTTTGAGTCGCGAAATTTAAGAAGAGAGTTGATCACATGCTTTGTTTTCGTATCAATATATGTTCCAATTCGTTTATTCTCTGTATTTGGACTGTAATAATAATGTCGATCTCTTAAGTTTTTCAACGGCTGAAAATTTTGTGCTATGATTCCTTCAAATCTTTTCTGCAAGTTTTGATCTTCAGTTTCGATTGAGAAATCCTTGCAACTTTTTTGTGCTTCAAGTGAGACTTGGAAAAAATTTGTTAGATCAATTTCGCAGCGGTTTTCTTCGCATAAACGAATGATTTGCTTGACGTTTCCTGTAGAAAGCTCAATCCCTGATCTCATGCAAGCAAATCCACAACGAACAAAGTTGTTATTATGAGACTTCACAAGTTGATTTTTTGCATCTTCGAAAATTTTGGAAATTTTTTGATTTGATTTTGATTTTGATTTTGATTTTGATTTAAATTGTGAATCAATAAGAATATCATCTTCATTTTCATTTTCGTTTTCAGAATCACTTTCGAGATAGCTTTCATTTTTAACAACAGAAGGAGAAATTGTTGCCTGAAGAAGCATTGAGATTATTTGGTTCTGTTTGGATTGGTTTGATTGGGAATCGGATAAAACAGGAAATTGAGGATCAGGAACAGAATTAGATTTGGGATATGGATTTTCTATATTTGCCCAATGATAGCTTGATTTTCTCCACTCTACACAAACAACTGTGAAGCGTCTAGAAAGAGGAGAGTTTTTCTTGCGGTTTTCAAGACTAAGACTGCGGAAATAATCCCAACTTGGAAGAAAAAAAAGAAGAAGAACATCAGCAGCGACTCTTCTTGCAAAGCATTTTCCACCTTTTGTGGCGGTGCTTTGAGAATAGTCGCTCGGATAGCCTTCGAGCATTTCATTGATGTCTAATTCACCGTGAAGCTCTTCTCTGGGATTGAAGTCCCAGGTCTTCTTTTTCATTGGGAGAACAATATCAGTAGCAATTAGTAGCTCCTTCCAAAGAAGCAAATACAGCAAGTAGTTTCCCTTTTCGTTCTGTATTTGCGCGGTTTTTTCGTCCACATTTTTTATCTCCTTCTCGCTGAGCATCTCCAATTGAATGACCTGGCGTCGACACCCGCCAAGCCATGCGAGCTCAAAACGAGGAGTTGTTTCAGGATTTTCTTTGTAATATTGTTTGGAATGAAGATTAAGAACAAAGCTATTTTTCTGTAAACACATTGAGTCAAGAAGCCCAAACGTTGAAACTCGCGAGAATATTTTGCAGTCATTCTCATAGAAATAACTGGCAAGATCACTGAAGATTTCGTCAGTTGAACTGGGAAAAAATTCGTTGCGGTTGAGATATCCCACACTCGCTTGCGGTTCCATTGCAAGTTCTGTCACAAGAACATCCCGATCCACGCGCACCAAATACTGCACCATGGATGGTGATGCGATTGTATGCTCGCGCATTGTGTTGATGCTCTGCGTCAGCGCGAGCTCTTTGTAAAAAATAAGTTCATCCTCTTGGGTCACAAGAAATTTTTCTGAAAGTCGTCTGTATCGCAGAAGCTTTACAAACTCATCAAGTGTCTGAGCCGAATGGGGATGCCATGTCCATCGTTTTGTGTACATATAAGACTTGATGACCGCTAACTGCGGAAGCTCGTAAGGAGCAACACGCAGTCGTGCCATGTTCTGCTCTTCAGCGGTCTTTTTCATGTTGTAACCACGAAGAACCCCTCTTGTTTGGGTATTCTCGTTCTTCTTGGTTGTCTCTGCATCAAGAAGCATTGATTGCCCAAATACGCTCTTCTTTCTTTCTTCTCCGTTGTGATATTTTTGTGGAGTAATTTTTGTTGTTGTTTCTTTTTTTGGATTTCCACTTTCAAATTCTATTTCCTCACGCTTCTCTTCACTTTCGTTCTGCGTCTTGATTGTGCTCATATCTTCGTTCGCATTGATCATGCTTTTGATACTATTGGAGAGGCTTTCGTTGGCGCTATTGTTCCCGCTGTCATTGATGATATCGATAATACTGTCAGTTATACTACTATTTTTACTATCATTTACACTATTTGTTTCATTTATTATTTTTTTTGTTTGTTGCGCAGTAATTTCATTTTGCAAAAGTACTTGTTTCCCAATTTTATTATTTGCGTTGTTATTTATGTTGATATTCATATTCATATTCATATTCATGTTCATGTTCATATTGATTTTCTCTCTTTGTAATTTTGAGTTTTGATCTTCTTCATCCAAATCAAATATTCGCGATTTCTTTGTTTTCTGTTCAATATCGCGAAAAGAACTTATCAAAGGCCCAGTATTTCTTTCACAGAAATAAAACGGCCACAATGTTGTCTTGGCAAAATCGTCCTCTTCACTTTTCACATTCATTGTGAGGAAACTCGGCATGGATTTGAATATTGATTTGTCTTCTTTCAATGACTTAATGTTTGTCATTTCCTTCTTCAATTCTTGCCGAGAAATTTTCAATGTTTCCAAGGATGATAACCCATAAAAGCCCATGAATATTTCAACAACACTATTCGGGTTCCTCAATAATTTTACAACACAAAATGGAAGTCCTTGTTGGTGATCCAGTGAAAATGGTGGGATTTTCCCACTTTCAAAATTCCTTCTTAATCCTGTGTTTTGATTCATGTTTGCTTGATATTCCAAATCTTCGATATTCATTCCTGCCTCTCTTTTTTGCTTCTCTTCTTGATATTTATAGTATGAAGAGAGTGATATTTGAATCGGTGTTTTTTCATTCAAATTTCTTGACACTTTTAAAAATAAATTTTTATCCAAATTTTTCCCCCATTTCTTGAAAAATTTCTGCAATCCATCATATAAATGGTTGAAATGTTCGTTGAGTTTTTGTGGATTGCAGTGTTCAAGAGTGATTTTATCAGGCGTATTTAAAATCACGCTAAATTTGTCAATTGTAAAGCAATAATGCCATTGATTTTTTGGTGTTCCTGAAAGGAATGTATCTATTGGCAAAGCTTCCAAAAATTGGTTGCTTGCGAAATTGTGTAATCTTGTTAAAAGATTGTCTGTTTCCATGATTGAATCTATAAAGTTGTTCAATTTAGATGCTGATCCAACTGGGGTTTCATTTGGATATGAATTTCTGAAATGATCGATGAAATTTAAATCTGAATGCAAAATGATTGATATTTGAAGAAGTTCCATTGAAAATGCGTATTTGTTCATATCCTCGTAATTTTTTGCAACAATTCTTCTTTTTTGTTCTACTCTATAAATTAATTTTGCTCCATTTAGCCAATGAAGGCCAAGATCAATTTGGAGAGTTTCACATCTTATTGGGATATCGAATTCCAGTTCATCTTCTGATTTAATATTAAATTTATATAAAATAAATCCTTCTTTAAATCTTGCATCCAAGACGTCAATAAAAACAGCACTTAGTCTGTATTCTGATATGATAAATTGCGAATAAATTATTGGAGGAGGTGAGCCTATTTTATATGAAGATTTTATATGAATATTTTATGTAAATATTTTATATATATTTTATATGAAGATTTTATATAAATATTTTATATAAATATTTTATATAAATATTTTATGAATATTTTATTTAAATATTTTATGAATATTTTATTTAAATATTTTATATATTTTTTATATAAATATTTTATATATTTTTTATATGAAGATTTTATATGAAGATTTTATATATTTTTTATATAAATATTTTATATAAATATTTTATAAATATTTTATAAATATTTTATAAATATTTTATAAATATTTTATATGAATATTTTATATATTTTATATAAATATTTTATATAAATATTTTATAAATATTTACAAATATTTTATATATTTTTATATGAAGATTTTATAAATTTTATAAATATTTATTTTATATATTTTATATATTTTATATGAATATTTTAATATTTTATATATATTTATATATATAACCTTTTTCCAGAAACGATGTTTAAAAATATGAAGATTTTTCTTTATATCTCTTCAAGAAGATTTTATATTTTTTTGTATATAAATATTTTATATAAATATTTTATATATTTTTATGAATATTTTATAAAATATTTTTGTGAATGAGCTTTTATGAATATTTTTTATGAATATTTTATGAATATT
Organism: Anaeramoeba ignava; assembly: GCA_028826165.1. Lineage (NCBI taxonomy): Eukaryota > Anaeramoebidae > Anaeramoeba > Anaeramoeba ignava. The sequence continues at coordinate 991,818 of JAPDFW010000092.1, read as the reverse complement.
TTTAAATATTTTTATATTTTGAAACATCCATTCTATTCATTTTATATAAATATTTTCTCCCATATAAGAACATATTTTATATATATATTTTATATATATTTTTTCATATATAACTTTTTTTCGGATATATATTTTATATTTTCTTGTTTTGTTGAATTTATATATTTTTTATATATATATTTTATATATATTAACCTTTCCAGGGAAACGATGTTGTAATCTCTCCTAAAAATTCTTGTGATTTTTCTTGCCATATCTCTTCACTTCTCTGAGAAGTTTGACGAACTTCATTCATTTGTGTATTATTTCTATTTTCTATTCTTTGAATAGGAATAAATTCTTCATATTCAAATTTAATTTCCTTTTGGAAAATCCATAAATTGCTTCTTAATTTCATCAAATCTTCAGCATTATAATAGCTCCCCTTTGTTGAATGAGCTAGAAAATGAAGAGAATCAACATCAGCAACAAATCCAAAAGTTGATTCTGGTCTGAATAAATTCCCAACTTGAATAATATTGCATGAAACATCCATTCTATTCATTTGTATTATTATTCCATCATATTCTCCCATTGTTTGTGGAAAAGAACATACTCCATCAGTAAAATGAATGATAATAGGACATGCCTTTTGTGGCAATAAACTAAGTGCAAAAAGACAATTTTTCAAACATTTTTCAACTGTTATTTTCGGAAATAATTGGAATGGTGTTTCTTCTATTTTTTCTTGTTTTGTTGAAAATATATTTAATGGATTCAAATTTTCTCGTATTCTTTGTATTTTTTCTTCAATTAAACTAAAAAGATAATCAATTCCATCAGGTTCAAGCTCAAGTCCTTGAACAATACATTGTAGAATTTGATTTTCTGAAGAATGCGCAATTATTGTCAAATAAATAACTGGATTGAACTAAATTTTAATTTTGATTTTGATTTTGATTTTGATTTAGATTTAGATTTTAATTTTGAATTTAGATTTTAATTTTAATTTTAATTTTAATTTTGATTTTGATTTTGATTTTGATTTTAATTTTTTTGATTTTAATTTTAATTTTGATTTTGATTTTGATTTTAATTTTGATTTTGATTTTGATTTTGATTTTGATTTTAATTTTGATTTTAATTTTGATTTTAATTTTATTTTAATTTTGATTTTGATTTTTATTTTAATTTTGATTTTAATTTTGATTTTAATTTTGATTTTAATTTTAATTTTAATTTTAATTTTGATTTTAATTTTAATTTTAATTTTAATTTTTAATTTTGATTTTAATTTTGATTTTGATTTTGATTTTAATTTTGATTTTTGATTTTGATTTTAATTTTGATTTTAATTTTGATTTTAATTTTGATTTTTGATTTTAATTTTTTTAATTTGATTTCCTGATTTTAATTTTATTTTTAATTTTTTTTAATTTTAATTTTAATTTTTGATTTTTGATTTTAATTTTGATTTTAATTTTGATTTTGATTTTGATTTTAATTTTGATTTTAATTTTGATTTTAATTTTGATTTTGATTTTTAATTTTGATTTTGATTTTAATTTTTTTAATTTTGATTTTAATTTTGATTTTTTTATTTTGATTTTTATTTTTTTGATTTTGATTTTGATTTTTTTTTGATTTTAATTTTGATTTTTTTGATTTTGATTTTTGATTTTAATTTTGATTTTGATTTTGATTTTTGATTTTGATTTTTATTTTTATTTTGATTTGAATTTTTTTAATTTTAATTTTGAGATTTTGATTTTGAATTTTGATTTTTGATTTTTTTGATTTTAATTTTTTTGATTTTGATTTTGAATTTTTTGATTTTGATTTTGATTTTGATTTTTAATTTTAATTTTTTATTTTTGATTTTTGATTTTAATTTTTGATTTTTAATTTTAATTTTAATTTTTTTTAATTTTAATTTTGATTTTTGATTTTGATTTTAATTTTAATTTTGATTTTGATTTTAATTTTTTTATTTTTAATTTTAATTTTAATTTTAATTTTTGATTTTAATTTTATTTTTAATTTTTAATTTTAATTTTAATTTTGATTTTAATTTTAATTTTGATTTTTTTTAATTTTAATTTTAATTTTTATTTTGATTTTTTTTGATTTTGATTTTTAATTTTTTTAATTTTGATTTTTTTTGATTTTTAATTTTGATTTTTTGATTTTGATTTTGATTTTGATTTTTGATTTTGATTTTGATTTTGATTTTTTTGATTTTTAATTTTTGGGATTTTTGATTTTAATTTTGATTTTGAATTTTAATTTTTGATTTTGATTTTGATTTTAATTTTGATTTTAATTTTCAATTTAATTTTGATTATTTAGCTTCTTTCCTTGGGTTTCCTCGAATTTTAATAGGTTGACTTAATAACCTAATAACTTTTTTTAATGCAATTTTCATTTCATCAAATAATATACTATTTGTTAAAGGATCAATACAATCAAGTGATCGACTAAGATCAAGACTAACAACTACACGATATGCTCCATAGAAAATTTGTACATTGGACTTTTGAGTAAGTATAAATTCAGAATCAATACTCTGATTCTGTGATAATCCTCGTTGTTTTTGAGAATTATTTTTAATTTGTTTATTATTGATTGATAATAAAGTCAACTTTTTTTTTTTTAATTTTTTTAATTCATTTTTTGAATTGTTAAAAAAATTTTTTATCCCTTTTTTACAAAAAAAAAAAATTTAAGAATATTTTATTATTTACATAATTATCTTCATTATAAATTTTATAAGGTGATAAAAAAAGATGATTAATAAACCAATGAAGTCTTTGATAATTTGGAAAAAATCGAAAATCTTGAGAATAAAGAACAAGATTTTCAATTTCTTTATTAATTTCAGTTTTTTCTTCTGTTTTGATTGAATTTCGGAAATGAGATCTTCGTGACATTTTTTTTTATAAATGATTATAATATTATTTTCACTATTAATTATTATTTTATACAATTAATTAGAAGATCTAAAAAAAAAAAAATTTAAAAAATGAAGAAAATGAAAAAAATGAAATTTTTATTTTTGAATTTTTTTTTTTCATTTTTAAAAAACAAAACAAAAAAAAGAAACAAAACATTTTAATATTTTTGAAAATTTAAATATTCTTGAATAATTTCATCAAATAATAAAGAATCTTTTGAATTAAATCGAATTATTTCATTTTTTTTAAATTGATTTTTTTTTAATTCAAAAATTTGAGTAAATTCCGAAAATTTTTTTGATAAACAATCAAAACTTTTTTGTTTTTTTTGAGTTTTAAATTTTGAATTCTTTTTTTTTGAAATGAAATTCCTAATTTTTTGACAAATTTCCATAAAAGCAATAAGATCGTCCAAATTATTTTTTGAATTTTTTTTTTCTTTATAAGGAATAGTTTCAAAATTTTCATAATCATTTTTAATTGAAATATTTAACTCTGTTATTTCTTTTTCTTTTTCTTTTTCTTTTTCTTTTTCTTTTTGTTTTTGTTTTTGTTTTCTTTTTCTTTTTGTTTTTCTTTTTCTTTTTGTTTTTCTTTTTGTTTTTGCTTTTTTTCTTCTTTTTCGATTTCTTTTTCTTCTTTTGCTAATAAATTAATAAATAAATTAATAAATAAATTAATAAATAAATTAAAGATAATTTTTTTTGAATAAGTAAAAAAAAAAAGTGGAATAAAAAATTTTTTTTTTGATTTACTTTGATTAATGAATTGTATAAATTCTTGTCTAAGATTTTCATGTCTAGCTTCAAACATTTCTGCTGCATTCTTCTGTTCATTCTAAAAAAAAAATGAATTAAATTATTTTTAATTTTATTTTTAAAATTGAAAAATAATCCAAAAAGGAAATGAATTTTTTTTTTATACATTTAAAATATAAGGATTTGCTCCATTTAGAAAAAGCATTTTAGCATTTTTAATAATTCCTGACAAACATGCATAATGAAGAGGAGTATTTCCTTCCTATATTTATTGATATATTTTTTTTTGGATTAAATATCTTTTTTTTAAATTAAAATTTTTTTTTTTTACCGACTTTTAATTTAAAAAATTTAATTTAAAAAAACTTCTTTTTTTTTGCATAAAATTTAAATTATACATCTTGATCATCTAAATTTTTTTTGTATTTTTCACATAAATAAATTAAAACTTGAACATCATCAACATGTGCACTTTTTGCTTGAAAATGAATTCTATTTTGATTCTATTTTAAATTGAAATTATAAATAAAACATTTTTAAAAAAAAAAAGCAAGAATAAATTATTTACTTTCTAAAAAATAATGAAGTGTTATTTTTATTTCAAAAAAAAATAATAATTTTAATTTAAAATTTAAAATTTAATTTAAAATTTACAAGATTTTTCTAAATAAAAAAATAAAAAAAAAATAAAAAGTGGAATAAAAATTAATTAAAACAAAATCAGACAACTTTTTTTTAATAAAAAATTTAAAAAGAATTTACAACTCTAATTGTTGGATCTGCTCCGTTTGATATATAAAATTCAAGTTCAGAAAGAAACATATGAGAAGCAATTTTTTTTTCAAATTTTTTCTAATTTTTCAAAGAATTTAAATTATAATTTAATTTAGAATTTAATTTAGAATTTTTTTAGAATTTTTTTACTAAAACTTCTTGTTTATTTCCTTGATATTTTTTTTTTAATTTTTGGAGTTTTTTTTTTTGTTCATCAATTTTTGATTGATTTTTCATTTGTTTGTAAAATAAATTAAAAATTAAAAATGAAAAATTAAAAATTAAAAATTAAAAATTAAAAATGAAAAATTAAAAATTAAAAAGGAAAAAATGAAAAATGAAAAATTAAAAAATTAAAAATTAAAAATTAAAAAGGAAAAATGAAAATTAAAAATTAAAAATTAAAAATTAAAAAGGAAAAATTTTTTTTCATTTTTTTTCTTTTTTAAATTTTTTGAAAATAATAAAATAAAAAATAAAATAAAAAATAATGGCAATCAAACATAAATTATATTTTTCCATTTGGTTACTATCATTTTCATTAATTGGAATATATCTTCTTTCAGGCGAACCACAAGAAACATTTCCAGGAGAAACAATAACGAAATATGGGATAGTAATAGATGCAGGATCAACAGGAAGTCGAATACACATTTATAAATGGAGTGAATCAACAGAAGAAATGACACCATTTGTTGAAGAAATTGCGCCTGAATTTAAAACCAAACCAGGGATATCTTACAGCCATAAAAACCTTGAAATGATTGATAGTCTTGTTGGAGATCTCCTTGATTTTGCAATGGATCACATTCCAAAAAACAAATATAAATCAACAGTTGTCTATTTACAAGCGACAGCAGGAATTCGTTTACTTCCAAAAAAACAACAAGAATCTATCATCAACAAATGTCGCGAAGTCGTACATGAGTATCCGTTTTTATACACCCCAGAAAATATACGAGTGATTACTGGAGAGGAGGAAAGTTTATTTGGATGGATTACTGTGAATTTTTTGACAGGAAATTTCGAAATTGAAAATTCTTCACTTCACTCCAATAAATCCACCATTGGATGTCTTGACCTCGGCGGCGGCTCTGTTCAGATTGCTTATGTTCCTTCTGCGATTAATCAGTCGAGCGTCGAGGACAAAAGTCTTTTCCATAAACTCTTTATCAATGGCTCAATATACCGTGTTTATGCGGTTTCTTTTCTTGGTTATGGCGCCACAGAAGCAAATATTCAAATGATTCAATATCTTGAGGATCACCAAAAATCACTTGATTATCGCGGTCATTCGATTGCTATTTCTTCGTGTTATCCATATGGCTTTTGGGGTGATTTTTGCACAACAAACAAAGAAAATTGCAAATTTGTTCTTGGCAATTTTGATTATCAAGAATGTAAACAAGAAATCCTTCAGGCAAAATTCCCCAATAAAAAATGCAACTTTTCAAACTGCTCAATAAACGGCACATTCCAGCCCGATTTACAAGACAGTTATGTTGGGCTTTCAGTCTTTTTTCATCTCAATTCTTTCCTTTTTGGAAATGATAATCCAAACTCGACTATCCAAGAACTTACGCAAAAAGGAGATCAATACTGCAATTTGAAATACTCTGAAATGGTCAAAACACATCACAAAAATACGCGCACTTTCCCCTATTTGGGTCTTTATTGCTTTTATTTGGTCTATTCAAATACTCTTTTAGAAAACATATTTGGTTTTTCAATTAATGGCGAACAGAATATAAACAAGATCGGATCTGTTGATGAAACAGAGATTTCTTGGACTACAGGTTCTATTATATATCATCTCTCGAATATACATCAAACTAAGTTTCCTGTTCACTTCATTATTTTGAATTCTCGTTATCACTATATTTTCTTTCTTATTTGCTTCGCCCTCTTTTTTGTTTCTTTGGTTTTTGTTTTTATTTATCTTAAACAATATCTTGCTAATTCGCATCAAATTGATAATAATTTACGCCAAGATTTTATTGATTTAAGTGATTTAGAAGTTTTTATAAATGAACAAAATCAAAATCGAAATGGATTTAAAGCAAAACAAAAAGAAGATTGAATATATTTTCCCTTCAGAAATAAAATTTAACTTGAAAATTTAACTTGAAAATTAAAATTAAAATTAAAATTAAAATTAAAATTAAAATTAAAATCAAAATTGAAATTAAAATCAAAATTGAAATTAAAATCAAAATTAAAAATTAAATTTCATTTTTTCAAATTTCATTTTTTTTCATTTAAAAAAAGAAAATAAATTATAGAAATGAATTCAAATAAAGAAAATTATAAAAATGAATTAAAAAAAGTTTATGAAGCAATAAAAACAAATAATATTCAATTTTTTGATACAATTTCAAATTTGAAAACAATAGAAAATTTTGAAAAAGAAAATAAACCTTTTCTAAATTATGCTTTAGAAAAAAAATCAAAAAAAGAAATTATTGAATTATTAATTTCCAAAGGTTCTGATATTAATTCAAAAAATAAATGGGATGAAATACCTTTACATATTGCTTTGAAACGTAAATATTCAAATGAAATTATTGAATTATTAATTTCCAAATGTTCTGATATTAATTCAAAAAATTTTCAAAAAGAAATACCTTTACATATTGCTCTAAGACATAAAAATACAAAAGAAATTATTGAATTATTAATTTCCAAAGGTTCTGATATTAATTCAAAAAATAATGAAAATGAAATACCTTTACATATTGCTTTGAAAAACAAAAATTCAAATGAAATTATTGAATTATTAATTTCTAAAGGTTCTGATATTAATTCAAAAAATGATTATTTGAAAGAAATACCTTTACATATTGCTCTAAGAAACAAAAATACAAAAGAAATTATTGAATTATTAATTTCCAAAGGTTCTGATATTAATTCAAAAAATAAACAAAATGAAATACCTTTACATATTGCTTTGGAAAATAAATATTCAAATGAAATTATTGAATTATTAATTTCCAAAGGTTCTGATATTAATTCAAAAAATTATCATGATGGAATACCTTTACATATTGCTTTGAAAAACAAAAATCCAAAAGAAATTATCAAATTATTAATTTCCAAAGGTTCTGATATTAATTCAAAAAATGATCAAAATGAAATACCTTTACATATTGCTTTGGAAAATAAATATTCAAAAGAAATTATTAAATTATTAATTTCTAATGGTTCTGATATTAATTCAAAAAATAAATGGGATGAAATACCTTTACATATTGCTCTAAGACATAAAAATACAAAAGAAATTATTGAATTATTAATTTCCAAAGGTTCTGATATTAATTCAAAAAATTATCAAGATGAAATACCTTTACATATTGCTTTGAAAAACAAAAATACAAAAGAAATTATCAAATTATTAATTTCCAAAGGTTCTGATATTAATTCAAAAAATTATCATGATGAAATACCTTTACATATTGCTTTAGAAAAAAAATATTCAAAAGAAATTATTGAATTATTAATTTCCAAAGAATCTGATATTAATTCAAAAAATGAATGGGATGAAATACCTTTACATATTGCTTTAAGACATAAAAATACAAAAGAAATTATTGAATTATTAATTTCCAAATGTTCTGATATTAATTCAAAAAATTTTCAAAAAGAAATACCTTTACATATTGCTCTAAGACATAAAAATTCAAAAGAAATTATTGAATTATTAATTTCTAAAGGTTCTGATATTAATTCAAAAAATAATGAAAATGAAATACCTTTACATATTGCTTTGAAAAACAAAAATTCAAAAGAAATTATTGAATTATTAATTTCTAAAGGTTCTGATATTAATTCAAAAAATAAATGGGATGGAACACCTTTACATATTGCTTTAGAAAATAAATATTCAAAATGAAATTATCAAATTATTAATTTCCAAAGGTTCTGATATTAATTCAAAAAATGAATGGAATAATGAAATACCTTTACATATTGCTTTGAAAAATCAAAATTCAAATGAGATTATTGAATTATTAATTTCTAAAGGTTCTGATATTAATTCAAAAAATAAATGGAATGAAACACCTTTACATATTGCTTTGAAAAAGCAAAAACCAAAAGAAATTATTGAATTATTAATTTACAATGGTTCTGATATTAATTCCAAAAATAAACAAAATGAAATAGCTTTAAATATTGCTTTGAAAAATAAATATTCAAACGAAATTATAATTCTATTAATGAGAGATTTGAATATTTTTGAAAGGAAAGAAAATGAAATTAATCAAGAAATGATTGATTTATTTCCTAAAATTTATTCATTTAATGATGATTTAAACAATTTTTTGAAATCAAATGAATTTAAAGATATTGAAATTAAAAGTGATAATGGTGAAATAATCAAAGCTCATAAACAAATTTTATTAATTAGATTTGATAATAACCAAACAATTTTAACAAAATTTATCAATATTTGCAAAAGAAAACCAAAAGAAATTATTCAATTTACATTAAATTTTCTTTATACAGGATTTATTGATTTTGATAAATTTATTGAAAAATTTAATAATCAATTTATTCAAAAAAAATCAAAATTTAATTTAGATCTAAATTTCAAATTTTTATTTTCAAATAAACTTGAACTTAAAAAACAAAAAAAAGAACAAGAATTAATTATAAATAAATTTGAAAAACAAAATGAAGAATTTCAAAAAGGATTAATTTATGATTTATTTAAAGAAATTGGATTTGATTTAAAATGGATTAAAGAAAAAGAAGGAATAAAAGGAATATTAAAAGATTTTGAACAATTTTATCAAGAAAATGAAACTAAAGATTTTACAATAATTGTTGAAGAAAAAGAAATTAAAGTTCATAAATTAATATTACAAATAAGAAGTGAATTATTTAGAGGAATGTTTTTAAGTGTTAATGATTCATCAAATCAAGTTCATGATTATTCAGGAAAATCATTTGAAACAATTCAACAATTAATTTATTTTCTTTATAATGATAAAATTGATGAAACAAAATTAACCAAAGAAAATATTTCAGAATATATTGATTTAAAATATTTTTATCTATTAAATCAAAAATCAATTTTAGGATCATATTTAGTTGATTTTGAAAAATAATTATTTTTAAAATTAAAATTGAAATTAAAAATTATTTTGAAATTAAATTTTATTTTGAAATTAAAAATTATTTTGAATTTATTTTGAATTTATTTTGAAATTAAAATTCATTTTGAAATTAAAAATTATTTTTGAAAATTATTTTTCATTTTTCATTTTTCATTTTTCATTTAATAAAAAAAATAATGTCAAGAGTTAAAAGAAAAGATCAAACGGAAATAACAAGAGGAAAAAAACGGCGAAGTCGAAAGAAAGGGAAAGAAGAATACGTAGTACGAACATGTTTCCGGCGACCCACAGAGACTGACAAAACAGGGCGAATATTAGACGAGCTAATGGGACGGAACCGGAACGGAGAATACAACGAAGCGGAAGCAATCAAAGATTACGGAGACGAACGGGTTTGCAAATACGATCTAGTCGGGTTATGTCCATATCAACTTTTCACAAACACGCGAGCAGATATGGGACCATGTCCCTATTTATGCTGCCCAGTTCCCGAGCATATAAAAGAGCAGTATCGCGCGGATAAGCATTACGGAGAGTATGGATACGAAAGAGATCTTGAGGATTTTTTGGAGCGACTTATTCGGGAAGTTGATGAACGCGGGATGAAAGCACAGCGAAAACTTGACGAAGAAAGACAATCGAATACTGACCCTAGAGAGATCGTTGATATCGAGAACCAAATATCAAAAGTCCTCAAGGAAGTCGAGGCGCTTGGTGAGCGCGGAAGAGTCGAGGAATCCCAACAAAAACTTGAGCAAATTGAAGAGCTAAAAAATAAACGGCTCGAAATTGAATCCAAAATGTCGTCAATTACTATCAAGGAACAAAGGCTTATTGTTTGTGAGACTTGCTGCGCGTTGTTGAGTGTTAATGATTCTGCTCAACGTTTAACGGACCATTATAGAGGTAGACTTCATATTGGCTATTTAAAAATTAGGAACATGCTTGTTGAACTCAGAAAAAAGCGAAGAGATTTTCTTCAATTGGAAAGAGAAATCGAAAGAAAAAAGGCAAGCAATCGTCATAAGGAAAGATCTCATTCTAGAAAACATGAGAGAGACAAAAGAAATAGAAGCATTGAAAAGAGAAAAAAGAGAGACCATTCTCGTGATTATAAGGATTCTAAAGAGTCAAATCATCGTGAAAAAAGAGAAAAAGTTCATAGAAAATCTCATGAAAAAAAGAGTGTGCATAGTAAGGAGAAAGAAAAAGAAGGCAAGCAACGTAGTAGAACAAAAGAGAAGCCGAAGAAATCGAATGAAAATCAATTTGAAAATGAAAATCAATTTGAAAATCAAAATCAATTTGAAAATCAATTTCAAAATCAAAATCAATTTCAAAATCAATTTGAAAATGAAAATCAATTTCAAAATGAAAATCAATTTCAAAATGAAAATCAATTTCAAAATGAAAATCAATTTCAAAATCAAAATCAATTTCAAAATCAATTTCAAAATCAAAATCAAAATGAAAATCAATTTCAAAATCAATTTCAAAATCAATTTCAAAATGAAAATCAATTTCAAAATCAATTTCAAAATCAAAATCAAAATCATTCCATAAAAAATTCTTCAAAAAAATCTAATTCTCTTCAAGAAGAAAGAGAAGAAGGTGAAATAATTATCCCTGCTAAACATTCTCATTCTCATCGAAAACATGATTAAAAATAATTTAATCTTCAAAATAATTAATAAAATTTTTCTTTTATTTAAAAATTAAAAATTTAAATAAAAAATTTTTTTTTTTCATTTTTCATTTTTCATTTTAAAAAAAATATATAATGAATTTAGAAGTAAAAGAACCAATCGACTTGGTTCGTTTATCTTTAGGAGAGAAAATTTATATTAAAATGCGTGGTGATCGTGAATTAAGAGGAACTCTTCATGTAAATTTCTCAAAAATTCAAAAATTCAAAAAAAAAATATTTGATTTCTTTCCGTTTTAAAAATTTATTTATAATATTCCTTATTCAGGCTTTTGATCAACATTTAAATATTGTATTGAGTAATGTTGAAGAAGTTTTAACAGTTATTGAAATTGATGAAGAAACTAATGAAGAAATTATGAAGGTTTTTTAATTTATTTTTTTTCTTTTGAAAATCGGAAAAAAAAAATAAATTGATTATTTATATATATTTTTGATTTATAGACAACAAGAAGAAATTTCGAAATGCTTTATATTAGAGGTGATGGAATTATTGCAATTGCTCCACCAAAAAGATTTTAAAGCAAATTTTTATATTTTCTCTTCTTTTTTTTTTTCACAATTTTTTTTGTTTTTAAATAAAAATAAAAATTTTTTTAATTTTTCATTTTCATTTTCATTTTTACATTTAATATTTCTTCAATAAATAAAAATGGTTCTTGATTTATATTTGGTTTGGGAGAATATGACTCAAGAAGAGAAAGAAAAACAGCACAAAAAGAAAGGATGCGATGGAGAAAACGGACATTTAATGACCTCATTTAACGAACATGGATTTATGCGTTGGTGCATGGTTTATCTCAACAAAAGTGGTTTTCAACACATATTCAATTTCAAAAAAGATATATCGACTCTTGTGCAAACAGATGACGAGCGCGAAATTTATCAATTCAAACCTGATTGGAAAGAATCATTGGAAAGATTTAACGCAATTTTTGGAAAAGCAGAAAAATTAAAAAAAAGCGGGAAATTTATTTTCAAAATAAGCTATCCAGCAATGGACACCGAGTTCTATCCCACAATTTTTGAGAGTATGGAAAGACTGCGTCAAGAAAATATGCGGTTCAATTCCTTTTTACTAGACGATGGGATATTTGAGACTGGGCTTGGCTCAGCATTCGTTGGATCGAATATTGAAAAAACAACTGAAATAGAAAATGATGAATTTTCAAACACGAATCAAAATGATGATTTGATAGAAATCCCGAAGCAGTTAGATGAGCCGAAGGGTATTCAGACTTATCCAGAAGTCTTGAATAGTTTTTGGATCAGAAGTCCCGATTTTGAAGATCTTGAAAATGAGGAAATTTTAGAACCTTGTGTTTTATTGAAATCTTTTGATCCTCTTATTAATCCTCATTTTGATGCTTTTCAAGTTCTTCTTGAAACTAGAAAATTTATTGATTTAGGAATTCAAAAAGATGCTTCAATTATTTTTGATTTTTGATTTTAAATCAAAAAATTAAATCAAAAAATTTATCCGAATTTTCTTTTTAATTTTTATTTGAATTTTTTTTTCTATTTAAATTTTATTTTTTATTTTTTATTTTAAAATCTTTCTTTCATTCGACTTGAAATTATTCTTAATTTATTATAAACTTTGCTTGGAGGAGATCCTAAAATTAAATCACAAATTGCATCTCTTGCGTATTTAATATGATTATAAGAACCTAAAATATGAACCTTACTATAAAATTTTTAAATTCAATTTAAAATTTTTTAATTAAATTTAATTTTAGAATTTTTTAATTTACGTTTCTGTTAAAGAAATTCGAGTTTTAGTTGCATTTTCAATTGTATATTTTGTTTTTCCACCTTTTCCAACAATTCTTCCAATTGCTCTTGATAAATTATCACCTTGTAATGTTTGACGAACTAAAAATAATTTTAATTTTAATTTTAATAATAATTTTAATTTTAATTTTGAAATGAATTTTAATTTTGAAATGAATTTTAATTTTGAAATGAATATTGATTTTAATTTTAATATTAATATTAATTTTGAAATGAATATTAATTTTAATTTTAATTTTAATTTTAATTTTAATTTTAAATTTAATTTTAATTTTAATTTTAATTTTGAAATGAATATTAATTTTAATTTTAAATTCAATTTTAATTTTAATTTTAAATTCAATTTTAATTTTAATTTTAAATTCAATTTTAATTTTGAAATGAATTTTAATTTTAATTTTAAATTCAATTTTGATTTTAATATTAATTTTGATTTTAAATTCAATTTTGATTTTAATATTAATTTTGATTTTAATTTTGAAATGAATTTTAATTTTAATAATAATTTTAATTTTAAATTCAATTTTAATTTTAATTTTGAAATGAATTTTGATTTTAAATTTGAAATGAATATTAATTTTAATTTTGATTTTGATTTTAACCTTCTAAAATATCAAAACTTTCAACTAATAAATCATCTAATCTTAATAAAGCAATAGCATCCTTTCAAAACAAAAAACAAAAAACAAAAAATTAAGAAAAAAAAAAGTATTTCAAAGAATAAATTTAAACAAACTTGAAGTTCAAAACCAAGACAAAAAGCATGAATAAACTCAGCAGCTTTTTGTAAAGCATCAGAATCAGTAGTAAATTCTGAATTTTTCAATTCAACAGTTCTTTGATTTGGATTATATCTGATTTGGAGTTTCATTTGCTCAACAATTGGTGTGTAAATTTCCATCCAATTATTTCTTAATGGAGTTAATCGATGATTTGGTATTCTTATTTTTGTGTAATTTTTTTCTGTTTGTACTTCTTTTGCTGTCAATGGTTCAAGTTCTTCTATAAATTGTTCTGTTTCTAAATCTATTTTTTCATTTGAATTTTCATTATCAATTTCCATTTCTTCTTCAATTTCATTTGCTTGAATTATTATTGCATTTGAATTTGAATTTGAATTTAAATTTTCATTGAAATTTTCATTTGAATTTGAATTTCCGTTTAAATTTTCAATAGTAAATTGCATTTTAAAATAAATGAAAAATGAAAAATGAAAAAATTTTTTTCATTTTTTTTTTATTCTTTTTTTTTATTCAAAAAGTGTTTTTTTTTTTATGGAAGCATTTCAAAAATATCAACAAGAATTCTCTTCAATATTTAAAAAAATTCAAGAAACAATTTCTAGAATTTATAAATCAATTGGAGAAGATAGAAAATTACTAACACGTTCAGGTCAAAAAGATTTAATTGAATTAAATTCTTTAGTAAATTTTATAAAGAATTTCAATTTAACTTTAATAAGAAATTTATCAAGGAATTAACTAAAGAATTTGAACTTAAATTTAAAAAAAGCAATTTAATATTCAATTTATAAATGAATTTGAACTTAAATTTTAAAAAAATTTAATAATAAATTTAATATTCAATTTATAAATGAATTTAATAATAATTTTAATAATAATTTTAATAATAATTTTAATAATAAATTTAATAATAAATTTAATAATAAATTTAATAATAATTTAATAATAAATTTAATAATAAATTTAATAATAAATTTAATAATAAATTTAATAATAATTTTAATAATAAATTAATAATAAATTTAATAATAAATTTAATAATCAATTTAATAATCAATTTAATAATAAATTTAATAATAAATTTAATAATCAATTTAATAATAATTTTAATAATGAATTTTAATAATAATTTTAATAATGAATTTAAATAATGATTTTAATAATAAATTTAATAATAAATTTAATAATAAATTTAATAATAAATTTAATAATAAATTTAATAATAATTTTAATAATAAATTTAATAATAAATTTAATAATAATTTTAATAATAAATTAAATAATAAATTTAATAATAATTTTAATAATAATTTTAATAATAAATTTAATAATCAATTTAATAATAAATTTAATAATAAATTTAATAATAAATTTAATATATTTATAAGTTAGAAAAAATGAGTCTCGAAATTGTAAATATTGATCAAAAAGAAAAAAATTCAGCTAAAACAACTCTTGAAGATTTACAAAAACAATTTTTTCAAATCCAAAATGACTTAAGAGTTGCTGCTTCTTCATTAACTTTAAGTCATGAAACCAATGATTTATTTGCTGAATTAGATTATTTTGATGAAGATGATCCTCATGATTCAAGTTTAATTGATCCCAAAAATAAAAAAAATAATGTAAATGAAATAGAAATGTCTCAAAGAATAGATTCAAATCAATTAGGAGAAAATCATTCCAATCAAAACATTCAAAATCAACAATCAGTAATTTTCTTTTTAAATAATTTTCTTTTTAAATAATTTTCTTTTTTGTTCCACTTTTTTTTTATTAAAATTTATTTTTGTTCCACTTTTTTTTTGTTTATTAATTTGAAAATTAGATAAGACAAGTTAGACCAGATATGTTAAATAGTCCTTCATCATCTCGAAATCGTCAATCTAAATCAAAAAAAGTATTAAAACAAAATCTTTTTTCTTTTTTCTAATTAAATTTTCTTTCTTTTTCATTTAGTTTTTTTTCCTTTTAATAGCAATAATGTTGATAATTGTTTTGATTATTTTCATTTATTATCTCAGACGTTAATTTAATTTTATCAAAATTCAATTTCAATTTCAATTTCAATTTCAAATTCAAATTCAAATTCTTCTTTTTTCATTTCTTTTCCAATAAAAAATGGATATTTAGCAATTATTTAAAAAAAATAATTGATTTTGGATTAATTTGAAATAAATTTGAAATGAAAAAAAAAGTATTAGTTGATCTAAATTAATTCATTGATATTTAAATTGAGAAGTTTTTAAAAAATAAAATTTTTTCACAAATTTTTCATTTGATTTTCATTTCATTTAAATTTTCTTTCGTCTAATTTAAATTTTCATTTTGATTTTCATTTTGATTTAAATTTTCATTTTGATTTAAATTATCATTTTCATTTAAATTATCATTTTCATTTAAATTTTCATTTTGATTTAAATTATCATTTTCATTTAAATTTTCATTTTGATTTAAATTTTCATTATCATTTAAATTATCATTTTCATTTAAATTTTCATTTTGATTTAAATTATCATTATCATTTAAATTATCATTTTCATTTAAATTTTCATTTTGATTTTCATTATCATTATCAATCATTAATTCATTTACTTGATCATCACTTATTTCACTTAATTTTTCTTGACTATGTGAAACATTTTCAGTTGAATGAGTTTGCATTTCAATTTCATCATTATTATTATTATTATTACGTTTTCTTGGTTCAATAGAAGGAAATTCTTGAAGAAACTTATAAATTGAATCTTTAAGCTCCTTTTTTTTAGGAGTTTTTGGATCTTGTAATTGCAAAAAAGCTGTTTCAATTTCATTTTTGGTTGCGAAATCTCGAAATCTCATATTTCTTTTTGGTATTTTTGTGCAACAAGCTTCTTTCCAATTTCCACAACAACTTTTTTTATATGGATTTACTTGTTGATCAAAAAATCCTTTCAACTAATAAAATTATTAAATTTGGAAAATAAATTAAATAATAAATAATTTTTTTTTGATCCACTTTTTTTTTTGGATATTCAAAAATAATTTTTTTTACATATTCATGAGTTGTTTCATTTCGAGAAACTAATCTTATATGAAAAATTGCAAGACGTGTTAGTGAATAAATGCATCCACATGTATAAACAAATAAAATACAACTATTTTTTTTTCAAATCAATTAAATTAAATAAATTTTTGAAATAAATTAAATCAAATAAATTTTTTGAAATAAATTAAATTAAATCAATTTTTGAATTAAATCAATTTTTTGAAATAAATTAAATCAAATCAAATCAATTATTGAACTGAATTAAATTAAATTAAATCAAATCAATTTTTTGAAATAAATTAAATCAAATCATTAAATAAATTTTTGAAATAAATTAAATCAAATCAAATTATTGAACTGAATTAAATCAAATCAAATCAATTTTTTCAAATCAATTAAATCAAATCAATTTTTGAAATAAAATAAATCAAATCAATTTTTGAAATAAATTAATCAAATCAATTTTTGAAATAAATTAAATCAAATCAAATTATTGAACTGAATTAAATCAAATTAAATCAAATCAATTTTTGAAATAAAATAAATCAAATAAATTATTGAAATAAATTAAATCAAATCAATTTTTGAAATAAATTAAATCAAATCAAATTATTGAACTGAATTAAATCAAATCAAATCAAATAAATTTTTTGAAATAAATTAAATCAAATCAAATTATTGAACTGAATTAAATTAAATTAAATCAAATCAATTATTGAAAATCAAAATTCTTAATACGCTGCTAATCCTTCATAACATGCATGATAAAATGCAGGAAATCCACTTTTTGATGATAAATTTCTTTTTGTAACTAGTCCAATATAAGTTGCAGAAAAAATCATTACAATATAAATAGTTAAAGTGGTTGAAATTACAAAAACAAGAAAATATCGATAATTTCTTAAACCAATATCACTTCCAACCCAAGGACCTGTTTTATTTTTATTAATTTGTTTTTAATATTAAATTTATTTTCTTTTCTTTCTTTTTTCTTAATTTTTACAATGATGATCAAATTTCTCAACACAATTATCACAATAACCGCAATGAGAAGCACGAGGTGGTCTATAAATATTACATGTTTCTTAATTATTTTTTAATTTTAATTTTTATTTTTATTTTAATTTTGATTTTAAATTGGATTTTGATTTTGATTTTGATTTTTTGATAATTTACGACAATATCTAAGATGGAAATTATATCCACTAAGAGAAGCTTGATAAATTTCTGATGGTTCATAATTTGGAATTTCGTTTTTCTTTTAAAAAAAGAATATTAAATATTAAATAATAAATATTATATATTATATATTAAATATTAAATATTAAATATTATATATTAAATATTAAATATTATATATTAAATATTAAATATTAAATATTAAATATTAAATATTATATATTAAATAATAAACATTATATATTATATATTAAATATTAAATATTAAATATTAAATATTAAATATTATATATTAAATAATAAATAATAAATATAAATAATAAATAATAAATAATAAATAATATATAATAAATATTAAATATTAAATATTAAATATATATATATTAAGATTTGTACAATAATAGAAGGTAAAGGAAAACGTCTAATTATTCCAGGATCAACAAAAGCAGTAATTAACATAAAAATATTTGTCCAAACACCTAAAAAAAGGCTAATTCCAAAAATCCAATAAGAAAGAAACTCTTCCAATTTCCAAGCAACAAAATAAGTAAATAAAATCCAAGGAACATTATACAAAGCTTCAGTAAATAGAAGGGTTTTTAAATCAGGACCAGTTGTACATCTTCCTGAACAACAAACTTTAACATTTCCTACATAAATTTTCCAAAGAGGGATGTTTGTGATTTTCGATAGATCTGGTGGATCTGGATAAAATATTTCTGTTTCAATTCGTTGTTTTTTTGGGATCATCAGTTTTGTTTTTAAATTTATTTTTTATTTTTTTGTTATTTTGTTTAAAAGAAAAGAAAAGAAAAAAGAAAAGAAAAAACTGATAAAAAAAAAAATTTTAAAAAAAACTTTTTTTCATTTTTTTTTCATTTTTTTTTCATTTTTAATTATTTTTATTAGAAAATTTAAAACAAAAAAAAAACAAACAAAATTTAAATGAAAAATGTTTCCTAATACCTTTTATTTCCCATTTGAAGTAAATTTAATTAAAATTTAAATTAAAATTCAAATTCAAATTAAAATTCAAATTCAAAATCAAATTTAATTCAAATTAAAATTTAAATTCAAATTCAAATTCAAATTCAAATTCAAATTTAAAATTCAAATCAAATTAAAATTAAAATTCAAATTAAAATTAAAATTCAAAATTCAAATCAGAATCTAAATCAAAATCAGAATCTAAATCAAAATCAAAATCAAAATCAGAATCTAAATCAAAATCAGAATCAGAATCAAATTCAGAATCAAAATCAGAATCAGAATCTAAATCAAAATCAAAATCAAAATCAGAATCTAAATCAAAATCAAAATCAGAATCAAAATCAGAATCAAAATCAAAATCCATTTGTATTTAATTTGGAAGAAATTGAACAAGACATTTCAGAAGAAATTGAACAAGAAATTGAAAAAGAAATTGAAAAAGAAATTGAAGAAAAAATTCTTTTAAAATTCCCAAAATCCGCCACAATATATCAACAAAGATTTGATAAAACTAATCAAAGATATTCTGAATCTCATATTTATCAAATAAAAAATATTTCTTTAATTCCAAAACCTCCAAATTCATGGATTCAAAAATAATAAAGAAAAAAACAAAAAGAAATTTAAATTTTTTTTTTTCATTTTTTTTTTCAAATGGGTCTTCCTAAATTTTATAAATGGCTTTATGAAAGATATCCTTTGATTTCTACAACATTAGATTCAATGTCTGAAATGAGAGTTGGTATTATTTAATTTAAATATAAAATTTAAAAACAAAAATCAATTTGAAAAAAAAATTTTTGGTTTTTAAAAAATTTAAAAGATAATTTATATCTTGATTTTAATGGTTTTCTTCATCAATTTTTAACTTGTGATGATCGAGGAAATATTCAACTTGAAAAGCTTATGAATAATATTGATGAATTACTTTCTTTTGTTTCTCCAAGAAAAATGTTTTTTATATCAATAGATGGTGCATTTATATTTATAAAATTATTAATAAAATTATTTATAAAATTAATTATAAAATTAAATATAAAATTATTTATAAAATTATTTATAAAATTATTTATAAAATTAAATATAAAATTATTTATAAAATTAATTATAAAATTATTTATAAAATTATATATAAAATTATTTATAAAATTATTTATAAAATTATTTATAAAATTAATTATAAAATTATTTATAAAATTATTAATAAAATTAAATATAAAATTAATTATAAAATTATTTATAAAATTATTTATAAAATTAAATATAAAATTATTTATAAAATTAAATATAAAATTAATTATAAATTTAATTATAAAATTATTTATAAAATTATTTATAAAATTAAATATAAAATTATTTATAAAATTATTTATAAAATTATTTATAAAATTATTTATAAAATTAATTATAAAATTATTTATAAAATTATTTATAAAATTAAATATAAAATTAATTATAAAATTATTTATAAAATTAAATATAAAAATTAAATATAAAATTATTTATAAAATTATTTATAAAATTAAATATAAAATTATTAATAAAATTATTTATAAAATTATTTATAAAATTATTTATAAAATTATTAATAAAATTATTTATAAAATTAATTATAAAATTATTTATAAAATTATTTATAAAATTAAATATAAAATTATTTATAAAATTATTTATAAAATTATTTATAAAATTATTTATAAAATTATTTATAAAATTATTTATAAAATTATTTATAAAATTAAATATAAAATTAAATATAAAATTAAATATAAAATTAAATATAAAATTATTTATAAAATTATTTATAAAATTATTTATAAAATTATTTATAAAATTATATATAAAATTATTTTATAAAATTATTTATAAAATTATTTATAAAATTATTTATAAAATTATTTATAAAATTAAATATAAAATTAAATATAAAATTAATTATAAAATTAAATATAAAATTAATTATAAAATTAAATATAAAATTATTTATAAAAATTATATATAAAAATTATTTATAAAATTATATATAAAATTATTTATAAAATTAAATATAAAATTAATTATAAAATTAATTATAAAATTAAATATAAAATTATTTATAAAATTATATATAAAATTAAATATAAAATTATATATAAAATTAAAATATAAAAATTAAATATAAAATTATTAATAAAATTATTTATAAAATTATTTATAAAATTATTTATAAAATTATTTATAAAATTATTTATAAAATTATTTATAAAATTATTTATAAAATTAAATATAAAATTAAATATAAAATTATTTATAAAATTTAATTATAAAATTATTTATAAAATTATTTATAAAATTATTAATAAAAATTATTTATAAAATTATTTATAAAATTATTTATAAAATTATTAATAAAATTATTTATAAAATTAAATATAAAATTATTTATAAAATTATTTATAAAATTAAATATAAAATTATTTATAAAATTATTTATAAAATTATTTATAAAATTATTTATAAAATTATTTATAAAATTATTTATAAAATTATATATAAAATTATTTATAAATTTATAAAATTAAATATAAAATTAAATATAAAATTATTTATAAAATTATATATAAAATTATTTATAAAAATTATTTATAAATTTAAATATAAAATTATATATAAAATTATTTATGAAATTAAATATAAAATTATTAATAAAATTATTTATAAAATTATTTATAAAATTAATTATAAAATTATTTATAAAATTATTTATAAAATTAAATATAAAATTATTTATAAAATTATATATAAAATTAATTATAAAATTATTTATAAAATTATATATAAAATTAAATATAAAATTATTTATAAAATTATTTATAAAATTATTTATTAAATTATTTATAAAAATTAAATATAAAATTAAATATAAAATTATTTATTAAATTATTTATAAAATTATTTATAAAATTAAATATAAAATTAAATATAAAATTATATATAAAATTATTTATAAAATTATATATAAAATTATTTATAAAATTATTTATAAAATTATTTATAAAATTATTTATAAAATTATTTATAAAATTAATTATAAAATTATATATAAAATTATTTATAAAATTATTTATAAAATTATATATAAAATTATTTATAAAATTATTTATAAAATTAATTATAAAATTAAATATAAAATTAATTATAAAATTATTTATAAAATTAAATATAAAATTATTTATAAAATTAATTATAAAATTATTTATAAAATTATTTATAAAATTAAATATAAAATTAAATATAAAATTATTTATAAAATTAAATATAAAATTATTAATAAAATTAAATATAAAATTATTAATAAAATTATTTATATAATTATTTATAAAATTATTTATAAAATTATTAATAAAATTAATTATAAAATTATTTATAAAATTAATTTAGGAACTTCTCCTGCTGCTAAATTTACAAATCAAAAAAAATCCAGATTTACAACAGTAATGAATTATGAAAACAAAATTCATAATGCTTTAACACCAGGAACTGAATTGATGTTTAAAATGGAAAATCAATTAAAAAGTTTTTTAAGTGAAAGAATTTTAAATCAAACAAGATGGAAGAAAATCAAAGTTGTTATTAGTGGATTTGATATTCCAGGAGAAGGAGAACATAAAATTACTCGATATATAAGATCACATACATCAAATGAAGAAACTCATTGTATTTGTTCTGAAGATTCAGATTTAATATTTCTTAGTTTGCTTCTTCATAAAAAAGGAATCACAATTATTAGAAAAGGATTTTTTAGAAATTCACAAACAAAATTCCAAACATTGTTCATAGATTTAGTCAGAGAATATCTTGATCTTGAATTTAATAGTCTTTCAAATCAAAAATGTCTTGAAAAATATTCCCTTCCAAGAATAATTGATGATTTTGTGTTTTTGACTTTATTTTTTGGAAATGATTTTCTTCCTCCTCTTCCTAATTTTAAAATTTATAATGGAATATTCAATCAAATTTTGTTATTTTACAAAAAGATTTTTCCAATTAAAGGATATTTAACAAAAGGAACTGAAATTAACACAAGCAATCTTGAATATATTTGTGAAAAATTTAAACCAAAACATTTATGCCCAAATAAAAAGAAAATTAAAGTTAATATCAAATATCCTTTTTATAACATTGAGGAATTTAAACAAGATGAAAATGAAAATAAAAATGAAAATCAAAATGAAAATCAAAATGAAAATGAAAATCAAAATGAAAATGAAAATGAAAATGAAAATGAAAATCAAATTGAAAATGAAAATGAAAATCAAAATGAAAATGAAAATCAAAATGAAAATCAAAATGAAAATCAAAATGAAAATCAAAATGAAAATCAAATTGAAAATCAAATTGAAAATCAAAATGAAATTGAAAATCAAAATCAAATTGAAAATGAAAATCAAAAGCAAAATCAAAATCAAAAGCAAATTCGTAAGAAAAGAAATCGTAAGAAAAAAACAAGACCAGATACAAGAGATAAATTTCCACAACAATTTTCACAAAACAAATTCTTATATTTAAAATTACTTGAATCTTCTAATATTGAAAAAGAAAAAGAAATGAAAATAAAACAAGAAAAACAAAAAGAAAAAGAAATAAAAAAAAGAGAAAAAGAAAAAGAATATCAAAACAAACATATGAATTGGAAAAAAGATTACTATAAAAAAATATTTGGAATTTATCATATTGGAATTGTAAGAAAAATGTGTATGAATTATTATGAAGGATTAATTTGGATTTTAAATTATTATCATGGAAATCAATTTTCATGGAATTGGTATTATAAATGCTACTATTCACCAGATATAACAGATTTGAAAGAATTATCGAAAATTTCCACAGCAAACGCACTTCAACAAGATATTCCTGTTTCTCCAATTGAAAATTTATTAATTGTTACACATCCTTCAGATTCAAATTTACTTCCCAAAAATTTTGCGGAATTAACAACAAATTCGGAATCACCAATATTTGAATTTTATCCAACAGAATATCTAATTGATAAAGAGCTAGATATCTATTTTTTAACTGGAATTGTTTTGATTCCTTTTTTGGATGTTGAAAAAATAATTAAAACAGCAAGAAATGTCTCAAAAGAAGAATGGACACAAACACAAATTCAATGTGATACTCAATCAAGATTATCAACAATGTTGTTTTTTGATCGATTTACAAAATCAGTTCAAAATATTTTATTCACTTGTAATTCGGATACAAAAAAAGAAGATTTTGGAGATATTGATGAAGTAATAAACAGATATTATTTTACAGCAATGAACGAATCAAATTTAAATTCAAATGAAGAAAAATCAAATTTAAATTCATATCAAGAAAAATCAAATTTAAATTCATATCAAATGAAGAAAAATCAAATTTAAATTCAAATGAAGAAAAAAAATTCAAATTCAAATTCAAATGAAGAAAAATCAAATTTAAATTCAAATGAAGAAAAATCAAATTTAAATTTAAATCAAGAAAAATTAAATCAAGAAAAATTAAATCAAGAAAAATTAAAATCAAATGAAAATTTAAATTCAAATGAAAATTTAAATTCAAATCCAAAAGCTAATCTTCCATTAATTTTTTATCCAAGTTTTAATGCTTTTAATGGAAAAGTTTCTGCCCAAATTTCAGTTTCAAAAAATTTATTCTTTGATTCTCCATTTTCAATTCATAAAGAAAAAATATTAATTTCAATCAACAAACCAAATTCGCAAAATTTAAATCAATTTGCTTCACATTTTCAATCATTTAATTTCAGATGCATTATATTTGATAATTATTTCAGAAGAGGAACAATCATTTCATTTACAGATGGAAATCATACAATTAAAGCAAATAATAAAAGAAAAATCTATAAAGAAAAATGTAATCAAAGAGAAAAAAATTATTACAAAAAAGATAAAGAATTAATGATTCAAAGATTATTAGATCAAGGAATTAGAATAAAATCAAAAGAACTTATTATAATTTGTACCGTTTTTCTTTCTTCTAAAATGAAAAGAAAATATCCAGCTCAATTAATTCATGAAGAAAAAACAAAAAGGAATTAAATTTAAAACAAAATAATAATCTTTTTTTTTTAAAAATTAAATTGATCTTTTTTCTTTTTTTTTTTTGATCTTTTCTTTGATCATTTTTTTTTTTTAAAAAGAATTAAATTAGAATTTTTTCCAAATTTTCTTTTTTTTAGAAAGAAAAAGAAAAAAAAATGAAGAAAAAAGAAGAAGAAGAAAAGATTTTTTTGACAGAATTAATTTAAATCAAAAAAAAAAAGAAGAAAAAAAAATTTTTTTTTAAAAAACCTTTTCATTTTTTTCTTTTTTTTTTTAATTACAAAAAAAAAATGAATAAAATAAATAAAAATGTTTCTAGTTGGATTTTATCAATATTAAATGAAGAAAAAGAACAAGAAAATGAAGAAATAAAAATTACAGAACAAAATTTGTTAATATTTTTGTTAAAAGCTTTAGAAAAAGGATTCCCAAATTTTAATTCTTTAAATGATAAGTTTGTGATTTTTTTTTTTTAATTTAAAAAAATTTTTTTTTTAATTTTTAAAACTTGAAATAATTTTTTTATATTTAAAAAATTTCAATTAATTCCAATCAATAAATTATTTTAAATAGAAAACAAAATGAAACTTTTCAAGATTTTCTTGATAAATGTAGCAAAATTGGAGTTCCAGAAAATTTATTAAAATCAAAAAAAATAGAAGATCTTCCTTTAATTATAGAAAAATTAAATGAAATCCAAGAAAGAATTCCTAATAATTCAACAAAAAATAAAAAAAAGAAATTAAGTCCAAATATTTTATTAACACCAATTAAAGAAGGAGATAAAATTATGAATTCAAATTTATTAAAACAATCAAATCAAAATTCAATTCAAAAATCAAATCAAAAATCAATTCAAAATTCAAATCAAAATTCAAATCAAAAATTAAATCAAAATTCAAATCAAAATTCAAATCAAAAATCAAATCAAAATTCAAATCAAAATTCAAATCAAAATTCAAATCAAAAATCAAATCAAAATTCAAATCAAAATTCAAATCAAAATTCAAATCAAAATTCAAATCAAAAATCAAATCAAAATTCAAATCAAAATTCAAATCAAAAATCAAATCAAAATTCAAATCAAAATTCAAATCAAAAATCAAATCAATCATTTAGATTCATCCCAAAATCAAATTACAGATTAAATCTAAAATTAAATCTATTTTCTGATAAGAAAACAAATCAAAATTTATGGAAAAAAGATACAAATTTTGTAAAAGATTCATTTAACGAAATGAAAAATTACATGAATACAAATCAACCTTCTCAAAAAATATCAGTTTCTGATTTGAAAAACATTCAAAAAGAAGCTTATAAAAATATTGGGACAATTGCAATAAGATTGTTTGGGGTTGGAAAAGCAACGTTCCATGTATTTGAATTAAATAAAAACGGAATACTAAATCCACTGACGTTTATATTAAATACAGATGAATTCCGTTTGATTTTTTATGGAAATGCTATGTTAACTAAAAATTATAACTATCCACCGCAGATGAAAATATTTTTAAATTCAGCAAACCCATTATTATTGATGCTTCAAATAAACCCCAATTTATCTTTCGTTATTAAAACAAAAAACGAGGCTGAATGCTATTTAATTTGGAAAACTTTTTCATTATTCCAATTTTATAATGGAAATTTTATTGAATCAAATGAAATTTATGGGAATATTCTCGGAGAAAACGAAGAAACTGATGCACTTTCTCTTCGTTGTTGGCTTAAAAAAGAAAGCACAATTCCTGTTTATATTATTGAATCCAAATCAAATACAAAGCATGCTTTGCTTAATATCAAACCAAAAACCTTCTCAATCAACTCTTTGAACGAAGAACCCATTTTATATGAATGGGAATTAATATCCATTAAAATCTCAATGAATTCAACAAAGAATATCATTAAACTTGAAATTAAAGAAAAAACATATTCAAATGAAAAAGAAAAAGAAAATGAAAAAGAAAATAAATGCATTTTAATTCAATTGAATTCACCGGCGCAAATGTTGTTTGTCTACAAAACTTTAATTGCTTTCAGCAGTATTTTAACGAGTATCAAAAATCAAGGAAATGAAAATATGATTGATGTAGAGCCAATTCAAGAGGATATCTACAAATCATTAATCCCTGAAGAAAACGGAGCACCATTTATAAAATTCATCGGTGACAATCATGAACCAACAGCTTCTATAGAAGCAATAGAAAGCATTCAAGAATTTCTTTTGAAAAGAGAAATTTTCCCACGTTCTCAGCATCAAAACCAATTTACTGCTCAATTTGATATCATTTCTGGATCTCCAAAAATTATTCAATACAGAACAAACACTTATTCTCATCATTTCCCATTGTTTTCAATAAGAAAGGATGCCAAATTCATACAAAAAATACAAAAAGACACAAAAATTTTGGAAACGAAAAAAAGGAGCAAAGTTCAATATTGAAATAATTGGAGAAAAAACTCAGGAAAAAGCAAAGCTTCATTTAACAAAATATTCCATCGAATTAATAAGCGAGAAAAAAGTCATTGTGTCCGTTCCCTATTCTGAAGAGCAAAGAATTTTCTTGCATCCAATAAACGGAAACTATTTCACATTCCAAATCAATCAATTCCACAATGTGTTTTGTTATGTTGAAAAGCCATTTGAGCGCAATATCATTTTGAACACATTTATATCTTTTTCAAGAAACACAAATTTTGAGAAAGAAACTGATTTATATCACCCATTACAGTTTTTGTTTATCGACGGAGGAGAATACCCAGATGAAGGAGTTGAAGATACACTTTTTAAAATTCCTCAACAAGAAAAAACTTTATTTGAATACCTTAAACTAAGTGATGTAAAATCAGAAAAAAACCTCAGAAGAGTAAATAGTTTGACACTTTCTTCAACAGATTTCCAGCATCAGTCACTCCCCGAATCATCTGGATCAACAGTTAATCTTTGTCTGCTAAACTCCTTCAGAGAATATTCCGGAACAATTAACATAACACTCGCAAATGATCATTTTGAAATTGAATTTAAAGACAAAACAATTCTTAGAAAATACAGCCCATATTCAAATATATTCCAAGATTACGACGACAAATTGATTGCTCGATTTAATACAGATGAATACTATTATATTCTTTTTGCGTTTCCAAATGAAGAAACCAAAAAAGTTTTTTTATCCGATTTCCAAACTAAACGAAGATTGAACATCCAAAAAACAATCACTGATCCAACTTTCTATTCATGCTCAATACTAACATCATCTGGAATCCACAATGCAGAGATTATGCTTGCTTCAGATTACTTCCAAATAATCACTAAAAATGTAAATTTCGCTCAAGAATACATCCCACAAATCCAAACAAATTTCCATCGCAATCAACAGATCACATCTCTTCTCATCAACAAATCATTCCAATTATCATTCCGCTTTTTAAACGATATTGACGCAAAGAGATTCGAGAACGAATTTCAAACAAAACGTGATCGTGCTGTTTCACAAACACTTGGACTTCCGGTGGATATTTTCACAGTGAGGTTTATGGACTCAGAAAAAACCCATTTTGTCGACGGCAAGATTTATCTTTCTCCTCAAAGAATATCCTTCATCACATCCTCGGGATTTGCCAGGTCCTTTCCCTTAAATCAATCTATTTCTCGTCATCAAGATATGGATACTTTTCTCACAATCATTTTCATGAATAAAAATTCAATCATTATTGAATTTCCTTTGATTTCTTCGCGCAAAGAATTTTCCAGCAAATACAATAAATATCAAGTAATGAGTGGCATTCAACCTTCGCGCGCACATTACACAGCAATCTCTCCTAAGGAGGAATATAAGCTCTCTCTTTTCAAATCAAAAAAAAATCAATTTGTTGATGGCAAAATTAGTTTTTCAAATCATCAATTAGTCTTCCTTTTTGATTTTGAAAATTCTTGGGCTATTGCTAATATAGATATATCTTATCCTAAAAAGAACAAACTATTCTGTTTGTTCACATCGTCTGAATCAACACAAAAATATTTAGTTAAATTCCCTTCATTCGCATTAAGAGACCAATTTTATCAACTTTTTAAAGTTATGAAATATAGGATTGAAATTGAATCAATTGAAGAAAATAAATTTACTCATTTCAATAAACTGGAAGAAGAAACTTCGAAATCTCATGTTACAATACACGAAAAATCCCTTTTCCAATTAGATTCAAATCTCATCGAAATGAATGAATCAAATCTTCCTGAACTTTCAATGGAAGATCCTGAAACAAATCAAGTTTTTGCCTCAATTTATATTGAATCTACACAGAAAAATCAACAATGTTTAATTTTGTTTAATAAAACAAACTTCCAAATTTCAACTTCTTCTGTAACTTCGGTTGTTCCCTTTTCTCAAGTTGAATTTTCTCAATATTTTACTAATCCCGCTTTTGTTATAATTTTGATTTCAAATCATCAAAAATTTATTGTTAATTTTTCTTCAGAAGAACGTGCGAAAATATTTTTAAATTGTATTTCAAATATTGAAAAAAATCATGAAAAATCATGGAAAATTAAAATTCAAAATTTAAACGAAATTTTAAATGAAAATGAAGAAAATGAAGAAAATAAAGAAAATCAAAATCAAAATCAAAATGAAAATGAAAATAAAAATCAAAATGAAAATCAAAATCAAAATCAAAATCAAAATGAAGAAAATAAAGAAAATCAAAATCAAAATCAAAATGAAAATGAAAATGAAAATGAAAATAAAAATCAAAATCAAAATCAAAATGAAAATCAAAATGAAAATCAAAATCAAAATCAAAATCAAAATCAAAATCAAAATCAAAATCAATTCAATTCAACTGATGCTCAATTAATATTTAATTGTCAATGCATCACTTTAATTTTTAATAACAAATATCAAAAATTTAATATTTCTTCTGATTTTTTTATTCACAAATATCCTTCTCAAAAACTTTGGTTAAAAATTACTTCAAATCATCAAGATTATATAATTTCATTTAATTCTTGGAATGAAATGGAAGAATTTTACAATCTTTCTAATCAAATGGATAAACTTGCTTTCTTTTAATTTACTAAAAATCAAAATTAATTAAAACAAATTATTTTTTTCATTTTTTTATTTTTTCATTTTTTCTTTTTTCTTTTTAAAAAACAAAAACAAAAACAATAAAAATATGAAATTATTAACAAAGTTTGTTTAATAAAAATAAAAATAATAACGATTATTTAATTTATTCAAAAAATAATTATTTTTTTCTTTTAACTAAAAAAACAAAAACAGTTTTGAACTTAATTTAACTTCTATTTATCAGAATTCTTTTAATTTCCAATTTAAAAATAATTCCAAATACAAGAAAGATTATTTTTTATTTATTAATTTAACTCAAGATTTAGAAAAAAAACAAAAAAATTCTTCAATTAAAATTTGTTTTTTGTTAAAATCAATACTTCAAAAAATAAATCAATCAAAAATTAGAAATTATAATTTAAAGCAATATTTAATTCAATC
Source organism: Anaeramoeba ignava (assembly GCA_028826165.1). Taxonomy (NCBI): domain Eukaryota; family Anaeramoebidae; genus Anaeramoeba; species Anaeramoeba ignava. Next base: position 961,207 of record JAPDFW010000092.1, on the reverse strand, counting down.
TACTCTCATTTCATTTATTCTAAGATCTTTTCTATTTCAAAAAAGATTGATTTGTCAAGATTTTTTTCAAAATGGAAAATCTCAAAAAATTTCGAGATATATTTACTTATTTAGTTTGAATTTTTTGAATAAGAATGTTTGTTTGTTTCACTTTTATTCAACATATGGATCAAAGATACTTTATGAATTATTTAAAGAATTTTTACAAATTAGAAGAAACATTACAGATTATAATGAAAATGATAATGAAAATGATAATGAAAATAATAATGAAAATAATAATAATGAAAATAATAATAATCAAAATAATGATAATCAAAATAATAATAATAATAATCAAAATAATAATAATCAAAATGATAATAATCAAAATAATAATCAAAATAATCAAAATAATAATCAAAATAATAATAATAATAATGATAATAATGATAATAATAATAATAATGATAATAATGATAATAATGATAATAATGATAATAATAATAATAATGATAATAACAATAATAATAATGATAAAAATAATAAAAATGATAAAAATAATAAAAATAATAAAAATGATAAAAATGATAAAAATAATAAAATTGAAAAAATTGAAAAAATTGAAAAAATTGAAAAAATTGAAAAAATTGAAAAAATTGAAAAAATTGAAAAAATTGATCATCTCCCAAATAAAAAATTACAAGAATATTCTCTAGGAAGAAGAAGATCAAGTGTTATTTCTTCATTTCAAGAACAAATTTTTCAATCTGCATTTCAATCTCTTGATTTCTCAAACTTTATTTTATTCACACAATTTTCCAAAAATGGAAAACCAAAATACATTCAAAAACAACCAATAACAAACTTATCAAGCAATTTCCGACTTGATTCATCTTACATTTCAATTAACGATCAAATAAAAGATCAAATAAACGAAAAAATACATCAATTCATTTCCAAAAATAAAGCTGTTTTTGAAACTCAATTCAAAATAGGAAATTCGTTTGAAAAAGGGAAAATTGAATTCCGATTAAAAAATATGCGAATCAAAATAAAACCAAATAAAGAAGAAATTTTCGAATATGAAGAAGAGGAGCAAATGCTTCTTGTTCACACAATCAAATTGACAAGATTAGCCTTTTATGCAAATCCAAAATTAATATATGTTCTTGAAATGAATGATGTAAATAGTCGAGATTTACTGATCAATTCGTTCATTGTATTTAAAAAAATGTATCACTTCCAAAAAGTGAAGAAAGTCCAATTAAAGAGATTAAACTTTGTTTTTGTGATAACACCAACAAAAAAACAAATTTCCAAAAATTATTTCACACCATTTGTAATGCCTAAAACTCAATTCTTTGTGGAGGATGGAGAACAAATTCAGGATTCAAGTCTTCCCAATTACAACACAATGATATATCAAGTGAAAACAAAGTATAATGTCAATATCCTTGATTCATTTGGATCTGTGGCCTTTGGATCTGAAATCGAGCTATATCAGGTTCATTTCACAATACAAACACCCAGTTATCTCATCACAAGAAAATATAGTTTATATTCGCAGTTATTTCCTCAAAATCCTCTTGAATGCAGATTTTTTATTGATGAATATGATTTCTTTGATATCCAATTTCCAACACAAGAAATGCAAAACGGATTTCTTTTGCATTTCCACAAAAAACGGAAATATTCCTCGTTGTTTCTTTATTCCTGGTTTAAGCAAAACAAACCAATATTTTTTGATTGCCTTTTTTATGGAAAAACTTCAAACGAACAATTTTCAGGACAGATAATTCTTGAGTGCGACAAAATGACACTCAAGAGTTACACATTAACTCATCCATTAGTAAACGAAGAAACAGTCATCAAATCATCTATTCAAGAAGAAAACAATCCAGAGCAGGAAATGAGATACAAAGCAGCATTTTTCCCTCATGTTCTTCATTCAACATCTGAAAAATCACTTGAATATTCAAGTTGCATTGATATTTATGTTTCAAGTTCAAAAAAAACAGCAACAACAGTCAAGCTTGATTTTGAAGGAAAATACCAAATGGAAATTGATTTCACAATCTCCAAAATGGCTCATTTATTCGTTTCAAAATTCAAAGAAAGACAAACAAATTTTTTGCAATACAGAATGATGCACAAAATTTTTCAACAGGAAGAATACAGAAATGAGCATGTGTTTGTTCCACTGAAAGTTGATATTGGTTCCATAGAGGATGTTCAAGTCTCTCAAATTATGATTTTGACTGGGAAAACTATTCTTATTTTTGAAGAAAAATCATTAATTCCAAATGTGTTTTTAATCAAAATATTTTCAATTGGGAAATCAGCTAATTCTTGTATTATTGAATGCAAGGATAATAGTAATGAAGAAATTAAAAATCTTCAAATTAAATTCCAAAACAGAGAAATCTTCCTAAAATTTCAAAATGAACTTGAAAATTTCCAATATTTCGAGGAAAATTTAAGAGTAAATGAAGTGCAAATGAATGAAGTTTTCTTTTCTTCACCAACACTAACGAAATATAATGTCAATTCCCTAACTGGGATTAAATCTCCATGTTTACTAGCATTATCAACAGAAGAATTGATGCTATCTTATCCAAAAGACATGGATTTAAATCAAATTCAAATTGAGAATCAAAACATTTTTAAAATTAGCAATACAAATATCTTCCCATTCGATTCACCAAAAGAAAAGCAACTTAAAATAATAAACAACATGAAAAACAAGGAATTTGTTGTTGAATTCGCAAACAAAGAATCAAGGATCCAATTCACAACAAAGTTTTCATTAGCAAAAGAAAAATTTCCTTCAAAAGAAAGTGAAAAATCCAAATTTTTGATGGATTTTTTTGAAGAAGAGAATGATATTGACAAAATGAGGATTTACTCAACATTTTTCCCTCTTTTCCGAGATTCAAAAGCCAAGAATTCATCTGCAGTTCAGTTAATATTCAAAGGAAATTTACTTCGTGTTAATTCTGAACACGAAAATTTGGTTTCATTGCGAATCAAGAAAAACATCAAGTTGAAAAGAAAAGGAGATGAGAAGTATTCGATAGAGGTTTCCCAGGATCACAGCACTTTCAATTTTATATTTCCAAATGAATCAGAAACGAACAGAGCATTCAATTTGTTAAATCAAGTGAAAGACATTGTTTCAATCCCACAAACATTGAAAACCACAATCACACAAAATGAGAGAATATTCTCAAGCAAAGTGGAAACAAAAACAGACTCTTTTGCAATCAAATTTTCGCACAAAAGCATGGATATACCCTATGATCTTCTTGAATTTGGATCTTTTGATCAAGATTCACAAAAATTGGAAATCAAACTTCCAAATTCTCAAATACTCAAAAATCAGTCAGCAATCATTACATGCTCAAAACCCAAAAATACAACACTACTGCTCCAGAAATTATTGATTTTGAAGAAAGAGTATCTTCGCAAAAAAAAGCATCGCACAAAAAAATTATATATTGACCAAGAAAAATTCGAATCAAAATCAAAACCAAAAATGAAAAGAGAAGGAACAATGTCTTTTTTGGAATCTGTTGATGATAATTTGAGTCCGGAAACATCACAAAATTCAACACCTAAATTAAAGAGAAAACGTTCTCTTCGGTTCAAATTAGAAGAAGATGATGAAGAAAAAAACCAAATAATAGATCCAAATTATGAAAAAAATCCACCAAATGAAAATGATCATATTTTTTCCATTTCCACAAATAAATTTGATATCCAATTCCAAGAAAATTCAGAAAATCAAGAAGGGATTCTTGAATACAATCAATTCGATATCGTTTTAATTTCGCAAAACAACATCATCAACAAATTTGATACTTTAGATCCAAATTTAAATATAATTGAATCAACAAATGGAATCATTACCATTTCGGATCAATCATCACTTGTTTCATTTACTTCATCTCAAGGAAATCGTAAAAAGTTTCTTGAGAATTATAATCAATTCCGTAATTTTTTTAGGATCACAATCCTCAAAAGTTTTGATGAAAATCAAGTTAAAAAAGAGGCAAATTTGCAAATTGAATCTTCAGGATTTATTATTGTATCAAGAGATTTAAAAATTTATCAATATTCAATGGAAATGAGTTCCAAAGTTTCTCATCATAAATCAAAACCTATTGTTCAGCTTTTGGTTGCTTTAGATAAAATGATATTTTGCAAGATGCAAAGTAGAGAATCATGTTTCAAGTTAATTCATTGTTATCAAAAAGCGTTTTCAATTTTTCTTGAAAACCTAAATCTAAATCAAAATCAGAATTAAAATCAAAATTCATTTACAAATTCATTTAAAAATTCATTTACAAATTAATTTACAAATTTATTTACAAATTTATTTACAAATTTATTTACAAATTAATTTACAAATTTATTTACAAATTTATTTACAAATTTATTTACAAATTAATTTACAAATTCATTTACAAATTTATTTACAAATTCATTTAAAAATTCATTTACAAATTTATTTACAAATTCATTTACAAATTTATTTACAAATTTATTTACAAATTCATTTACAAATTTATTTACAAATTTATTTACAAATTCATTTACAAATTTATTTACAAATTTATTTACAAATTCATTTAAAAATTCATTTACAAATTCATTTACAAATTCATTTACAAATTTATTTACAAATTCATTTACAAATTAAAATTAAGATCAAGAAAAGATTTCAATTTTTTGTTCCACTTTTCTTTTTTGGAAATTAAAAAATTTAAAAAGAAAGAAAAAAACTTTTTTCAATTTTTTTTTTTCATTTTTCTTTTTCTCTTTTTTAAATGAAATTGTTATTTTTAATTTTTGGTTTACTAATTTTACAAACAGTTTTCTCAACTTCTGGACTTGATATTTCACAAGCTGATTGTGGTTCAATTTCACTTAGTGAATGGAAGTAAAAAAAAAAGCAAAAAAATTAAATAAAAAAATTAAATAAAAATTAAATTAAAAAATTAAATAAAAAAATTTAAATAAAAAATTAAATAAAAAAATTTAAATTAGATGTTTTGCTCAAAATGGAAAATCATTTGCAATTGTTGAAGCTTTTGATGGAGGATATGGAATTGGATCACATGTAAAGGATTGTGTTGCAAATGCTTGGTCTGCTGGTTTTGCTCATGTTGATGTTTATGCTTTTATGTGCCCTAATTGTGCTGGAAATAATCCTCCAAGTAGTGCTGTTGAAAAGCTTGTTGGTTATTTGTCTGCAAATAGAGTTAATTATGGAATGTTATGGTTTGATATTGAACAATGTTCTGGATGTAAATATAAAATTAAATCCAAATTAAATCAAAATAAAATTTAAATCAAAATTAAAATCAAAATTAAATCCAAATTAAATCCAAATTAAATCCAAATTAAAATAAAATTAAAATTAAATCAAAATTAAATTAAAATTAAAATCAAATCCAAAATTAAATCAAAATTAAATCAAAATTAAAATTAAAATTAAATCCAAATTAAAATTAAATTAAAATTAAATCCAAAATTAAATCCAAAATTAAATTCGAATTAAAATTAAATCAAAATAAAAATCAAAAAATTAAAATCAAAATCAAATTAAAATTAAATTTAAAAATAAAATTAAAAATTAAATTAAAAATTAAAAAAATTAAATCAAAAATTAAATCAAAATTAAAATCAAAAAATTCAACCCAAATTAAATTAAAAATTAAATTAAAAATTAAAAATTAAACCAAAATTTAAAATTAAAAATTACAAATAAATTAAAAATTTAAATTAAAATTAAATCAAAAATTAAATCCAAATTAAAATTAAATCCAAATTAAAATTAAAAATTTAAATCCAAATAAAATCAAAAATCAAAATCAAATTTATTTACAAATTAAAATTAAAATCAAATCAAAAATTAAATCCAAATTAAAATTAAATCAAAATTAAATCAAAATTAAAAATTAAAATTAAAATTAAATCCAAATTAAATCCAAATTAAAATTAAAATTAAAAAAATTAAAACTCCAAATTTCATTTTTCTCCAAAATTAAATCAAAATTTTTGGTTTAAATCAAATCAAAATTAATTCTGGACAAATTAAATCAAAATTAAATCCAAATTAAATCCAAATTAAAATTAAAAATTAAATAAAAATTAAACTTAAAATTAAAATTAAATCAAAATTTAAATTAAAAATTAAATCAAATTGTAATTAAAATTTGCTCAAAATTAAAATTAAATGCAAATTGTTGAAATTAAATTTTGGAATTGAAAATTTAAATCAAAATTAAAATCAAAATCCAATTTAAATTAAAATCAAATCAAAATTAAATCAAAATTAAATCAAAATTAAATCAAAATTAAAATTAAATCAAAATTAAATCCAAATTAAATCAAAATTAAATCAAAATTAAATCAAAATTAAATCAAAATTAAATCAAAATTAAAATTAAATCAAAATTAAATCCAAATTAAATCAAAATTAAATCAAAATTAAATCAAAATTAAATTAAAATTAAATCCAAATTAAATCAAAATTAAACTTTAAATTAAATTAAAATTAAATTAAATTAAAATTAAATTAAATTAAAATTAAATTAAATTAAATTAAATTAAATCCAAATTAAATTAAAATTAAATCCAAATTAAATCAAAATCAAAATTAAATCAAAATTAAAATTAAAATTAAATTTAAAATTAAAATTAAATCCAAATTAAATCAAAATTAAAATTAAATCAAAATTAAAATTAAAATTAAATTTAAAATTAAAATCAAATCCAAATTAAATCAAAATTAAAATCTAAACAAATAAGGTTGGAATGATGCTTCTTCTAATGTTGCTTTTATTAAAGAAGCTGTTGAAAAAGCTCAACAACTTGGAGTAAATGTTGGAATTTATTCTTCAGAAGGTGAATGGAGTGCAACAGTTGGATCATCAAGTGCTTTTAGTAATTTACCACTTTGGTATGCTCATTATGATGGAGTAAGTTAAATTTAAATTTTAAGTTAAATTTAATTTTTAATTTTAAATTTAATTTTTATATTTAAAATTTTTAAAGGAACCAAATTTCAATGATCAATGGGCTTATTCTTTTGGAGGTTGGTCTTCACCTGCAATGAAACAATATTATGATTCATCAAGTGTTTGTTATTCAAACGTTGATGTTGATTGGTATCCTTAAATTTCCAATTCTCGATTCAATTTTAATTCTCAACTTTTAATTTTTGATTTTCAATTCAATTCAATTCAATTTTTGATTTTCAATTCAATTCAATTTTTGATTTTCAATTCAATTTCAATTCAATTTTTGATTTTCAATTTCGAAATAAATTCGGATCAAAATTCTCAATTTTTTTTTATCTTTCTTTTTTGATCTTTTTTTATTTTTTATTTTTATTTTTTCATTTTTTCCTTTTTCATTTTTTTTTTCCTTTTTCATTTTTTTTTTTGGATAAACAAAATTCAAAAAGCAAAACTAAAAATTAAAAATAAAAAAATTAAAATAAATGGAAACTGAAATTCCTTCATTAATTTTAACAATTTTATTTTCAAAATTTGATTTAGTTGCAAAAGAAATTATTCATTCATTTGTTGAAGTATTAATCAAAAATAAAAATAAAAAATAAAAAAATAAATTAAAAATTGTTTTTCTTTTTGCTAATTTTGATTAATTTTTTTTATTTAGTCTGATTTACCTTTTAATGAATTTTCTGATTTAAAAACTTATGAACCTTTTCAAAATTCTCTTCAAGGTTTAAGTTCTGTTTCTCAAAATTATATTTCTCCAGTCATTAAAGCACTTATGGAATGGAGGATTCAAATATTAATTTCAAACATTGAAAAAGAAAATCAAGATATAATTGAAACAAATTCACAAAAAACAAACTCAAAAAAAACTGAAAAAAAGTAAAAAAAAAAAAAGTTTTTAATTTAGTTTTTTAATTTAAATTTTTATTTAATTTTTTTGTTTCTTTTTTAGATTAAAAAGAAAAACAACAAAAACCCAATTAAAAGAAATTGAAACTACAAAACAACAAATTATGGTTTGATTTTTAATTTTTAATTTTTCTTTTTTGATTTTAATTTTAATTTTTTAGATCAATTTTGATCATATTAATTTAAAATTTTTTCTTTTTTATTAAAAAAAAAAAACAAAAAAAGATTTTAAAAGAAACAATCTTTTCTTTAGCTTGTTTATCAATTTTAGAAAGAAGTGAACCAAAAGAAGAAAATGCAATTTTTAATCAATTTATAAATTTAGTTGTTGAAAGTTTAAAAAAAATACTAACAAATTTTGAAACTGCTCATCCTACATCAACAACAGAACCTTCAAATGTTAATTTTCTAATAGAAACACTTGGAAAAACACTAGGAATTATGTCACGTTGCTTTCCACAAGGAGCGCTTAATTTATTTATTTCTTTTATTGAAGACAAAAAAGAAAATCTTGATATTATTTTTGAAATTATCAAGTTTATTGAATTTGATATTGAAAAACAACCCAAAATTGATCTTATTGTGGATTTTCTTCAGAAATTCATGAGTTTCTATAGCAAAACAAAAGGACATTTTAAAAAGAGAGTATGTCGATCACTTTCACCAGCGCTTGCTAAGGTTATTGATATTTATCACAACAAAAATGAGCTTGATTTCAATAACTGGGATGATACAATAAGCAAGTTTTATATTTTAGTTAAATCACGATCCAAAAAATCACATGAACAAATTCCTTCTTTAAGATTCATGACTTCTTCATTAAGCTGTTCAAACATCAAGTTTTTCAATGAAAATCACAAAACTCTTCTTGAGCAGCTTTACAAACTTCTTCTATCCAAAAATGGCAAAAAGGATGCCGTTGAATGTTTGACTTTAATTCTCAAAGTGATTTTGAAACTGAAAGGCGACCGTTCATTTTCTCAAACAAAAATCATTGTTTCTCAAGTTTTTTCTTTTGGCAGAAAAGACAATCTTCTTTTCCAAGAAAATTTAGGTGATTCCATTTGTGAAATGACAAATGTAATTGGAGATTGGAATACTTTATTTCTTGTTCAAGATATTCTTTCTGAACTGATGAAGTCTGATTCTTATGATAGAATTTTTGTTGCTGCAAGAGCATTTGTTTCTATTGTCCGCAAATTTGAAAAGGATGATCTTAAAATTTTTTATCCTCAAAATCAAGATTTTATTACTGAGAATTTAAGAACTGCAACTCCTATTTTTGAGAGATTTATGTCTGTTCTTGATGATGAAGTTGGTGGTTGGACTCATTATTCAAAAACGAAATCTGTTTCTGGTAATTTAAATTAAAAAATTATAAAAATATTTAAATTATAAAAATATTTAAATTATAAAATATTTAAATTATAAAATATTTAAATTATAAAAATATTTAAATTATAGAATTATTTAAATTATAAAATTATTTAAATTATAAAATATTTAAATTATAAAAATATTTAAATTATAAAAATATTTAAATTATAAAAATATTTAAATTATAAAAATATTTAAATTATAAAATATTTAAATTATAAAATTATTTAAATTATAAAAATATTTAAATTATAAAAATATTTAAATTATAAAATATTTAAATTATAAAAATATTTAAATTATAAAAATATTTAAATTATAAAAATATTTAAATTATAAAAATATTTAAATTATAAAATATTTAAATTATAAAATATTTAAATTATAAAAATATTTAAATTATAAAAATATTTAAATTATAAAAATATTTAAATTATAAAAATATTTAAATTATAAATTATTTAAATTATAAAAATATTTAAATTATAAAAATATTTAAATTATAAAAATATTTAAATTATAAAAATATTTAAATTATAAAAATATCTAAATTATAAAATATTTAAATTATAAAAATTATTTAAATTATAAAAATATTTAAATTATAAAAATATTTAAATTATAAAATATTTAAATTATAATATTTAAATTATAAAATTATTTAAATTATAAAATATTTAAATTATAAAAATATTTAAATTATAAAAATTATTTAAATTATAAAAATATTTAAATTATAAAATTAATTAAATTATAAAATATTTAAATTATAAAAATATTTAAATTATAAAATTATTTAAATTATAAAAATATTTAAATTATAAAATTATTTAAATTATAAAAATATTTAAATTATAAAAATATTTAAATTATAAAATATTTAAATTATAAAAATATTTAAATTATAAAATATATTTAAATTATAAAAATAATTTAAATTATAAAAATATTTAAATTATAAAAATATTTAAATTATAAAAATATTTAAATTATAAAAATATTTAAATTATAAAAATATTTAAATTATAAAAATAATTAAATTATAAAAATATTTAAATTATAAAATATTTAAATTATAAAAATTATTTAAATTATAAAATATTTAAATTATAAAATATTTAAATTATAAAATTAAAGAAATTGCTTCAAAAGAACAAATGAAAGGAATAGATATTTTAAAGCAAAGTGTTCGTTTAATTCCTCATATTCTTCCTCTTCCAAACAAAGTTATATCTATGTTAAGCTCTTATCTATTTCATTTAGATTCTGGTTTAGCTGAAATTTCTTACCTTTCAATGAAAAAAATTATGGTTAATATAAAAGTATTTAGATATCGTACTCTCAGAGAATTTCTTCATATTATTTTTAAAATCCCAGATAATTTCCCTTCTCTTATTCTTCAAGGCTTGACTAAACTTAATGAATTATTCAACTTTTGGATTGATTTATTTAAGAAAGAAAAAGAAGAAGAAAAACAAATTCCAAAATTAAAAAAGAAAAAAACAAAAAAACAAAATGAAAAAGAAGATCAAGTTTCTTATGATTTTGATAAAATGGAAAGTGTTCTTATGGTTTATTTATGTAGTGTTAATTCCCAAATACGTATCCAAGCGTATCATGCTTTAAAATTTATTAGAGATATTAGTGTTCTTGTGATTCCTGAAAAAAAAGATAACGAAGATCCAAGTAGAAAATATTTAAAAATTAATTCAATCAAAATTCATTTAAACAAAAAAAATTTATTTTATTTTATTTATTTAAGATCAAGATACCGATTCTTTTCTTAAAAATCAATCTGTTGTTGATTTTCTTGAAGAAGCTTGGAATGAAATTCTTAATACAACTTGTTTAGAAAAATCAAATATTCTTTCACTTGAATTAGTATTAAATTTTAATTTTGAAATGAATTTTAAATTTAATTTTAAATTCGAAATGAATTTTAATTTTTTAGTTAATTCATCCACAAGCAATTGAAAAATCACAAACAATTGAAGAAGCTTTAGTGAGTAAAGATCCAAAAGGTTCAAAATGGATTTATTATTTTTGTAATTTTGCAAAAATATTAAGTGATCTTTCTCCTGAAATTTCATCAAGAGCTTTCCAAAAAGTATTTATATAATAATTTATTTTAAAAATAAAAAAGAAAATATACTAAATTGAATTGAATTGAAATAAAATTCTTCTGTTTTTTTTTTTTAAAAAGGTTTATGTTAAATTTTCACAATTGAATCTAGAAATTGTTACTAAACAACATAAAACACATCCTCCAAAAGAATTTTTCTACAAAATTCTTACATGGGAAAAATACACAATGTTTTTATTATCAATAGCAGGAACTCGTCTTGGTTTGAATTAATTGAGAATATTTTCTTTTATTAATCAAAATTTTTATTTAATTTATTAATCAAAATTTTTATTTTCTTTTATTAATCAAAATTTTTATTTAATTTATTAGTTGATCCTAATATCACAAAGAAAGTCATTGAATCCACAATTCTTTTCCTTAATAGTCAACTTGAAGATCAAGTTATTGGAGCTGTTATTGTAAAATAATTCACTTATTTAAAATATTTATTTAAAATATTTATTCAAAATATTCATTCAAAATATTTATTATATTTATTATATTTAGTCTTTGTTTCAAACAAATGAAGCAGCAGCAAATATTCTTCTTGAAGGACTTTTACCAATGATAAAACAAGTAACTTCTGATAAAGATAAAGGAAGAACAGATAATCAGCGATCAGTTTTAGTAACTCAGATTTCAAGTAAAAATATCAAATTATTTTTTTTTCTTATGATTTAATTAAATTAAATTTAAATTATTTTTAAATAATTTTTCCAAAAAAAAATCAAATAATGATTTTAGTTGTTCTTCGATTATTTACAAACTCTTTGAATAACGATTCATTCCAAAAAAATCATTTACTCAAGGAACAAATCAATCAATATATCTGGATTGTTTATTCATATGTTTCACGTTCATCAATGATGGCAGATCCAAGTCTATATTCACTTAGATATAACTTTGCATTACTTGTTCATAAATACGTCCAATTACTTTCAAATCAAAAAAGTTTTCTTGTAAAAACGCAAAGAGAAAGTTTATTTAAATACTTCTTTTTATATTCGGGATTTTGTCCAAAAGAATTAACAAAGGAACTCGAAGCAAATATGGATACTTATTTGAATGATAATTACAAAGATCCTGAGCACAAAAGGAAGGAAAAAATCATTTTGAAAACGAACTTGAAATCAGTTCAATTTGTTGTATTGAAAGCAATGGCATCTTTGCTTCTTGGAGAATATTTCAGTGAGAAATCATTAAGAATTGATGGTGATGTATTTTCTTGGATTTTGGAATTGCTCAAATCACAAAAACCTTATATTTATGATATTGGAATAGTAGCGATCCAAAACTTTTTTGTTAATAATTATCAATATTTAAAATCACTTTATATTGAACATGCTTTTTGTTCTTATAATGAAAATTATTCTTCAGCCTTTACAATTTCTCTGTCTAATGTTATTACTCGTGAAGATATCGGCGTTTCTTTGCCTGTTATTATTCATTTGATACTTTTTAAGATTGGTTCTCCTGATAAACTTGTTAGAAAGCATGTTTCTGATTTATTTTCTGTTTTTGCTCCAAAATTACTTCCTGAAGAAGATTCTTTGATTATTTTGAATAACTATTTCTGTTCTGTTTATGAAACTTATTCCAAATTAAGAGTAAAAATTTTAAGAATCAAAGAAAAAATTTTAATAATTTTTTAAATTATTTTTTATATTATTTATTCAGGAAAATTTAAGTGAAGTTTTAGCATCAAAAAGACCTGATCTTGCTTTGCAAGTTTTTAAGGAAATTTATCATCGATATTCTTTATTTGATATTCAAATGAAAAATGAAATTAGATTTTCACAAAAAATTCAAGTAAAAAAAAAATATTCCCAAAATTAAAACAAACAAACAAACAAAAATGATTTTTAATTTCTTCTCTTTTTTTGTTCAAAATTAAGACTGCTAAACAAGATATGCTCCAATATTTACTTCCTTGGTTGAAACAAATCACTTTTTCAACTGAAGATGAACAATCACTTCAAAAGTTTATTTTTGTTATTGAATCATTATTTAAATTAACAATACAAGATCAAGAATCATTTTCTGAAATTTTAGAAAAACTTTGGGGTTCAATTGCATTTCAAAAGGGAAATCTTGAGAGTTTGATTGAGTTTATTATTTCACTTTGTGTTACTACTGTATTTATAATATTTATAATATTTATAATATTTATATTTAAAATTCAATTCAATTCAATTCAATTATTTAGTCTCATATTAAATTCATTGAAACTTCAAAAGCAATTGCAATTTATTTACAAAGAAGTGTTGGAGATCTTTTAATTGAAGCCTTTCTTCTTCGTCTTGAAAACTTTTCTAATATTGAATCACCAATGAAAACATATTTATCGTAAAACAAAAATTAAAATTCATTTAAAAAATTAAAATTAAAACAAAAATTAAAATTCATTTAAAAAATTAAAATTTAGTAAATATGTATTCAATAAGGAATTACTAGAGAGATCTGATAGTATATCTGAAGAAATTCAAAGAAAAAGTGCAAAACAAAAAACATATCTTACAATTTCAACAATTTTAAAAGAAGTTAAAAATCCCAAAAAAGTAGCATTCACTGAAAATGATATTCTTTGTATTTTAATGTGTGAATTGGTTCATGAATCAAGCCAAATTTTCCTGCAAAAATTACCACTTTTTCTTCATTTAGCAATGACAAGAATAGATCATCAAATCCCAGTTGTTTATGAACATTGCAAATTGCTTTTAATAAATTTGCTTGTTGTGTGTGTTATCAACAATAGAAGATATACAAACACTGAAAAGAAAACAGAAGCAAGAGATTTTGTGGATCAACTATCAATTATGGAAGGAAAACCACTTTTCAAAAGAGAACATATTTCGGTTGAAAATTTAAAAGAAACTCAAAGTGAAAAAGAGCTCAAAGTTCATGTTGGACAAATTATTGAGTTTTTCCAAGAAATATATCCAAATTTACAGTATGAATGGTCTCTAGAAGCATTTAATTGGTCAACAAATATTGTGAAGGATTCTAAAATTACAAGACCAATTCTTCATATTTGTGCAAGATCACACCAAATTTATCGATATTTAGTGACTTCAATTTCACGAAATCATTTGAATAATTTGATTAAGTTTCTTTTTAATTCTTAAATGTTCAATTCAAGAAGATAAAATACTTTGGTTTGTGATTGAAATTCTTAAAACTTTGGAAGTTGTTGGTTCCAAACTTGAATCCTTAGCAAAATATCCGAATTTTTTTTGGACAAGTATTTCTTTACTTCAAACTGATAATATAGTTCTTTATAATTCTTCTTTAAATCTTGTTGATAAATTAATGATGATTGATTTTGTTGAAACGGATGTACTAGGTGCACTTTGGAGGACAATACCATCTCAATGGTATTTATTCAATTTAATATTTATTCAATTCAATTCAAAATTTATTCAATTTAATATTTATTCAATTTAATATCTATTCAATTTAATATTTATTCAATTCAAAATTTATTATTTAATATTTATTCAATTCAATTCAAAATTCAATTCAATTTAATATTTATTCAATTTAATATTTATTCAATTCAATATTTATTATTTATTCAATTCAATATTTAATATTTATTCAATATTTATTTAATTTAATATTTATTCAATATTTATTCAATTTAATATTTATTCAAAATTAATTCAAAATTTATTCAACTCATTATTTATTCAATTTAATATTTATTATTTAATATTTAATATTTATTTAATTCAATATTTAATATTTATTCAATTTAATATTTATTCAATTCAATATTTATTCAATATTTATTCAATATTTATTCATTATTTATTCAATATTTATTCAATATCAATTCAATATTTATCCAATTTAATATTTATTCAATTCAAAATTCAATATTTATTCAATTCAATATTTATTCAATTCAATATTTATTCAATTTAATATTTATTCAATTCAATATTTATTCAATTTAATATTTATTCAATTCAATATTTAATATTTATTCAATTCAATATTTATTCAATTTAATATTTATTCAATATTTATTCAATATTTATTCAAAATTTAATATTTATTCAATTTAATTCAATTTAATATTTATTTAATATTTATTCAATATTTATTCATTATTTATTCAATTTAATATTAATTCAATTTAATATTAATTCAATTTAATATTTATTCAATTTAATATTTATTCAATATTCAATATTTATTCAATTTAATATTAATTCAATTTAATATTAATTCAATTTAATATTAATTCAATTTAATATTTATTCAATTTAATATTTATTCAATTCAAAATTTAATCAATTCAATATTTATTCAATTCAATATTTAATATTTATTCAATTCAATTCAATTCAATATTTATTCAATTTAATATTTATTCAATTCAATATTTAATATTTATTCAATTCAATATTTATTCAATTTAATATTTATTCAATATTTATTCAATATTTATTCAAAATTTAATATTTATTCAATTTAATATTAATTCAATTTAATATTTATTTAATATTTATTCAATATTTATTCATTATTTATTCAATTTAATATTAATTCAATTTAATATTAATTCAATTTAATATTTATTCAATTTAATATTTATTCAATTCAATATTTATTCAATTTAATATTTATTAAATTTAATATTTATTCAATTTAATATTAATTCAATTTAATATTTATTCAATTTAATATTTATTCAATTTAATATTTATTCAATTCAATATTTATTCAATTCAATTCAAAATTCAATTTAATATTTATATAAATATATACATAGGGATCCTCCTTTCAACGGAATTCAACCCCTTGTTCTTAAAGGTTTAACTATTGGTGGAAATGAAAATGTAATCTTTAAAATTTTATCCTTGATTTTACCAATACAATACGAACAAATTATTGAAACAAAAGAACACAAATGCATTTCAAGTATTCTTGGATTAATATCTTGGCTTTACAGATTTGTTCACGATAAAGAAAACAATCAAACAGTCGAAACTGCAAGAGATTTAGCAAAATTAATGCAAAGCTATGATTTTTCAAGACTTTCACAAATTTTCCGAAAATATTCAGATCACAGATTCAAAGGAAAAAAAAGTTTCCTTGAAAAATTTTCAAAGGAGTTCTCCAAAAGTTTCTTCCCAAAATACTCGAAAATGGTGATGAGTTTCTTTTTAAAAGCATCAGTTCGATCACAAAGTTACAAGTTAGAGTTTCTTGAAATATTTGAATCATTGCTTCCTTACATGAAATTATCATCAGAAAAGATGAAAAAAGACAAAATAAGCTCAATTATTTTATCTGAAATGATTTATTCGACATCTTTAGAATATCCGCAAAAAGTAACAAGGATTTTGGAATTGATTGTGAAAAGCATATCAATTGTTGATGTTCATTTGGGATATTCAGATCCAAGCAAAGATAAAGATATAAAAGCTAAAATCAATGGAAGTACTCGTAAAACAATCAAAACAATCGAACAACTTATTCAAGTCGATACTGAGAATATAAATCAATACTCTAAAGGAATGATTTCTTCTAGTCCAATAAGAACAACATCTCACAATCGTTTGATTTCTGATTTGGTTGCAATTCCTGAAATTCAACAATTTTCTCAAACAGAAAATGAAAGTGATGAAAATGATCATTCGAAATCTAATTCTAGCACAAGTTTTAGTGAAAGTGAAAGTGAAAGTGAAAGTGAAAGTGAAAGTGAAAACAAAAGTCGAAGCGAAAGTGAAACTCAAAGTATTAGCAGTATTAAAGATGATGAACATCAGAAAGATCATAAAAAAAAAAGTATTAAAGAAAAAGAAAAAGAAAAAGAGAAAGAAAAAGAAAAAGAAAATAAATTCAGTTTTTCAATGGATAGATATCAATCTTTTACTAATTCACCAATACAAGGATATCTTAATAAGATTTCAAGTGTACAAAATTATGAAAATGAAGAATCCATGCTTAAACTTATGACTCAAGATTCTTCAGTTGATCTCGATGAAATATTTGCCATTGATGAAGATGAAGATGAAAATGAAAATGAAAATAAAAACGAAAATGAAAATGAAAATAAAAATATTAAAAATATTAAGCAATATTCAAATCAAGGAATAATTAAAAGAAAATCAAGATTATTTATTGAAAATACAAATCAAGATCAAAAACAAGATCAAAAACAAGATATAATACCAGATGAAAACCCAGATATAATACCAAATATATTTCAAGATAATATGAAAAAGCCAAGCTTTTCAGAGAATTTTAATGATGACGATCTAATGGAATTACTTGAAGAAATTGAACAAATTGATAAACTTCAAAATCAAAAAATAAATGAAGTTGATGATCACCCTTTGCTTCAAGCATTTAAACTACAAGATGAAGATAATAAAAAAACTGAAAATCAAGAAGATCAAAATGACAAACAAAAATCAAAATCTAAATCAAAATCTAAATCAAAATCTAAATCTAAATCTAAATCTAAATCTAAATCTAAATCTAAATCAAAATCTAAATCTAAATCTAAATCTAAATCTAAATCAAAATCAAAATCTAAATCAAAATCAAAAGAAGAAATTACCCAAAAAAATATTGAAGAAGATGAAAATTACAAAGATCAAAATGGAAGTAATAAAGAAAGTTTGAATGAAACCTCTAATGAAAGTGATAAAGAAAATGATAAAGAACAAGATTCATTTATTCAAGAAATTAAAAATAAACCAGATGAAAAAGAATCAGAAATTCCAGATGATTTAAAAACACCACAAAGTGATAAAGGAGAAGATAATAATTTCTTATTTATTCAAAATGTTGAAAACAAAGAAATTGATAAAGATAAAAACAAAGAAAGTAATAAAGATCAAGATCATGATAGTTTTTCTGATAGTGATAATGAAAGTGATAATGAAAGTGATAATGAAAGTGATAAAGAAAGTGATAAACAAATTGATAATGAAAGTGATAAAGAAATTGATAATGAAATTGATAATGAAATTGATAAAGAAAGTGATAAAGAAATTGATAAAGAAATTGATAAAGAAAGTGATAAAGAAATTAAAAATAAACCAGATGAAAAAGAATCAGAAATTCCAGATGATTTAAAAACACCAAAAAGTGATAAAGGAGAAGATAATAATTTCTTATTTATTCAAAATGTTGAAAACAAAGAAATTAATAAAAAAAGTGATAATGAAAATGATAAAGAAATTGATAAAGAAATTGATAATGAAAATAAAAAAGAAAATGATAAAGAAATTGATAAAGAAATTGATAAAGAACAAGATTCATTTATTCAAGAAATTAAAACTAAATCAAATGAAAAAGAATCAGAAATTCCAGATGATTTAAAAACACCAAAAAGTGATAAAGGAGAAGATAATAATTTCTTATTTATTCAAAATGTTGAAAACAAAGAAATTGATAAGGATAAAAACAAAGAAAGTAATAAAGATCAAGATCATGATAGTTTTGCTGATAGTGATAAAGAAAGTGATAAAGAAAGTGATAAACAAATTGATAAACAAATTGATAAACAAATTGATAAAGAAATTGATAAAGAAAATGATAAAGAAAATGATAAAGAAATTGATAAACAAAATGATAAAGAAATTAATAAAAAAAGTGATAATGAAATTGATAAACAAATTGATAAAGAAATTGATAAAGAAAATGATAAAGAAATTGATAATGAAAATAAAAAAGAAAATGATAAAGAAATTGATAAAGAAGTTGATAATGAAAGTGATAAAGAAAATGATAAAGAAAGTGATAATGAAATTGATAAAGAAATTGATAAAGAAAGTGATAAAGAAATTGATAAACAAATTGATAAAGAAATTGATAAAGAAGTTGATAATGAAAGTGATAAAGAAAGTGATAATGAAATTGATAATGAAAATGATAAAGAAATTGATAAAGAAAATGATAAAGAAATTGATAAACAAAATGATAAACAAAATGATAAACAAATTGATAAAGAAATTGATAAACAAAATGATAAACAAAATGATAAAGAAAATGATAATGAAAGTGATAAAGAAATTGATAAAGAAATTAATAAACAAAATGATAAACAAATTGATAAAGAAAATGATAAAGGAAATGATAAAGAAATTAATAAACAAATTGATAAAGAAAGTGATAATGAAAATGATAAAGAAAATGATAAACAAATTGATAATGAAATTGATAATGAAAGTGATAAAGAAAGTGATAAAGAAATTGATAAACAAAATGATAAAGAACAAGATTCATTTATTCAAGAAATTAAAACTAAACCAAATGAAAAAGAATCAGAAATTCCAGATGATTTAAAAACACCAAAAAGTGATAAAGGAGAAGATAATAATTTCTTATTTATTCAAAATGTTGAAAACAAAGAAATTGATAAAGAAAATGACAAAGAAAATAAAAAAGAAAATGATAAAGAAATTGATAAAGAAATTGATAAAGAAAGTGATAAAGAAAGTGATAAACAAAATGATAAAGAAATTGATAAAGAAAATAAAAAAGAAAATAAAAAAGAAAATGATAAGCATAAACATACACACAGTCACAAACATAAACATAAAGATAAAAAAAGTGAAAAAGAAAATAAAAAAGAAAATGATAAACATAAACATAAACATACACATAGTCACAAACATAAACATAAAGAAAGTTATAAACAAAATGATAAAAAAAGTGAAAAAGAAAGTGATAAACAAAATGATAAACAAAATGATAAACACAAACATACACATAATCACAAACATAAGCATAAAGATAATGATAAACATAAACATACACATAGTCACAAACATAAAGAAAGTAATAAAGAAAATAAAAAAGAAAATGATAAACATAAGCATACACATAGTCACAAACATAAAGAAAATGATAAAGAAATTGATAAAGAAATTGATAAACAAAATGATAAAGAAAATGATAAACAAATTGATAAAGAAAATGATAAAGAAATTAATAAAGAAATTGATAAAGAAAATGATAAACAAATTGATAAAGAAAATGATAAAGAAATTAATAAAGAACAAGATTCATTTATTCAAGAAATTAAAACTAAACCAAATGAAAAAGAATCAGAAATTCCAGATGATTTAAAAACACCAAAAAGTGATAAAGGAGAAGATAATAATTTCTTATTTATTCAAAATGTTGAAAATAAAGAAAATGAAGACGAACCTCCTTTAGATTTTATTAATGAAATTCCCAATGATGAAAATTCAGATTCCTTTGATGAAAATGATTTTATACAAAACAGTCAAGATACTAAGGATAAAATAAATCAAGAAACAAATCAAAAAGAACAAGAAGAATATATGGATTTTATTCAAGAAATTAAAACAGAACAAAAAAGCAGTATCTCTTTAGTGAAAGAAAAACAAACAGAACAAAAAGAAATTCAGCAAAAAATAGATGATTTTATTGATACTTGGAATGAAGTAGTTGGAGAACCATTGATTTCATATGAAGATGTTTTGAATTTATTTACAAATTGTCAAGCATTAACTCAAATACTTATTAAACAATATAATATTTTTACTCAACAAGTTAAAGCATGGGATTTTATTGATGATAATATCCAAAATTTATTAAGAAATCTAGTTTTATTCCCAGAATTTTTCAATTTAACTAATTTTGTAGTTGATGGAAATGAAGATGATTTTTCAGAAACTTCACAAGATTCTATTGATTTGGTTGAAAGAAATATTGAGTTATTTGAAGATTCAAGAACAATTTATATGGAATTATCAACTGATACTCAAAATGCGATTGAAAAACTTCTTTCTCAAGAAAAACCTGATCATCAAAATGAAACTTCATTTTTTTCTTCATTTTTAAAACAAGAAAAACAGGTTCTTTCTTTATTTCATATTTTCATTCAATTTATTGATTCAATTCAACAAATATTCCCAGCAAAGGTTTGAATTAAATTTACAAACAAATTCAAAAATTTAATTTTATTAATTTTTTTAATTTTATTTATTAATTATTTTTTTTAGTCAAATATTGATTTAAAAGCAACTTTAACTGAAATTCCTCAATTTATTGAAAATTTTGAAAAAATGAGTTATTTTTAAAAGAGAAAGAGAAAAAAGAGAGAAAGAGAATTTGATTTTTTCTTTTTTAATTTTATTTTTTTCGAATTTGATTTGAATTTGGTTTTTTTTTTCAAATAAAAAATAAAAATAAAAAAAAAATGGAATTTAAAAAAAAAGTGGAACATAATTTTAATTTAAATTTTAAAAAGGAAAATAAAGTGGAATATAATTCAATTCAATTTTAAAAAGGAAAATAAAATGGAATATAATTTAATTTAATTTAATTTGATTTTAAAAAGGAAAATAAAGTGGAATATAATTCAATTTAATTTAAATTTAAATTCAATTTTAATTTTAAAAAAGGAAAATAAAGTGGAATATAATTTAATTTTAATTTTAATTTAGAAAGGAAAAAAAAGTGGAATATAATTTAATTCAATTCAATTTAAAAAAGGAAAATAAAGTGGAACATAATTTAAATTTAATTTTAAAAAGGAAAATAAAATGGAATATAATTTAATTTAATTTAAATTCAATTTAAAAAAGGAAAATAAAGTGGAATATAATTTAATTTAATTTTAATTTTAATTTTAAAAAAGGAAAATAAAGTGGAATTTAATTTAATTTAATTTTAAAAAGGAAAATAAAGTGGAATATAATTTAATTTAATTTAATTTAATTTTAAAAAGGAAAATAAAGTGGAATATAATTCTAAATTTAATTTTAATATAATTTAATTTAATTTAAAAAAGGAAAATAAAGTGGAATATAATTTTAATTTAATTTAAAAAGGAAAATAAAATGGAATTTAATTTAATTCAATTTTAAATTTAATTTTAAAAAGGAAAATAAAGTGGAATTTAATTTAATTTTAATTTAAAAAGGAAAATAAAGTGGAATATAATTTAATTCAATTCAATTTAAATTTAAAAGGAAAAATAAAGTGGAATTTAATTTAATTTAAAAAGGAAAATAAAGTGGAATATAATTTAATTCAATTTAATTTTTAAATTTTAAAGGAAAATAAAAATATAAATTAATTAAATTTAATTTAATTTTAATTTAAAAAAGGAAAATAAAGTGGAATATAATTCAATTTAATTTTAAATTTGATTTTAAAAAGGAAAATAAAATGGAATATAATTTAATTTTAATTTAATTTTAATTTAAAAAAGGAAAATAAAGTGGAATTTAATTCTAATTTGTTTTTAAATTTTTCTTTTTCTAATTTTTTTAATTTAAAAAGGAAAATAAAGTGGAATATAATTTAATTTAATTTAAAAAAGGAAAATAAAATGGAACATAATTTAATTTAATTTTAATTTAATTTAATTTTAATTTAATTCAATTTTAATTTAAAAAAGGAAAATAAAGTGGAATATATTTATAATTTAATTTTAATTTAATTTTAGAAAGGAAAATAAAGTGGAATATAATTTAATTCAATTTAATTCAATTTAATTTAATTTAATTTAATTTAAAAGGAACAATTTATTTTTAATTTTAAAAAGGAAAATAAAGTGGAATATAATTTAATTTAATTTTAATTTAATTTAAAAAGGAAAATAAAGTGAATATAATTTAATTTAATTTAATTTAAAAATTTAATTTAATTTTAAAAAAGGAAAATAAAGTGGAACATAATTTAATTTAATTTAAAAAGGAAAATAAAGTGGAATATAATTTAATTTAATTTAATTTTAATTTAAAAAGGAAAATAAAGTGGAATATAATTTAATTTAATTTAATTTAATTTAAAAATAAAAAAATATAAAAATGAATAAAAAATTTGATTTTAAAAGGAAAATAAAGTGGAACATAATTTAATTTAATTTAAATTTAAAAAGGAAAATAAAGTGGAATATAATTTAATTCAATTTAATTCAATTTAATTTTAATTTAATTTAATTTAAAAAAGGAAAATAAAGTGGAATATAATTTAATTTAATTTAATTTAATTTAATTTAATTTAATTTAATTTAAAAAAGGAAAATAAAGTGGAACATAATTTAATTTTAATTCAATTTTAATTTAAAAAAGGAAAATAAAGTGGAATATAATTTAATTTAATTTAATTTAATTTAATTTAATTCAATTTAATTTAAATTTTAAAAAAGGAAAATAAAGTGGAATATAATTTAATTTAATTTAATTTAATTTTAATTTAAATTTAGAAAGGAAAATAAAGTGGAATATAATTTAATTTAATTTAAAAAAGGAAAATAAAGTGGAACATAATTTTATTTAATTAAATTTAGGTTTTATTTTTAATTAAAAAAAAAAGAAAAAAAAATTACTAATTTTAAAAGAATTTTTATTAATTTTTTTAATTAAATGACTAATTATTATTATTTTTTTTGATCTTTAAAAACTCAAAAATTTTTTTTGTTTTTTTTTTTTTTAAATTTTTCTTTTTTTTTTTCTTTATATTATTTTCTAATAAAAAAAAAATAAATTTTTAACTATTTAAAATGTCTCTTCTACCAACAAGATCTTTTCCACAAATAACAACACAACACAAAATAACAAATCAATTTCGAACAACAAACATTATAACAAACACAAAAATAAAACAAAATTTAAATAAAAATAAAAATAATTTTAAAACAAAACAAACAGAAAAAAATTTACATTTGGATTTAAAAACAAAAACAAAAACAAAAACAAAAACAAAAACAAAAACAAAAACAAAAATAAAAAAGGAAAAGAAGAAAGAAAAAAAAAATCATTTATTTTCTTCTTGTCAAAATATAAAAAATATAAAAAATGAAAAAAATGAAGAAAATAAAACAAATAAAACAAGAAATAGATTTAGATTTCTTGATTTAGAAAGAAGAAAAAAAGGTTTACCAAAATCTCTAAGTTTTGATACTTATTCAACAAATTCCTCTAAGAAAACACTTGTACTTGATCTTGACGAAACATTAATACACAGTACACTTACTGTAAGTTATTTTATTATTTAAATAAAAAAAAAAGGAGAAAAAAATTAAAATTTTCTCCTTTTAATTAAAAATAAATAAAAAGCCAATTAAATGTCCAGATTTTAGTTTTAAACTTCCTTTAAAAGATCAAGAAGTTACAATTTATGTTAAAAAAAGACCAGGATTAGATCGTTTTTTAAGAGAAATGGCTCAATTTTTTGATGTTACAATTTATACTTCAAGTCAATCAAATGTAAATAAAGGCATCTATTAAAAAAGTGGATCATTTATTAATCAATTTAAGAATATAAATATAAATATAAATATAAATATAAATATAAATATAAATATAAATATAAATATAAATATAAATATAAATATAAATATAAATATAAATTTTAAAATATAAATATAAATATTTAAAATATAAATATAAATATAAATATTATAAATATAAATATTTAAAATATTTAAATAAATATAAATATAAATATAAATATAAATATAAATATAAATATAAATATAAATATAAATATAAATATAAATATAAATATAAATATAAATATAAATATAAATATAAATATAAATATAAATATAAATATAAATATAAATATAAAATATAAATATAAATATAAATATAAATATAAATATAAATATAAATATAAATATAAATATAAATATAAATATAAATATAAATATAAATATAAATATAAATATAAATATAAATATAAATATAAATATAAATTAAAATTAAAATTAATTTTAATTTTTAAAAAATAGTATGCAAATCAAGTAATTGATTTTCTAAATCAAAATAATCAAATTGGAAAACGTTTATATCGAGATTCATGTATTCCATATAATGGATCCTTTATTAAAGATTTAACCAAAATGGGAACTGAACTTGATTCAACTGTTTTAATTGATGATTCAGATCTCACTTGTTTTTTTCATCCAAATAATTCTATTAAGATACAAAGTTGGTTTGATGATATGAATGATACTCAACTTATGAAATTACTTCCTGTTTTGAAAAAACTTTCAGTTACAAATACTTCTGTTCCTGAAAGTTTAAAACAATTTAATGGAAAACATCAAATGCAAAAATAAATCACTTTTTTTTTTATTATTCTTCTTAACTTCTTGCAAAACAAAACAATACATTTTTTTTTATGAATCCTTCTCTTGAATAAAATGGCTCAACTCTTTCTTAATTTTTATTTTGGAAAATTAAAATGAAAATTAAAATTTCATTTTTTTCTTTTTTTCTCTTTTATATTAATGAATATTGAAAAACAAATACAAACTCATCTTCATGAATTAGCAACAGAAGCAAATAATTCTCTTATTAAAGAATCATGTGAAAAAGCAATATTTTATCTTCGACAAATAAATCAATCTCAAAATGATTTAACAAGTGAATTTCTTTTTTATTTACAAACTAAATTTGAAATTAAATTCAAATTATCAAATGAAAAATTTAATTTATTTCTTTTCTTTTTTAAAGCCAATTTTAATGTGACAATATCTGAAGAAATATCCAAACCTTTTTTACTTGGAATTCAAACAAAAAACAAAAATTTAATTCGTATATCAATTACAGCTTTTACAAAACTTATGAATTCTCGACTTACAAATGATGTATTTTGAATTTAAAAATTCAAAATTAAAAATTAAAAATTCAAAATTAAAAAAATTTCAAAAAAATAGAAAATCATTTCAACTCTTTTTCATCAACTTAGAGATATGATCAATACTATAAAAGACCAAGAAACTCAACTCAAAATTCTTCAATTAATTGTTATTTTTGTGACTAGCAATCCAAATGTTTCAGAAGAATCAATCAATGATTCACTTCATTTATGCTTTTTTATCTATTCAAAAGGAACAACTATTCTTACAAATTCTGCTATTGCGACTCTCCGTCAAATTTGCTCAATGATTTTTGATCGCGCAGTTCAAAAAAATGAAACTGATTCCAATTTAGCATCTTCTTTATTTTTTGTAAGAATTTTGACAAACATTTTTTTAATCATTTTTTTTTTAATCATTTTTTTTTAATCATTTTTTTCTTCTCAATTTTGTTCCTGTTTTTGTTTTTGCTGCTTTTTTTTTAAGAATCTTTGTGGTTTTGTTCAATCAAAAGAAGTTCAATGGTTTAAAATTAAAGATATTCCTTTTGTAATAATTCTTGAATTGATTGAAGTTTTAATTTCAACAAAAAAGGAAATTATTTTAACAGTAAAACAAAAATTTATTAAAAAAAAAAATAATCAAAGTCAAATGTTTATTTGATTTTACTTTAAAAAAAAAAACAAAAAACAAAAAGAATCCAAAAATTTTACAAGTAATGAAAAATGAATTAATTCCTTATTTAAAAAAAACATTTGATCAAGAAGAAGATTTGACATTGAAAACACGCAAAATGAGGTTGTTTTATTTAGTATTAAATAATTATTATTCAGTTTTGACTTTTGAAATGAAAGAACTTTTAGAAGTTGTAGAAAATTTTTATTGCAACTCAAAATTAAACCATAAACTTTATCCATTAGCTTTAGATCTTTTAAGATCATTTTTTTTTTCTGAAGATCTAAATTTTTCTTTTTTTGAGTCGTTGAAACATGATGACATTTACATCAAATTTATTGTCAAAATTGGTATTCAGGCATGTCATTTAATCCAAAAAAAAATAGGATCAACTGATCAAGATTTCCGCAAAAAATTCTGAGTTGAAATCGGTTGAAAAAGGATTCTATTATTTAAATGTTTCAGAAACCGTTTCAACTGAACCTTGGAATGCAATTAATATGCTGAAAATGACAAGTGAAGTTGTTGTGTTGGTTATAAAAAACATTCGACATTTGCTTTTACATTCTTTAGAACTTCAAAAACAAAAAGAAAATGAATTAACGATCCAAAAAGTGGAACAAAAACGAAGTCAAGAAAACAACGAAAATCAGAAAAACAATTTGCAAAACGAGCGCGTGATTCATGAAGTTCTTATTGAGTTCGCAAAGCCTTTAATTGTTTCCTTGATTCAAACATCAGTCAATTTAGTAGAATTTTCTGAAAATGAAAAAACAATAGGACTTTTTTTGGAATCTTTAAAGTCGTTAATTTGGGTTTCTGGAGAACTCTCGTTAGAAAAAGAGAAAGATGATTGTATTCTCAAGATGGCGTTGTTTTGTTTTCCGCGCGAATTGGGTCTTCTAAAAAGACTTGATAACGGAAATGAGGATGAGAACAAAGTGCAAGTGAAAATTGAAGAAAATCGGCAGAAAGATCAAGAGATAACATCAAAAAGCCTGCAAGCAATGAAGACTATGATTGAAGTTGCGGAGGATTGTGGCGCCGTTCTAAGGGATTCATGGAGTGTAGCAATGGAGACAATTGAGCTGATTGAGATTATGTTGGATGAACAACGCCAAAAAAAAAACACTGACTTTTCAGCAGAAATTGACATTGTTCGTGCAAATGTCCGCATGTTTTTTGGGAACACACAAAAACAAGAGGATTCTTCTTTTATTCGAATTGTCAAATTTTTATGTTTTTATTTTGAGAAATTGCAAAAAAAACTGGATCAAAAAATCAAACAAAATCAGTCTCAACAGATCAGTATTAGCGACATTAAACCACAAGCTCTTGCATTAAACGGACTTCAAGAGATCAGCGCGAAAGACAATCAACGATTAGACCTTGTTTGGGAGCTTTTTGAAGGCGTTATTTCAGCGACAATTTCCTCTCCTATTTCCGCATTGCGAGAAAAAGGATTAAGAATAATTTTCTCTATAATAACGCAAGCTATAAGCGCTAATGATAATAATTCAGAACAGAAAATAAGCCCGCAAATGGAAAATAAGTTCTTCAAAACGCTTGAAATGGAAACGATCCAAAAAAACAGTTCAATTTTGTTTCTTACACTGGAAAATTTGTCCCGATTACTTCATACCGTTGGACACAGAATCACCCAAGGTTGGGCTACAGTTATCCGCATTCTGTGGGTTGCTGCGGGATCAAAAGACAAGGCTATATTGGCTTCAAGTGTTTCGAGTGTGGAGCTTATTTGCTCG
The DNA here is from genome assembly GCA_028826165.1 of Anaeramoeba ignava. NCBI lineage: Eukaryota > Anaeramoebidae > Anaeramoeba > Anaeramoeba ignava. The sequence continues at coordinate 932,752 of JAPDFW010000092.1, read as the reverse complement.
GATTTTCTCAGAAACCTCCCGCCTGCCAATGTCTCATCCCTTTTAATTCCTTGCTTGTCAATGCTAGTCAAACAGAAGACTGACATCAACACGTCATTGACAGCTATTAGTTTATTTTCCACTGTTTGTAATCATGCTGCGCGCGTTTCTGGAGAAGCGATAACAAGCACAGAAAAGAATCTTGATGATTCCAAATCAGAAAAAAGTATTTGGATCACTGTAGCGGTTTCTTTGAAGGATCTTTCTCAAGATGAAAGACCCGATGTCCGAAATTGTGTTGTGCAAACGCTCGGCACAATACTTGCAAGCTTTGGATCATTAGTAGGTTTTTCAGAATGGGAGTTTCTTATAGAAAATGTACTTGTGGGAATTTTGACAAGTATCCACAATAAATATTCAAATGAACTTTTTCGTCGCAACAACACAGAACAACAACAAGATATCCAAGAAGAAATCCTCCCTCAGCAACTAATTCCATTGAGTTTAGAAGAAACTAATCCGTGGAATAAATGGGCTGAAACATTTGCTTTATCACTCAGAGAAATTGCTCACGTGATTTTACTTAATTGTCGTTTTTTTCAATTGACAGATTTTTTCATGAACTCTTGCCAAAAAATCATTTCTTTTTTCGAAGATGCTGCTCTTCAACCGCATGAAAATCTTTCTGTCCAATCAATACAAAGTTTTGAGGAATTATTCTCGGCATATGGCTGCATTGAAACACAAACAGATCAAAATAATCAGACTTTCTCAAAAATTTCAACTCCAACTCTATGGAAATATTCTTGGAGCGTTTTTGGGAGAATTCTTAACGATTTTATAAACAAGGACCATCCTTTTCTTATGGACGGATTGAAAACTTTTATTTTGGTGATTAAGAAGGTTATTCTCCGACTGGGAATATCCGCGTTCACAATGAACGAACTCAAAAGATTTTTCCGAATGTTTCTTCTTTTATCCTTAACCGAGCAAAAAAAAAATTATCAACTTTCATCCTCATACAAATTGTTTCCTGTGACAAGAGAAATATTGGATCTGATCCTTGTTATGATTCCTGAAAAGTCTCCGCAGTTCTGGCCTGTTATTTTCAATCTTGTTCTTCTTCCTTTAACAAATATTTTTTCGATCCAAAAATCAAAAAATTTTTCACCTTTTGATCTAAACACTTTGAATGACAACCCTTTTCTTGAAAATGAGTCCTTAATCTCAAATGTAATTGATCCAAAACACGAGAAGCTTCAAGAAGAAAATTCTTTTGGTAATGATCCTTCAAAAAAGGGTCTTCTTACTTTATTTGCGGGAGACGAAGTGTTCGATCTGGACTTAAGTTCCCCGCAAATTGCCGCTACAAACAATGTGTATATTGGTACATATGCACTCAAAATTGTTCGCAAGATGTATTGCGAGAGATGCCCTGTTGAAATTGCAATTAAATTATCTCCCAGATTGCTTAAAGTTATTATGCTTCTTATGCTTCCTCAGTCATATTTTATGGAGATTCGATCGCAAAATGAAAATTTAAATGAAGATTCAATCACAAATGACCAAATACGCAAAAAGGCAAACAAAGTTTTTCTTTCTATCGTTACTCATACTTTTCAAGAGCTTGATCTTCGTGGAGATCAAATAAAAAGCGTTCGTGATATTTATTCATTCCAGAATATTGTTGTTGATATGATTCAATTATTTGTTCTTTCCTCTCAGTAATTTATTTCTTTTAAAATTGTTCTTATATTTTTTTCTTATTTTTTCTTATTTTGAATAGAAAAATCAAATTATTTTCCATCAAAGAAGCTCGAGAAGAAGAAAAAACTCAAATGAATTTATTTGATATTTTCAAGAAATTTATGTTTGAAAATGTTTTGAAATTTTATGATGAAAATTTAGTTTGTAAAATTCAAGGAATACTTTTTGAAGGTGCTTTTATTACAATTCCATATATTGATTTGCATAAATCTTCTTCTTTTATTGTTAATAAACATTTTACTAGATCTAAATTATCATTTAAATCCATTTCGTTGATTTTTGATTGGATTAAATTTTTATCTTCTCAAAATTTGAAGGAAAGTAAATTAATTTTAGAAGATTTAGTTGGTTCTTTGATTGTTAAAACAATTGGTTTATTAGATCATTTGATTAATTATGAATCAAGGAGTTTATCAATTCCAATTCCACAGTAAATTCTAATTTAAATTTATTTCCGATTTAAATTTATTTATAATTTTTTTCATTCTTTTCTCTTTTTTAGAAATCTTCAAAATACAATCATTTATTTACTTAAAGAACTCAAAAACCTTTCTTTAAACCCAAAATATTTACAAGGAACACTTACAAAAAATTTAAATGTGATTAAAAATTCAAATTTTCAAATTCCACTTGAATATAATGGATCAAAATTTCATTTATATTTTCTTTTCCCAATTTTATGTGATTGTATGGCAATAAAAAATTCCTCAATTCAATTCGCAGTTTCTGATTTACTTCATTTTATTCAAATAGAATATCATCATTTGTAGGAAAAAATGTGGAAAGTCTATTAAATTTAAAATTGAAATTTAAATTGAAAAATTTTTATTTTCTTTTTCAAAAATTTTTTTTTCATTTTTTTCTTTTTATTTTTTAAAAAATTTTAAATAAAAATGGAATTAAAAATGGAATTAAAAAATGATTTGGAACAAATTATATTAGAATCTAAAGAACTTAAAAATCAATTACCAAATAAAATAAATCTTCAAAAAAGTATTGAATATCAAGAAAAATTACTTAAATTTCTTGAAGATAAAAATAATAACAAAAAAGAATTGAATTTTGAAAAAGTTTTGAAAGTATATTTTAATTTAGTTGAATATATTTCAGAGTGTAAAATTTATATATCAGAAAATTGGAGATTAATTAAAGTGATGAATAATGAAACAATGAAAGCAAATAAAATTGCTCAACTTTTTCCAAAAAAAATTAAATTATTATAGAAATTATATGTCTTCTTTATTCCAATTCAGAAAAAATTTTAAACACTCAAAATTAAGAAGAAAAGTTATTCAACAAAATCTGAAATTAATTCTTTTGGATAATTTTGAGTTGATTTCTTCAACTCATGCTAATTGGTGTATTCAAGAAATTGGACTTTTAATTAACCAAAAAATAAACAAAAGCAAAATCAAGAAAAAAAATAAAAGCAAACAAAATTTATCAAATGATGAACTTTTTAAAAGCTATTTTGATATAATTGAAAATGAAAATGAAAATCAAAATATAATTAAAAATGAAAATGAAAATGAAAATGAAAATCAAAATCAAAATCAAAATCAAAACGAAAATCAAAATCAAAATGAAAATGAAATTGAAAATCAAAATCAAAATCAAAATGAAAATCAAAATCAAAATGAAAATCAAAATCAAAATCAAAATGAAAATCAAAATGAAAATCAAAATCAAAATCAAAATCAAAATCAAAATCAAAATGAAAATCAAAATCAAAATCAAAATCAAAATCAAAATCAAAATGAAAATCAAATTCAAAATCAAAATCAAAATCAAAATCAAAATCAAAATCAAAATCAAATTGAAAATGAAAATCAAAATCAAAATCAAAATCAAAATCAAAATCAAAATCAAAATCAAAATCAAAATCAAAATATAAATGAAATTGAAAATCAAAATCAAAATCAAAATCAAAATCAAAATCAAAATCAAAATCAAAATGAAAATCAAAATCAAAATCAAAATGAAAATCAAAATCAAAATCAAAATGAAAATGAAAATGAAAATGAAAATCAAAATCAAAATGAAAATCAAAATCAAAATCAAAATCAAAATCAAAATCAAAATCAAAATCAAAATCAAAATCAAAATCAAAATGAAAATGAAAATGAAAATCAAAATGAAAATCAAAATCAAAATCAAAATCAAAATGAAAATCAAAATGAAAATCAAAATCAAAATCAAATTGAAAATATAAATCAAATTCAATATGAAAATCAAAATCAAAATCAAAATCAAAATCAAAATCAAAATATAAATCAAAATCAAAATCAAAATCAAAATCAAAATCAAAATCAAAATCAAAATATAAATCAAAATCAAAATCAAAATCAAAATATAAATCAAAATCAAAATATAATTAAAAATCAAAATCAAAATCAAAATCAAAATCAAAATCAAAATCAAAATCAAATTCAAATTCAAAATCAAAATCAAATTGAAAATGAAAATCAAAATCAAAATCAAAATCAAAATCAAAATTTAATTGAAAATCAAATTCAAAATCAAAATGAAAATGAAAATGAAAATGAAAATGAAAACGAAAATGAAAATCAAATTGAAAATGAAAATCAAAATCAAATTGAAAATGAAAATCAATTGATTAAACTTTATATTTGTTATATCGAAACAATTTGTTTATGGATTTTAAATTTAGAAGAACCTCCAAATATTTTTGTTGTGAAAAAAGCATTAGAATATTCAAGAAAAGCTATAAAACTCAGCCCAGAAAATAAATATATTACATTCTTAATTGCAATGTTGAAAATAGCAAATTTTTCAGTTATGGATACAAATACACATTTATTTGATATTGTGGAAGCAAATCAAACACTAGAAACAATAATCGAAGAACAAAACCCATTGAACACTGTTCTTCGACTCAGATTTGCAAACTGGCTTGGAAGTCTAATATATTCAATATTGAAAAAAAATCAATTAATTTCTCAAAATTCACAAAAATTTATTTATCGAATTACAATCACTTTTCATTTAATTGAAATGTTCAAGAAACATTTCCAAGTTTTGTTCCAACAGGATCAAGAGAATATTCCGAAGAGCCAAATGTTGTATTTAGTAACGGATTATTCAACCATACTTGTTGCAATTGCAAATCTTCTTCAATTAAATGATCCACAAGATGCAACAAGAAAGGCAAAACTTTTTTACGATTCCATAAAGGAAATCAACGATGTGATCCATAAAAATCCAAATCTCTATTCTCTTTGGAAAACAAAAAGAGTTTTGGAAGTTTCCATTTTATCAAATTTTCCGTGTATTTCAAGTTTTTTATCTTTAATTGTTTCAACTATAAATTGTCTTTTATTGATGCCAGTTGAACAGCAATTTTCTGAGTTCAATTCCTTCAAGGACGAACTCGGCAAAATTATCCAGAAACTTTTCTTCTCTCAAGATTCTTTCCACTTTTTAATGTCTGAAATTATCAGAACTTTTGAAAATCAAATTATCTTTTATCAAGCTAAAAATAACTCAAATTTAAATTCGGATTCTATTCAAAAATCAAAGTTTTCTGTTTCGCGAGAGGAGATTTTGATCAGATTAATATTTGCTATGATTATTGGTGATGCTTGTTTTTCTGCTCTTGAGTTCTTTGAATTTTCTGATAAACTTCAAATTTATCAAGTTGATCAAAACGAAAAAAACTTGTTTAAATTTTTAAATTCAAAACATTTAGTCAATTCAAAAAAAGAGATTTACAATACAATATTGGAATATTTGAGATTAATAGTCTCACATTTTCAACAGTAATTTTATAACCCTAAAAGAAAAGAAAAAAAAAAAGTGGAACAAAAATAACGAAAAAAAAAATTTTTTTTTTTCTTTAATTTGATTTCTTTTTTTATTTAGTGTTTTTGTTTATTCAGATCACTTTTTCCCACAATTAGAGTTATATGCAAAATTTTTTTATTCAAAATGTCAAGCAACAATTTCTCAAATTCAATTAATCTTTTGCGATTCCAAAAACGAAATTTCTGAAGCAATCCAAAATGGACTTTTTCAAATTCAAAAATCTTTTTTTGAATCTTTAGAAATCAATATTTTGTCAACAGAAATTTTGCAATTTGCAGTATCCTTTTTATACTATCTTAGTGCTGAATACAATCCAGTGTTTTTTTTCAGAGCACTTTCTACAGCTCTTCTTTATTACCGTTTTCTTGCAAATAGAGATTTAAAAAATGAATTGATTGATTCTTTATTGATTTTTTTAAAAATTAAATTTGAATTTTCTAATGATCTTCTTTTTATCTGGAATGCTAACATGATCCAAGACATTGGAGAAATAGAATCGAAAGAACAAAACATTTCCCAGATATTTATAACTTCAACACACATTATTATTGTGTCGAAACAGTTTAAAGTCAACAAAGCAGTTCTCGAGTCTTATTTAATCACCCCACAAAATATAGATAATAAGACCAGAAATATTCCTGATCCTCACAGGACAGAGGCTCGCAAGCTTGTGAAGAAATTGAAAAAACACCCGAATGTAATCAAAATATCTCTCAATAATGTTTTTTCGCTTAAAATGATCCATTTCAAACCAGAAAAATTAGTATGTGATTTTCCGTTTTTGATAAGATTTGAAATTGCAGATCAATTGGGAAAACGAGGCCAAATTATTTTGGGATTTTCTTCAGAGCAGGAAAGAACATTTTGCTTTTCTCAATTATCACCTATTATCAATATTTTCACACAAAAAGAAATTTATGATGAACATAATTTTTTCTTGCATAACATTCTTAAATCACCATCTTTAGATAATTTCTACAATCAATTTCATATCTTCAAATCAAATACAAAAAATGTTACACAAAAATTAAATCAATTTTTTTCCGATTTACTTGAATTTTTCCGTCAAAATACTTCTATTTTTGAGTATGAAAATTCTCTTCTTCCAAGTAGTTTATGGTTTTAAATTAGCATTTTTTTTGATTCTAAAATATTAATTATTAAATGATATAAAAAAAAATAATAAAAGAAAAATAAAAGAAAAAGAGAAAGAAAGTTAAAAAAAAAATTTCATTTATTTTTTTAATTTATAAACCAAAAAATTTCATTTTTTCTTTTTCTTTTTTTTTCTTAATTTACTTTCTTTTTTTCGTTAAATGAGGAAGTGTTGTGGAATTGTTTATAATAAACAAACAAAAACTTGTGGGAAACTTCGATCACCTGTAAATAATAAAATAATATAAAAAAAATAAAACAAAATAAGATAAAAAAATAAAACAAAATAAGAAAATAAACAGAAATTTTTCAATTAAAAAATAATAAAACAAAATAAAACAAATACAATTTGATCATTATTAAAAATTTATTTAAAATTTATTAAAAATCAAAAAAATTTAATTATTTTTTTTTGAAATAGTCAAATTTAAATTAATTTAAAAATAAGAATTAAAACTAAAATTAAAATTAAAATTAAAAATGAATTAAATTTTGGAAATAGTATCTTCTTGATTTAGTTGGAGATAGAGTTAAAAGCAGATTGTTAACAATCACTATTTTTCTTTCTGTTTTTACTTTTGCTGGATATACATTATTTTGGGAAGTTATGAATCGACCAGAAAAATTAGAAACAGCTCCTTTCAAACCAACAAAAGTATTTATTTATTTTATTCAAAATAAAGAAATTGATTAAAAAATTTTTTTCTTTGTTTGTTTTTTGCTTAAAAAAGGTTGAAGTTATTAAACTTCCTTCTACAGACGCAACTATTGGTGTTCCTCTTAGTTCACAACCAAGTGTAAATCAAAATTAAAATTAAAATCAAAATTAAAATTTAAATTAAAATTAAAATTAAATTCAAAATTAAATTCAAAATCAAAATCTAAATTAAAATTAAAATTAAAATTAAAATCAAAATCTAAATTAAAATTAAAATTTAAATTAAAATTAAAATTAAAATTAAAATCAAAATCTAAATTAAAATTAAAATTAAAATTAAAATTAAAATCAAAAATTAAAATTAAAATTAAAATTAAAATCAAAATCAAAATCAAAATCAAAATCAAAATTAAAATCAAAATTAAAATTAAAATTAAAATCAAAATCAAAATTAAAATTAAAATCAAAATTAAAATTAAAATTAAAATTAAAATTAAAATTAAAATTAAAATCAAAATTAAAATTAAAATCAAAATCAAAATCAAAATCAAAATCAAAATCAAAATCAAAATCAAAATCAAAATCAAAATTAAAATTAAAATCAAAATCTAAATCAAAATCAAAATCAAAATTAAAATTAAAATCAAAATTAAAATTAAAATTAAAATCAAAATTAAAATTAAAATTAAAATCAAAATTAAATTCAAAATTAAAAATTAAAATCAAAATCAAAATTAAAATTAAAATCAAAATTAAAATTAAAATTAAAATCAAAATTAAAATTAAAATTAAAATTAAAATTAAAATTAAACAAAAAGATTCAAGTTTATGGACAAGATGGAAAAAGAGGAGTTGAAGGAGTTTTAGTTAATGCAAAAGCTTATTATTATGATCCAAATCAGGCAAAAAGATTTGAAGCAGTTTATTTAGAAGATCTTTTATCTGATGAATATATTGAAGAAGATGTAGCTTTAACAACAATGAATCAACTTAAAATTTATCAACCTATTCTTTCTGGAACTACTTATTCTTATTCAAATGAAGTAAAATTGATTTAAATTTTATATTTGATTTAAATTTTTATATTTTGATTTAATTTTTATATTTGATTTAAATTTTATATTTGATTTAAATTTTATATTTTGATTTAATTTTTATATTTGATTTAAATTTTATATTTGATTTAAATTTTATATTTGATTTAAATTTTATATTTGATTTAAATTTTATATTTGATTTAATTTTATATTTGATTTAATTTTTATATTTGATTTAATTTTTATATTTTATTTAATTTATATTTGATTTAATTTTTATATTTGATTTAATTTTATATTTATTTTTTTTAGGAAGGAGTTGCTAACTTTGATAATTTAACATTTGCTGCAGCTTATCCTGGAATAAATATTATATATTTTGAATCAAACGGAACTTTATCAGATATAGAAATACTTATTACAGTTAAAGGAACTGGTATAAATTAGAAATAAAGAAATCATTTTTTTTTCAAATTATCAAAAAAAAATATTAAAATTTTTGATTTAATTTTTGAAAAAAAAAATACTTTAGTTTCTTCAATCGAATTTAGTTCAAATCCTCCAGAAAATATTACAATCGGAGAATCTTTTCTTAATCAACCAATTTATGCAACAATTAAAGATACTACAGGTGAATTATTATCAGGAAAATATTTAAGAATTTTTGCTTTAAATGATTTGGAAATTTTTGGTGATTTTATGAATCAAAGATTTTGTATTAATTTCAATTATTTTTTTTAAAAAAAATAACAAAAAAATTTATTTAATTTTATTTTATTTTGATTTTATTTAAGATTTAATGGGAAAAGAAATACTTGGACCTTCTGATGATGATGGTATTATTACTATTGACATTAATGTAACAGCAACAAATACAAAAAAACTATTTTTCCAAGTTGCATGTGAAGGAAATTTAATGAATTGGGTTTATTCTGAAGATAATTTTTATCAATCAACAAAAATATTAACAAATGGTTTGATTTAAATTTAATAATATTTTGATTTAAATTTAATAATATTTTTATTTAAATTTAAAAATATTATGATTTAAATTTAATAATATTATGATTTAAATTTAATAATATTTTGATTTAAATTTAATAATATTTTGATTTAAATTTAATAATATTATGATTTAAATTTAATAATAGTTTGATTTAAATTTAATAATATTTGATTTAAATTTAATAATATTTTGATTTAATTTTAAAAATATTTTGATTTAAATTTAATAATATTTTGATTTAAATTTAATAATATTTTTGATTTAAATTTAATAATATTTTGATTTAAATTTAATAATATTTTGATTTAAATTTAATAATATTATGATTTAAATTTAAAAATATTATGATTTAAATTTAATAATATTTTGATTTAAATTTAATAATATTATGATTTAAATTTAATAATATTTTGATTTAAATTTAATATTTTTGATTTAAATTTAATAATATTTTGATTTAAATTTAATAATATTTTGATTTAAATTTAATAATATTATGATTTAAATTTAATAATATTTTGATTTAAATTTAATAATATTTTGATTTTATTTTGAAATATTTTGATTTTATTTTAATAATATTTTTATTTAATTTTGAAATATTTTAGTTGATTCTGTTAATATTATCACACAACCCTATCCAACAAATATTTCTGAGGATGAAGCATTCGAAACTCAACCAGTTGTTGAAGTTCTTGATTCAAATGGTAAAAATCATAAATATATATTTTTTTTAAAAAAGAAAAATAAAATCAATATTTAATAAATGATTTAATTTTTTTATAAATAGGATTTGGAATTGCAGGAAAAAGGGTTATTGCAATGATATCAACTCAATTAAATTCAACTCTTCCATATTTTATTTCTGATTTACCAGAAGAAGAAACAAAACATTTAATCAATGCAATTAGTACAGAAACAGATTCAAATGGAAGGTAAAAATATTTAATTCAAATAATTAATTCAAAAAAATATTTAATTCAAAAAAATATTTAATTCAAATAAATATTTAATTCATAAAAATATTTAATTCAAATAAATATTTAATTCAAAAAAATAATTAATTCAAATAAATAATTAATTCAAATATTTAATTCAAATAAATATTTAATTCAAATAAACAATTAATTCAAATAAATATTTAATTCAAATAAATATTTAATTCAAATATTTAATTCAAATATTTAATTCAAATAATTAATTCAAATAAATATTTAATTTATAAATAATTAATTCATAAATAATTATTTAATTCAAATAAATATTTAATTTATAAATAATTATTTAATTCAAATAAATAATTAATTCAAATAAACATTTAATTCAAATAAATAATTAATTTACAAATAATTATTTAATTCAAATAAATATTTAATTTAAATAAATATTTAATTCAAATAAATAATTAATTCAAATAAATAATTAATTCAAATAAATATTTAATTCAAATAAATATTTAATTCATAAAAATATTTAATTCAAATAAATATTTAATTTAAATAAATAATTAGAGCAACATTTCAAAATCTTGCATTTTCAATGGATGGAAGTACAAATCAAAGCAAACCATTTGGAATTACATTTGTTTGTGATGGAGTATCTTCAAGTGAAACAAACTTAATTTATGTGAAATCAAAAGTGGATCATATTAAAATTTTAGGAGATACATTTGTTTTTGATTTCTTATTTGATCCTGATGAAGAATGGCCACCTAATAGTGATAATGTAACTCAACCTGGTTTGATGCATCCTTCTTTACAAATTCGTGTTTTAGATTCTCAAGATAATCCAGTTTCTGGAAAAGTTCCTCATTTTAGAACTATTAATACTTATGATCAAAATGATTCCGTTGTTGTTATTCAAACAATTGATACAGTTTCAGAGTATTTTAAATTAAAATTAAAATTAAAATTAAAATTAAAATTAAAATTTAAAATTAAAATCAAAATTAAAATTAAAATTAAAATTAAAAATTAAAATCAAAATTAAAATTAAAATTAAAATTAAAATTAAAATTAAAATTAAAATTAAAAATTAAAATTAAAATTAAAATTAAAATTTAAAATTATAATAAAATTAAAATTAAATTTAAAATTAAAATTCAAAATTAAAATTAAAATTAAAATTTAAATTAAAATTAAAATTAAAATTAAAATTAAAATTAAAATTAAATTTAAATTAAAAATTAAAATTAAAATTAAATTAAAAATTAAAATTAAAATTAAAATTAAAATTAAAATTAAAATTAAAATTAAAATTAAAATTAAAATTAAAATTAAAATTAAAATTAAAAATTAAAAATAAAAATTAAATTAAAATTCAAATTTAAATTAAAATTAAAATTAAAAATTAAAATTAAAATTAAAATTAAAATTAAAATTAAAATTCAAATTAGTTTTGATGGAATTTGTAGCACTGAAATTCTTGCTAGATCTGCAGCAAATGGAACAAATGAATTTAGAATTGAAATTACTATTGATGATTTGGCAATAGATCTTGGTGTTAATTTGAGTTTGACAGTTTTTCAATCATCAACAGTATACGTTGATACATGTCGACATGTGAAATTTTATCAGAAATTCCAACATCTATTGAATCTGGAAAGAATATTGCGCCAATAACAGTTAGAGTTCTTGATTTTGCAAGAAGACCTTTACCTAATAATGATATATACATTCTTTTTTCAACTCCTTCAAATCTTCTAATGACAATTTTCCCTTATTGGCTTTATGTTACAACAAATTCAAGTGGAATTGCTGTTTTAGATAACTTGATTATTGAAGGGTAAATTATTTCTTATTTAATTTTCTTATTTAATTTTCTTATTTAATTTTATTATTTAGATATAATATTACTGGAAGTTTTGTTTTATCTGGTGTTTATGATCGTCATTATATATGTTATTCAAAAGATATTAAAATTGATATTAGAACTCCTGTTACAAAAATGGAATTATTACAAGCTCCACTTCAATCCAAAGCAACAAATTTTTTCACAAATGGGAATTTCAAAGTGATAATTTTTAATTTTAATTTTAATTTTTGATTTTTATTTTTAATTTAAATCAATTATATTCTTAGATTCGAGCATTAGATCAATATTCAAATCCTGTTGCTAATAAAACTGCTATTTTCTACGTTTATTATTATCCTACTTTTGTTTCTTATATGACTTTATCTGCTTTTTTAACATCAGGTGGTTCTGCAAATCTAGTTGAAAATAGAATCACAAATGAAAGACAATTTTTTGGATTTCAAACATCTGATAAAACTGATGATAATGGTTTATTTTATTTCAAATTTTAACAAAAAAATTTTCTTTGATAAATAATGTGTTTCTAATCAAAACAAATTATTTGAATTATTTTTATTATTCAAAATAAAAAGGAACTGTTGAATTTGATAACTTCATTTTTTATCAACCTGGAATTTACAAATATTTTTTTATGGTTGATGGGATATTTATGGAAGGATTTGAAGGTTATCATAATCTTCAAATTTCAAATGTTGGTAAATAATTTTAAAATAAAAATAAATATTTCAAAATAAAAAATATTTTAATTTAATTATTTCAAATTAAATATTTTAATTTAAATATTTTAATTTAAATATCGAAATAGCATCCTCCCTTACTTATGTCCAAATTCCATATATTGGAACACCAACTTTAAATCGAGAATTTGATTATTTTCCAATACTTGCACTTATAGATGAATCATCTAATTATATGGATTTGCAGCGAGTCAAACTAAAAACATATGTTGAAGGATTAGATGAAGATGAATATACAATTACATTTTATTGTGGAGATGAACACACTGATACATCACCTGATAAAGATTGTTATTCATATGAATATACCTATTCTGGGTTAATGTATTTTTATGATTTCATGATTGTTGAATTTGAATCACCAGATCCTTGTTTCCAACTTTATTTTGTTTTTGCTGAAGGAGAAAGTTATGAAATTTATTCAGGTTTAACTCCTAAAATTTGTATGCAAAATTATATCACTAATGTGACTGCTTTATCGGATATTTCATCTTATCTTACTATTGAATCATACAGTGAATCTGCTGCAATTCTTCAAACTGAAACTCTTCTTGGCAGTTATATATCAGGGCTTGCTCCAGATGTTACTTTGGTTGATAAACCTCCTGGATTCATTTATTGCTCTTGGAGTTGGCAATATTTTAGTACAGATGATCAAGGCCAATGTTATATTTGGATTTTATTACATGAGGGTTGTGTTACTGGAAAATATAGTTTTGTTGCCTCTATTGGAGGTGTTAATGCGTAATTTTATTATTAATTAAATTATTTGAATAATATTAATTAAATTAATTAAATTATTTAAATATTATTTATTAATTTATTTTATTTGAATATTTATTTATTTATTTTATTTATTTATTTTATTATTAATTAAATTATTTAAATATTTTGTAGTTCAACTTTGTTTTATGTAGAACTAAGTGATAAAGCTGCTTATATTGATATTGTTGAATATGAAAATCAAACAAGTGTTAATGCAACTGTTGGTGAATATATTCCAGAATCGTATGAAGTAGTTGTAAAAATTTATACAAAATCTGAATTGAATGGAAAATCAGTAACAGCATTTGTTTCAGGAGTAAATAAATTATTATCAAAATAAAAATAAAAATAAAAATAATTTTCAGTATTTAAATTTAAATTTAAATTTAAATATAATAATTTATTTTTAAATTAAAAAAAAAACAGTATCATTCTGACAATTCAGAGATGGCTTGTGCTAGTAATGCAACTGTTCCAGATGATACTTTTGTACAATTAGATCCATATCATTCTACTCAAATTACAAAATCAAATAATTTTGTTTTACTTTTTCAATATTATGGAACAGAATCAAGTATGGGAACTGCTGTATTTAATCTATTGAAATTTACAGCAGGAATATCAGGATTTTATTGTGTAAAATTCAAAGCTGATGATAAAATTACACCAACAGGAATTCATGTGAATTTAACGAATGATGTAGTTGGTGTTAATGTATTGATAACACCTTCCAAAAAAGTAAGTATTTTATTTTAATTTTGATTTAATTTGAATATTTTTATTTTTAATTTAATATTTATTTTGATTTAATTTTGATTTGAATATTTTAATTTAATTTTATTTTAATTTTGATTTAATTTGAATATTTTTATTTTATTTGAATATTTAATTTTGATTTAATTTGAATTTAATTTTATTTTGATTTTGATTTAATTTTGATTTAAAATAAAAAAGACAAAAACAGGAGAACCTTTTCCACAACAACCAAAAGTCAAAGCTGTATCAATAAACGGCACTGGATTAGCAAACAAGACAATCAGTGTTGAATTTAATGGGTCATGTTTAGGAGGGTCTATAACATACGAAGACAATACAAAAACTGATTCTAACGGAGAATATCAGTTCACGGATTTGATAGTATCAGGAAATGGAGGAGATTGCCAATTGATATTTGTATGTGATGGAATACATTCTATTAATGAAAGCAACTTTGCAGTAATTGGATTAACACAACCGTCGTTTTCATACATTGGAAAATGGAAAACAATCATTGCACTTACAGTGCTTGCTCTTATTCCGTTGTTCTTTTTCAATGAAGCAAAAACTGCAAACATTTTTTTGGTTATCGGATTTCTTGCATGCGGCGTCCCAGAATTTTTCGGATATGTGGCGCTTGAGAAACTGTCTTTCAAGCAGGATCAAGACGGAGATAATCCGTACTTGCAACTTGTAACTTCGTTGTTCATCATTTGCATTAATGTTCTTGCTCTTTTGTTTGGGATCAACGCTATTCTCGGCATTTTCATGAAAAGAAAATGGCAATTCCACGACCGCAAAACAATCGCATATATCAAGTTTGTCAAGCATCTTTTCAAGAAGGACGAGGACGCAATGTTTGCGAACCAGATCGGGGAAGTTGACATCTTCGATTCGGAAATAGAAACGGAATCGGAAATTGAACTTGATAATTTAGGGAATAAAGTGAAAAGAACTCGAGACAATTTCAAACCGAAAGACGAGAAAAGCGTCCAGAAAGGGATGCTTGCATCGCTCGGAGACATGCTGCTGAGCACACGATCGCGACTTGTGACATGGTTAGCGCCGCGAGAAAAAACACAACATCACAAATTTGAACCATCGTGTTCATTCTTCTATCCACAACGTTTGCTTCTTGCCTTGAGCTTATCCATCCTGCTGCTCATTTACTTCGTGGCAGGCGCGTTTCTTCTGATCGAGTGGTTTGTGTTCTATTTGAAGAAATGGCGGGATGATATATATAGTTATCAAAACAAATTGGATTACATCATTCAGTTGATCAACGAATCCATACTTTACACCGTGACCCGATCAAGCTCGCTGAATCCTGCGAAGATCAAAAGCGTGCCCGACTCGGTGTCGAATCTCTTCAGGGTGTCAGAGAGCCAGATTACCCGACTCATCAACATTATGAAGTTCTCGGGAAGGTTCTGCGCAATTGTTTTATTTTTGGTCATGTTGTTCATCTGGTGGTTGATTTTCCGACTTTATCGCCGCAGAATCATGTGGATGAGACAAGGAGTAAGGTTCGGCAAGCACAGACCCAACACCGGAAGGGCTACCTCATTTGCGGGGTTAGCAGCGGCGCATTTTACGTACGGATTCGTGGTTCTTTGGCTGATCACAGCATCGATCGTTTCGACTCTTCTTTACTTTCCGTTTTTCGATATCATTTGGTTCTTGTTCAAGTGGTTCTTTTATATATTCATGGTTGGGTTTTTCTTGCTCCGGATCTGGGAGATCATGATGGCTGTTTTTGTTCGCAGGAATTCCGTTGTTCAACCCAAATGGTTCGCAAGTGCGGAATTTATTTGGACAATCTTGAATTTCTTCTATGGCGTCGCTTTTGCATCCGCAAGAGTATTTAGAGTCTTATACTACACGCTGTTCCATTATGTCAGAGTTGATCTCGACACCCTTCATAACATCAGGTTCCTCAAAAGAGCCTTCAGATCATATGTCGGAATGATCTATATGGACCACATCCATAATAATCCTATTCGTTTTACTTTTGGAAACATGTTTACTCGTATTCTTAAGGATAAAAACAAAAAAAGGCTTCAACTTGCTAAAAGATCTGTTGGTTGTTGTAAGAAAATTCCTGATGAACAAATCGACCAAATTGAAGATCAAATTGAACCAAAACCTGAATTTATTCTTCATCAAAAAGTTAAAAGTCGCTTTTTGGTTCTTCTTACTTTATCAAGAAATCCTAATTTGGTAAAGTGGAGAAAAAATAATTTGCCTAATTCGAATGTGAATCTCAAATAATCACAATTAATTTCAATTTCAAATTCAAATTCAAATTTAAATAATTTTAATTTTAATTTCAAAATCAATTTTAATTTTTAATTTAAATTTTAATTTCAATTTTAAATTCAATTTTAATTTCAAATTCAAATTCAAATTTAAATTTAATTTCAATTTTAATTTCAAAATCAAATTTAAATTTAATTTCAATTTTAATTTCAAAATCAAATTTAAATTTAATTTCAATTTTAATTTCAAAATCAAATTTAAATTTAATTTCAATTTTAATTTCAAAATCAAATTTAAATTCAATTTTAAATTTAATTTCAATTTTAATTTTAATTTCAATTTCAATTCAATTTCAAATACAAATAATTTTAATTTCAATTTCAATTTTAAATTTAAATTCAATTTCAATTTTAATTTCAATTTCAATTTCAAATTCAAATAATTTTAATTTCAATTTCAATTTTAATTATAATTTCAATTTCAATTTCAATTTTAAATTTAATTTTAATTTTAAATTCAATTTCAAATCAAATTTAAATTCAAATTCAATTTCAATTTTAATTTCAATTTCAAATTCAAATTCAAATTTAAATTCAATTTTAATTTCAAATTCAATTTCAATTCCAATTTTAATTTCAATTTTAAATTCAATTTCAATTTCAATTTCAATTTCAATTTCAATTTTAAATTCAATTTCAATTTTAATTTCAATTTTAATTTTAATTTCAATTTTAATTTTAAATTCAATTTTAATTTCAATTTTAATTTTAATTTCAATTTCAATTTTAATTTCAAATTCAATTTTAATTTCAATTTTAATTAATTTTGGCAAATTTTTCTTTTGTTCTTTTTTTTTCTTTTCAAATCAATTCATTTTCCAAAAAAAAAAACAAATAAAAAATTCAAAAAACAAATTAAAAATTCAATTTAAAATCCAATAGATTTTATTTAAAAAAAAAAAGAAAATTCAAATAGAACAATTTTTTTCATCAAATTTTGAAAAAAAAAAAACAATTATTTCAACAAAAATTTGCTTATTAATCTGAAAAGAAAAAATTTTTTTCTTTTTCTTTTTCTTTTTCTTCTTTTTCTTCTTTTTTTTCTTCTTTTTTTCTTCTTTTTCTTTTTCTTCTTCTTTTAATTGTTTTGCTTCTTGAATATATTTCTATTTTATTTTAAATTAATTTAAAAGGAGAATTGAGGAAAATTTAAATAAAAAAATTTAAATAAAATTTACATCTTTTTCTTCTTTAGGTAATTCTCTCCACATTTTTCCAATAATTTTTCCCATTTCAGCAACTCTCAAACGTTCATAATCTTTTTTAATTTGAGGTAAAACTTTTTGAACAAAAAGAAGATAACCAGTTGGAGATTTTTTAGTTTGTTTTGTTTCTTTTTCAATTTTGCGTTTAATTCTTTCTTTTTCTTCATTTTCTCTAATTTCTCTTGTTTGACTTCTAGTTTGGATACGATGATCTTCTTCACTAGAAGATTCACTTGATGATTCAATTCTAAAAATTTCTTTTGCTTGTTCATAAATTTTTTGTTCTTTTTCAAATCTTTCTCGTTCTTTTTTTGCTAATTGATTATATTTCTATTTATTTTTGAAAGATAAAAAGATAAAAAGATAAAAAAGATAAAAAGATAAAAAGATAAAAAGATAAAAAGATAAAAAGATAAAAAGATAAAAAGATAAAAAGATAATTGATAGTTTTTGATTTGTTAAAAAATATTTTTTTTTTTAATTGAAAAATTTTTTTTAATTAAATTTTTTGTTATTTCAAAAAAATAAAAGCTTTTTTTTGTGATTTTATTATTGATTTTATTTGTGATTTTAATAAATAAAAAAAAAAAAGAAAAAAAAAACTTACTTCTTTTTCTGTTTCATTGCATTTGCGCCACATCGCTCCAAGAGTCTTACCTAATTGACCTATTGTTATACGTGGATTGGACTGAAGAATAGCTTCACGTTTATCTGCGCAAAAAAGCAAATAAGCATTTAATGGGTGTTTAGGTTCTTCAAGTTTTATTTTTGGATCCTTTGTTTTTTTTTCCATTTTAAATTTAATTTATAAAAAAAAAATTCGTTTTGTTTTTGTTTTTTTTGTTTGTTTGTTTGTTTTTGTTGCAAATTTTAACACAAAAAAAAAAAGAAAATATGAAAGAGATAAAGAAAAAAAGAATCAAAAAATGTTTTTTGAAATGAGTCTTCTAAAAATCTTATTTCTGAGCTTTCCTTGATTAAAAGAGTGCCGCTTTTCTTTCGTATAAATTATCCAAAAATTGTGAAACGTTGATTTGGGGGTTTATTTATTTTTACTTAATTGATTATAATTGATTTTTTTTATTTATTTTTTTTTCGCCTTTTTATTTTTCTCCTTTTTATTTTTTTTAAATAAAAATCAAAATCAAAATTATTTGTTTGTTTTGAAAGAAATTTCTTTAATTTGTCTTTTAGAAAAGTGTTTTCTTTTTTGAATTGAAAAATTTGAAGAAAAAAAATTTGAAAAAAAAAAAGTGGATCAAAAAAAAAATTTCAAATTTAGAATTAGAATTAAAAGATAGAAAGAAATTAGGAAAAGGAAAATCCGAAGTAAAAGGAATGGAAGCAATTTTTATTTTTTCTTTTTATCTTTTTTGTCTTTTTCATCTTTTTTATCTTTTTTATCTTTTTTGTCTTTTTTGTCTTTTTTGTCTTTTTTGTCTTTTCCATCTTTTTTCTTGTCATCTTTTTTCTTGTCATCTTTCTTCTTGTCATCTTTCTTCTTGTCATCTTTATGTTTTTCATCCTTATGTTTTTCATCCTTATGTTTTTCATCTTTCTTCTTGTCATCCTTCTTCTTGTCATCTTTATGTTTTTCATCCTTATGTTTTTCATCTTTCTTCTTGTCATCTTTATGTTTTTCATCTTTTTTCTCCTTATGTTTTTCATCCTTATGTTTTTCATCTTTATGTTTTTCATCTTTTTTCTTTTTTCCATCTTTTTTCTTGGCTGTTTCACTTGTGACAATATACTTGGTTCCAACTTCAAGAATTTTTTTTTCTTTAATGCAATGATCAATGAATTTTCCTCTAACTAACTTAACTCCAAACTTTTCAATACTTTCTTTTTTGTTTTCAGTTTCATGTTCAAATTCTGTTGGATTTAAAACGTAATAATTTACTTTGTTTGTAATTTTTTGGTTGACTTGCCCTCCTTCTTTTTCAATCTTTTCTTTGTACTTTTTTTCACACTCTTTTGAAATAACAAATCCAATGTTTTTGAATAAATGCCCAGACATTGAAAAAAAATGATTTCAAAAGGAGAAAAAAAATTTTTTTTTTTTGCTTTTTTTTTTTTTTGAAATTTTTCCACTTTTTAAATCCTTAATAAACCAAATTAAAATTAAAATTAAAATTAAAATCAAAATCAATATCAATATAAATATAAATATAAATATAAATATAAATATAAATATAAATATAAATATAAATATAAATATAAATATAAATATAAATATAAATATAAATATAAATATAAATATAAATATAAATATAAATATAAATATAAATATAAATATAAATATAAATTAAAATCTAAATATAAATATAAATATAAATATAAATATAAATATAAATATAAATATCAATATAAATATCAATATAAATATAAATATAAATCAATATAAATATAAATATAAATATAAATATAAATATAAATATAAATATAAATATAAAATATAAATATAAATATAAAATATAAATATAAATATAAATATAAATATAAATATAAATATAAATATAAATATAAATATAAATATAAATTATAAATCTAAATATAAATATAAATTATAAATATAAATATAAATATAAATATAAATATAAATATAAATATAAAATATAAATATAAATATAAATATAAATATAAATATAAATATAAAATATAAATATAAAATATAAATATAAAATATAAATAAATATAAATATAACATAAATATAAATATAAATATAAATATAAATATAAAAATATAAAATATAAATATAAATATAAATATAAATATAAATATAAATATAAATATAAATATAAATATAAATATAAAATATAAATATAAATATAAATATAAATATAAAATATAAATATAAATATAAATATAAATATAAATATAAAATATAAATATAAATATAAATATAAATATAAAATATAAATATAAATATAAATATAAAATATAAATATAAATATAAATATAAATATATAAATATAAATATAAATATAAATATAAATATAAATATAAATATAAATATCAATATAAATATAAATATAAATATCAATATAAATATAAATATAAATATAAATATAAATATAAATATAAATATAAATATAAATATAAATATAAATATAAATATAAATATAAATATAATTATAAATCTAAATATAAATATAAATATAAATATAAATCTAAATATAAATATAAATATAAATATAAATATCAATATAAATATAAATATAAATATAAATATAAATACAAATATAATTATAAATATAAATATAAATATAAATCTAATTATAAATATAAATATAAATCTTAATAAAAATTAAAAATTAAAATTGATTCGTTTATTGATTTAAGAAAAAATTAAACAACTTGTTTCAAACAGTTGTTTTCTTTGCATAATCCCTCATTCGAGTAAGCTTTTCAGGCAAACCAGCAAAATGAATAATAAAATCACCTTCTTGATAAAGTTCCTCAACACGAGAAAACCAAGGATAAGGAGAATAAGAATTAATATCCCTTTGAGGAACCATAGCAAGATGACCATTGAATCTCGGATGAAATCTGCCTTTGCAAACCTCAATCTCTTGAGGGGTAAGACAATGACCACCAATTGATCTATCAACTCTATTCATTGTTCTAATTTCTTGAGGGGTTTTTCCAAGAAGTATCAAAAGCATTGCAGTTTGATCATCGTGATTTGGTTGAGGAACAGGATATGAATTCCAAACATCCTCAAAAAAAGTAAAACTCCACCAATTATTTTTAATAATCATGTGTCCCGAATTCAAACAAAAATTCAAATCACCCGAAAAAAGCAAATCGGGAAAATTATTATTCACAATAAAATCCTCCAATCTCTTGCTCATATTCATAAACAAACTATCTGCATCCATCCAAAAAATATAATCATAATTTCCTTCTATCATTGCTTCTTTAATTGCCGTTAATTTTTCCCATGGAAGTGATCTTCCTTCTGCTGTTCTTTTTGTGTGAACATGAAGTGAATATCCATGCAAATCACAATATTTTTTAAAATTATCTTGTGCAATTTCTCCAAATGATAAATCATGCATTGCTGATACAACCGCTATTTTTAATTTTACTGGAACGCTTTTTTCTATGATTTTTTCTATAATTCTTTCTTCTTTTTCTTTAATTATTACTTGTGGGCATTCGTTATTTATTTCATTCATCGCATTTGAATGAAAACTTGTTTCGTAAATTATAAATATAATTGTTAAAAATCCAAGGAAAAACGTGACTAAAATATTAGTTGATAATTTCATTAAAATTTTTTTTATTAAAGAAAAAAAATGAAAAAGTGAAAAAAATTTTAATTTTAATTTTAATTTTTAATCGAATTTTAATTTTAATTTTAAATTTTAATTTTTAATCGAATTTTAATTTAAATTTTAATTTTAATTTAAATTTTAATTTTAATTTTAATTTTAATTTTAATTTTGATTTTGATTTTAATTTTAATTTTAATTTAAATTTTTAATCGAATCTTAATTTTAATTTTAATTTTAATTTTGATTTTAATTTTAATTTTAATTTTAATTTTAATTTTAATTTTAATTTTGATTTTGATTTTAATTTTAATTTTAATTTTAATTTAAATTTTTAATCGAATCTTAATTTTAATTTTGATTTTAATTTTGATTTTGATTTTATAAATGAATTTTGATTTTAATTTTAATTTTAAATTTTTAATCGAATTTTAATTTTGATTTTAATTTTGATTTTAATTTTAATTTTAATTTTATAAATGAATTTTAATTTTGATTTTAATTTTGATTTTAAATTTTTTAATCGAATTTCTCTCGCTCTTCTCTCTTTCTATTGTATAATTTATATGCCATAAAACCAACTCCAACAAAAAATCCAACTACAATTAACAATATAAAAGGTGAAAACTCAAAAGAATTTTGAGGATCATCAGAAAAAAATACTTCAGGTTTTTCTTGAATATCTTCTTGATGTTTTTTCAATTTGCCATCTGAAAATTGTTTGAAAAAATTTGCAATTCCCATATCTTTGGGTTGAATATATAGATCATGATCGGGTTGAGTTAAGATTATAATTGTAGGAAGATCTTGCTTTTTAACAGGCAAATTTAAGAAGAAATTCTCCACATTTTCCCAATCGATCCAAACAAAATTTAAATGTTTTTGAGTTTGTGAAAATGTAATCATAGTTTCTTTAAAAAGTTCGCTATCCTCGTGTTTTCTATCAAGAATTGCCAGTGCAAATGTTTGCTTATCTTTCTTCAGTTTTTGATAGTAACTCCGACTCAATTCACTCATTGGCGGAAATAATCCTTCATCAATTAATTCCTCAAGATTTCCTGGATCATAAAAAATTTCTTCAAAGGTTTCAAATAAATCCTTATAAAAAATAACTAAAGATCCGCCAGATTTAATTGATTCCTCAATTATCTTCGCATCAAAATCTGTTTCTTTTAAAACATCAGAAGAATCATATTCGAAAATGGAAAATTTTCGAAAATGAAAATTTTCCAAAGCAGAATTTTGATAATTTCGAATAAGTTGTTCTTTTTGTGAATTTGATGATTCAATTAAAAGGAGAAATTGAACCTCTTCTTTTTCTAAATCTTTGAATGACTTGATTTGATGAACAGGTTGAATTTCATTAATTAAAAATTTTCTAAAAGATTCAACTGTTCTTTCAGCATTAAAAGTTGTTTTTTCAATTCCATTTTCATATAATTTAACAGTTGGATATCCGCGTATATTCTGTTTATTGCACACAGATCCTTCATCGGGACAGTGAACAGATCCAAAAGTAACTCCTCCTGAATATTTTTTCGCAGCTTCTTCAAATATTGGATTCAACTTATTGTTTTTTCATTAAAAAATTTAAATTAATTTTTAAATTGCTTTTTTTGATTCGCTTTTTTTTTACTTACTTTTTTACAATGAGGACACCAATCTGCATAAAATTTAATCAACCAATAACCGCTCTTTGTATTTTCTGCAAAATTTTCTGTTGTTAAAATTTCAACTTGACAAAAAGAAAAAGAAATTGAAAAAAGGAAGAAAATTGAAAATAAAGAAAATTTCATTTTAAAAAAAAAAATGAAAAAAAAAATGAAAAAATAAAAATTTCATTTTTTTTCTTTAATAAAAAGCAAAAATGGAAACTTATTTAAATTTAGAAAAACTTTCAAATGATTTAAAAAATTTATTTCAAAATCAAAAGAAGAAAGAAAGTTATTTTGATTTTGAAATAATTTGTGAACAAAATAAAACTTCATTTAAAACTCATAAATCAATTCTTTCTTCAAGAAGTAAATATTTTAAATCTCTTTTTAATTCTAAAATGAAAGAATTTCAAGAAAATAAATTAGTTCTTCAAGATGTTTCAAGTTCAATTCTATCTTCAATTTTGAGTTATTTTTATTCAGGAAAAATTGAATTTAATTTAGAAAATGCAATTCAAATTTTATTTTTTTCATCAAAATACTTAATTGATGAATTAATTGGAATTGCTTCAAATTTTATTAAAAACAATTTACAATTTGAAACTGTTGTTGATATTCTTAAATTATCTGAATCAATGAATTTCAATCAATTAATAGATTCTTCTTATCAATTCATTTTGGAAAATTTTGAAGAATTTATTAAAACTTCTCATTTTCTTGAACTTGAAGAAAATCATTTAAATTCAATTTTATCAAATGATGAAATTTTTATAAATGAATTTGAACTTTTCCAATCAATAATAAAATGGGGAAAACATAAATCAAATATTATTCAAGAAAAAGAAAAAGAAAATCAAAAGCTTGATAAGAAAGATAAAGAAAAATTACAAATCCAAATTTCAAATGTTATTCAAAAAATCAGATTTATTGATTTTTCAAAACAAGAACTTAAAGATACTTTGAAAGAAGATTTAATTCCAAATCAAATTTCACAAAGGTTAAACGATTTCCAAAAACTTCAAAATCAAAAAAATGAAACAAAAAGAAATCAATTTATTGAAAATCAAAATTCATTAATTTTCAAAACAAGAAAAGGAACAAATTTCAAATCAACAATTGCTCGAGAAAAAGAGTATATTACTAAGCTAAAAGAATGGATAAATGATAATGAATTCTTTTTCAAAATGAAAAAAGGATATTCAGCCAAAAGAGATGGATTTGATTGTAAAAAATGGCATGATATTTGTGATGATAAAGGAAAAACATTAGTTATTATTAAAACAGAAGATAATTTCATTTTTGGAGGATTTACTCAAGTTGGATTTACAAGTGATAAAACAAAATGGAATGATGAAGATCAGAATGAAGAAGATGGATATATTTTTGATTCAAATGCTTTTATTTTTTCATTAAGAAATGATAAAAATGATAGAGAACCTAAGAAATTTCCAATTAGAACAACAGAAAAAAGATATGCTCTTTTTTATAATTATTCACAATATGGTCCATATTTTGGTGATGGCGATTTTATAATTAATTCAAATATGAAATCTGGTTCTTCTGAATTTGGACTTAGTTACAAAATTCCTGAAACTCTGGATCAAAATGTAGATGAAGCTGAAAGTTATTTAGCTGGTTCTTATAATAAATGGAAAATTGAAGAAATTGAATGTTTTTCATTTAAAAAAACAAATTATTTTTTTTTCATTTTTTTCATTTTTTTTCTTTAATAAAAAACAAAATGGAAACTTATTCAAATTTAGAAAAACTTTCAAATGATTTAAAAATTTATTTCAAAATCAAAAAGAAGAAGAAAGTTATTTTGATTTTGAAATAATTTGTGAACAAAATAAAACTTCATTTAAAACTCATAAATCAATTCTTTCTTCAAGAAGTGAATATTTTAAATCTCTTTTTAATTCCAAAATGAAAGAATATCAAGAAAATAAATTAATTCTTCAAGATGTTTCAAGTTCAATTCTATCTTCAATTTTGAATTATTTTTATTCAGGAAAAATCGAATTTAATTTAGAAAATGCAATTCAAATTTTATTTTTTTCATCAAAATACTTTAATTGATGAATTAATTGGAATTGCTTCAAATTTTATCAAAAACAATTTACAATTTGAAACTGTTGTTGATATTCTTAAATTATCTGAATCAATGAATTTCAATCAATTAATAGATTCTTCTTATAAATTCATTTCTGAAAATTTTGAAGAATTTATTAAAACTTCTCATTTTCTTGAACTTGAAGAAAATCATTTAAATTCAATTTTATCAAATGATGAAATTTTTATAAATGAATTTGAACTTTTCCAATCAATAATAAAATGGGGAAAACATAAATCAAATATTAATCAAGAAAAAGAAAAAGAAAAAGAAAATCAAAAACTTGATAAGAAAGATAAAGAAAAATTACAAATCCAAATTTCAAATGTTATTCAAAAAATCAGATTTATTGATTTTTCAAAAAAAGAACTTAAAGATACTTTGAAAGAAGATTTAATTCCAAATCAAATTTCACAAAAACTAATTCAATTCCAAAAACTTCAAAACCAAAAAAATGAAACAAAAAGAAATCAATTTATTGAAAATCAAAATTCATTAATTTTCAAAACAAGAAAAGGAACAAATCTTGAATCAACAATTATTGAAGAAACAGAACATTTCAATAAATTAAAAGAATGGATAAATGATAATGATTTCTTTTTCAAAATGAAAAAAGGATATTCAGCCAAAAGAGATGGATTTGATTGTAAAAAATGGCATGATATTTGTGATAATAAAGGAAAAACATTAGTTATTATTAAAACAAAAGATAATTTCATTTTTGGAGGATTTACTCAAGTTGGATTTACAAGTGATAAAACAAAATGGAATCAAGAAGATGTTGATGAACAAGATGGATATATTATTGATTCAAAAGCTTTTCTATTTTCATTAAGAAATGATAAAAATGATAGAAAACCTAAAAAATTTCCAATTCAACCAATAGAAAAAAGATATGCTCTTTTTTATAATTATTCACAATATGGTCCATATTTTGGTGATGGTGATTTTATAATTAATTCAAATATGAAATCTGGTTCTTCTGAATTTGGGAATAGTTACAAAATTCCTGAAAATCTGGAAAAAAATGTAGATGAAGCTGACAATTATTTAGCTGGTTCTTATAATAAATGGAAAATTGAAGAAATTGAATGTTTTTTCATTTAAAAAAACAAATTATTTTTTTTTCATTTTTTTCATTTTTTTTTCTTTAATAAAAAGCAAAAATGGAAACTTATTCAAATTTAGAAAAACTTTCAAATGATTTAAAAAATTTATTTCAAAACCAAAATCAAAAAGAAAATTATTTTGATTTTGAAATAATTTGTGAACAAAACAAAACTTCATTTAAAACTCATAAATCAATTCTTTCTTCAAGAAGTGAATATTTTAAATCTCTTTTTAATTCTAAAATGAAAGAATATCAAGAAAATAAATTAATTCTTCAAGATGTTTCAAGTTCAATTCTATCTTCAATTTTGAGTTATTTTTATTCAGGAAAAATTGAATTTAATTTAGAAAATGCAATTCAAATTTTATTTTTTTCATCAAAATACTTAATTGATGAATTAATTGAAATTTCTTCAAATTTTATCAAAAACAATTTCCGATTTGAAACTATTATTGATATTCTTAAATTATCTGAAACAATGAATTTCAATCAATTAATAGATTCTTCTTATAAATTCATTTCTGAAAATTTTAAAGAGTTTATTAAAACTTCATTTTTTCTTGAACTTGAAGAAAATCATTTAAATTCAATTTTATCAAACGATAAAATTTCAATAAATGAATTTGAACTTTTCCAATCAATAATAAAATGGGGAAAACATAAATCAAATATTATTCAAAAAAAGAAAACACAAAAACTTGATAAGAAAGATAAAGAAAAATTACAAATCCAAATTTCAAATGTTATTCAAAAAATCAGATTTATTGATTTCTCAAAAAAAGAACTTAAAGATATTTTAAAAGAAGATTTAATTCCAAATCAAATTTCACAAAAATTAACACAATTCCAAAAACTTCAAAATCAAAAAAATGAAACACAAAGAAATCAATTTATTGAAAATCAAAATTCATTAATTTTCAAAACAAGAAAAGGAACAAATCTTGAATCAACAATTATTGAAGAAACAGAATATTTCAATAAATTAAAAGAATGGATAAATGATAATGATTTCTTTTCCAAAATGAAAAAAGGATATTCAGCCAAAAGAGATGGATTTGATTGTGAAAAATGGCATGATATTTGTGATGATAAAGGAAAAACATTAGTTATTATTAAAACAAAAGATAATTTTATTTTTGGAGGATTTACTCAAGTTGGATGGATAACTGATAAAACAAAATGGAATCAAGACGATATTGATGAACAAGATGGATATATTATTGATTCAAAAGCTTTTCTATTTTCATTAAGAAATGATCGAAATGATAGAAAACCAGAAAAATTTCCAATTCAATCAACAAAAAAAAAATTTGCTCTTTGTTATGATTATTCAAACTATGGTCCATATTTTGGACTTGGTGATTTGATATTAAATCCAAATATGAAATCTGGTTCTTCTGAATTTGGACTTAGTTACAAAATTCCTAAAAGTCTGGAAAAAAATTTAGTTAAATTTGATAAATATTTAGCTGGTTCTTATGATAAATGGATTGTTGATGAAATTGAATGCTTTTTCATTTAAAAAAACAAATTATTTTAAAAAGAACAACAAAAAGGAAAAACTATAAAAACAAATTATTTTTTTTTCATTTTTCAAAATTTTTTAATAAAAATGGAAACTTATTCAAATTTAGAAAAACTTTCAAATGATTTAAAAATTTATTTCAAAACCAAAATCAAAAAGAAAATTATTTTGATTTTGAAATAATTTGTGAACAAAATAAAACTTCATTTAAAACTCATAAATCAATTCTTTCTTCAAGAAGTGAATATTTTAAATCTCTTTTTAATTCCAAAATGAAAGAATATCAAGAAAATAAATTAATTCTTCAAGATGTTTCAAGTTCAATTCTATTTTCAATTTTGAATTATCTTTATTCAGGAAAAATTGAAATTAATTTAGAAAATGCAATTCAAATTTTATTTTTCATCAAAATATTTAATTGATGAATTAATTGAAATTTCTTCAAATTTTATCAAAAACAATTTACAAATTGAAACTATTGTTGATATTCTTAAATTATCTGAATCAATGAACTTAAATCAATTATTAGATTCTTCTTATAAATTCATTTGTGGAAACTTTAAAGAATTTATTAAAACTTCTCATTTTTTTGAACTTGAAGAAAATCATTTAAATTCAATATTATCAAATGATAAAATTTCAATAAATGAATTTGAACTTTTCCAATCAATAATAAAATGGGGAAAACATAAATCAAATATTAATCAAGAAAAAGAAATTGATAAAGAAAAATTACAAGATCAAATTTCAAATGTTATTCCAAAAATCAGATTTATTGATTTCTCAAAACAAGAACTTAAAGATACTTTGAAAGAAGATTTAATTCCAAATCAAATTTCACAAAAATTAACACAATTCCAAAAACTCCAAAAAGAAGAAAAAGAATTAAAACAATTTATTGAAAAAGAAGATTCATTAATTTTCAAATCAAGAATCAAATTTGAATCAGAAATTATTCAAGAAAGAGAACATTCAAATAAATTAAAAGAATGGATAAATGATGATGATTTCTTTTCCAAAATGAAAAAAGGGTTTTCAGCAAAAAAAGATGGATTTTCAGGAAGAAAGTTACATACAAAAATAATGAAAAAAGGGAAAGTTTTAATTATTATCAAAACAAAAGATAATTTTATTTTTGGAGGATTTACTTCAGTTGGATGGAAAAAAGGGAATGATGATAAATACATTAAAGATTCAAAAGCATTTATTTTTTCATTAAGAAATGATAAAAATGATAGAAAACCAGAGAAATTTCCAATTAAAAAAGATGAAAAAGAAGAAGCAATTTTTTATTGTTCAGAAGATGAATCAATAATTTTTGGAGATGGTCCTGATTTTGATTTAGATTCTGATTTAAAAGGAGGATCTTCTAATTTTGGAAAAACTTATAAACTTCCTAAAGGTTTAAAATTTAGAACAAAAGAAGCAAAAAGTTATTTAGCTGGTTCTTATAATAAATGGATTGTTGATGAAATTGAATGCTTTTTCATTTAAAAAAATTAAAATTTTCTTTTCTTTAAAAATTTCATTCTTTTTTTTTTCTTTTTAGAATTTCGGATAAAAAAAAATTAAAAAAAGAAAAAGAATAAAAGATTAAAAGATTAAAAGAATAAGAATTAGAATTAATTTTGATTTTTATCTCTTCCAAGAAAAACAGGAATTGAATTAACAGTTTTTAAGACATTTTCCCAATTTTCAATTTCTTTAGTTGAGAATTCAATTTGAGAATCAACATATCTTCTTAAATTCTGTTTAAAATCTTTCAATCTATTAAAATGAAATAATTCAATTTCAGCCAAAGTAATGTTAGTCATTCTGTCTGATTTGTCTTTTAAAAGGAAAACTTTATCTTTAGATTCTGCATTTTCTTTATCTTTTTCACTCATTGATTTTTGGAATTTTATATTTGCAGAAATGTATGAAGAATATGCTTGATCTCGAATTTTGATTGTGTCTAAGAAAACGTTCATAATTCTAAGATATTCTTTGTATTCTCTTGCCAAAATGACAATTTCATTTTCTGATTTTGATTCCCACATTTTGGATAATTCAAGAAGATTGTTTCCAATTGTAGTATATGATTCTTCTAAAATTTTACAAGATTCACAATCTTTTCTCCATTTCAATCCTATTTCAAATTTCAATTTCAAAATGAATTTTAAAATGAATTTTAATTTTGATTTTAATTTTAATTTTAATTTTTAATTTTAATTTTAATTTTAAATTTTGATTTTAATTTTAATTTTAATTTTAATTTTAAAATGAATTTTAATTTCAAAATGAATTTTAATTTTAATTTCAAAATGAATTTTAATTTTAATTTTAATTTTAATTTTAATTTCAAAATGAATTTTAATTTTAAATTCAAAATGAATTTCAAAATGAATTTCAAAATGAATTTTGATTTTAATTTTAATTTTAATTTTAAAATGAATTTTAATTTTAAATTCAAAATGAATTTCAAAATGAATTTCAAAATGAATTTTGATTTTAATTTTAATTTTAATTTTAAAATGAATTTTAATTTCAAAATGAATTTTAATTTTAATTTCAAAATGAATTTTAATTTTAATTTTAATTTTAATTTTAATTTCAAAATGAATTTTAATTTTAATTTTAATTTTGATTTTAATTTTAATTTTAATTTTAATTTAATTTTAATTTTAATTTTAATTTTAATTTCAAAATGAATTTTGATTTTAATTTTAATTTTAATTTAAATTTTAATTTTAATTTTAATTTTAATTTTAATTTTAATTTTAAAATGAATTTTGATTTTAAATTTTAATTTTAAAATCAATTTTGATTTTAAATTTTAATTTCAAAATCAATTTTAAAATGAATTTTGAAACACAAACCAAGACTTTCATTTTCTGCAATTCCTTTATAAGCTTCACTTAATTTTGATAAAGAAGTAACAATATCATGATAATTTGATTCACCAATTTCAGTATGTAAAACTTGAACTGTTTTTAAATTTTTTTCAAAAGAATATAAAGCTCTTTTAAAATCACTGACTTCTTCATGTTGTCTATCTTCAGGAGGAGGAAGAGAACAAGAAACTGATTTATAAAAGAATTCTGTTGCTCGATTTTCTTTTTCAGCTGCTCTTTTCCCCATTTTCCATACTCTATAATCTTGAGCTTCTAAAAAATGATGAAATATTCTTGATCTTCTTAAAATTGGATGTTTTGCTATTCTGTTGAGAAATCCTTCTAATGATTTCCTTCTTTTTTCAACAAATCCTTCTTCAAATCTTCCTGCAACTTGTTTTTCAGGCATTGGTGGTATTGGAATATTTTCAAATCTATCAACTAATCTTTCTCTCAACCATAAAAAATGTTTGTATCTTCTTTTTACACAAAATTGCTTATTTTAATTTTGATTTTAATTTTAATTTTAATTTTAATTTTAATTTTAATTTTAATTTTAATTTTAATTTTAATTTTAATTTTAATTTCAAAATGAATTTTAATTTTAATTTTAATTTTAATTTTAATTTTAATTTTAATTTTAATTTTAATTTTAATTTTAATTTTGATTTTAATTTAAATTTTAATTTTAATTTTAATTTTAAATATTAATTTTAATTTTTAATTTTAATTTTAATTTTAATTTTAATTTTAATTTTAATTTTAATTGGAATTGTAATTTTGATTTTAATTTTAATTATAATTTTAAAATGAATTGTAATTGTAATTGTGATTTTAATTTTAATTTTAATTTTAATTTTTTGATTTTAATTGTAATTTTAATTTCAATTTTAAATTTATAAATGAATTTTAATTTTATTTTTAATTTTAATTTTAATTTTAATTTTAATTTAATTTTAATTTTAAATATTAATTTTAATTTTAATTTTAAATTTATAAATGAATTTTAATTTTATTTTTAATTTTAATTATAATTTTAATTTTGATTTTAATTGTAATTTTAATTTTAATTATAATTTTAATTTTGATTTTAATTTTAATTTTAATTGTAATTTGAATTTTTAAATGAATTTTAATTTTAATTTTAATTTTAATTTTAATTTTAATTTTAATTTTAATTTTAATTTTAATTTTAATTGAAATTTTAATTTCAAAAATGAATTTTAATTGTAATTGCAATAAATACAGCATGCTTAATTTCATAAGAAATATATTTTTTCATTCCTTTAAATTTTCCTTCTTTTCTTGGTTTTTCAACAGTAATTTTAAATTCTTCATCACTTGTATCATATAAATAACCATCCTTTTAAAAAATTTTGAATCAAACAAATTCAAAAAAAAAATTTTTTAAATATTTTTAATTAAAAATACTTTAATAATAGTAGTTTCAAGATCATAAAGCTTATCAAAACTGATTGAAGAACTTTCATGATGAGTTAAAGGAGAATTTTTTTCAGAATCCAATTCATGAGTTGGAGTATTTGAATCATTTTCTGATTGAGAAGTTGTATCTTGATTTTGAGAATTATCAACTTCAATTTCTTGAGTTTCTAGAATTGTTTCATCATCAACGTATTCAACATAAGTACTTGGAAAATATCCTATTCTTCCATCTGCTTCCCCTTTCCACCATCCACTGTCATCTTCTTCTAAAACTTGTATTACATCTCCTTCATTTAATTCTAATTCTCCTCTTTCTTCGGGTTTGTAATTAAAAAGTGCTACTGCAAATTTTCCTTTTGTTGTCATTCTGTGTTTTGAAAAAAAATGAAAAAAAAATGAAAATCAAAATTTCAATTTTTATTTTTTTTTAATTTATTTTAATAATAATTTAATTTAATTTTCATTTTATTTTAAATTAAAATTAAATTTTATTTGATTAATTATATATTTTTATTTATTATTTATTAATATTTTTATTAAATCAAAAAAAAGTGGAATAAAAATATTTTTATTTATTTTTTAAATTTATTTTTTAAATTTATTTTAATTATAATTAATTAATAATTTAATTTAATTTTTATTTTATTTTAAATTAAAATTAAATTTTATATGATTAATTATATATTTTTAATTATTTATTATTTATATTTTTATTAAATCAAAAAAAGTGGAATAAAAATATTTTTATTTATTTTTATTTTTAAATTTATTTTAATTTATTTTAATTAATAATTGAATTTAATTTTCATTTTATTTTAAATTAAAATTTTTAATTAAATTTTTATTTGATTAAATATATATTTTTAATTATTTTTATTATTAATATTTTTATTAAATCAAAAAGTGGAATAAAAAAATATTTTTATTTATTTTTCTTTTATTTTAATTTATTTTAATTAATAATTAAAAAAATTTTTTATTTTTTTTTTTTATTTTAAATTTAAAAAATTAAATTTTATTTGATTAATTATAAATATTTTTATATTTATTAATTTTTATAATATTTTTATTAAATCAAAAAGTGGAATAAAAATATTTTTATTTATTTTTAAATTTATTTTAATTATAATTAATTAATAATTTAATTTAATTTTCATTTTATTTTAAATTAAAATTAAATTTTATTTGATTAATTATATATTTTTATTTATTATTTATTAATATTTTTATTAAATCAAAAAAAAGTGGAATAAAAATATTATTATTTTTTCTTTTATTTTAATTATAATTAATTAATAATTTAATTTAATTTTTTTTAATTTTATTTTAAATTAAAATTAAATTTTTTTCATTTAATTTTAATTATATTTTATTTTTATTTATTTATTTTATATTTTTATTAAATCAAAAAAAAGTGGAATAAAAATATTATTATTTTTTCTTTTATTTTAATTGGGATTTTTAAATGAAAAAAGTTTCAATTTCATCAACTTTCCATTCATTACGAGTACCAGCTAAGTATCTTTGAGATAATCGCGTAGGATAATTAATTCCTTCAGGTAATTTGTAATTAGCTCCGAAATCTGTCCAACCACGAGTTAAATCGGTATTCAAATAAATATCATTTGCATTTTGAGTTCCAAATATTGGTGCTTCCTCGAAATTATACCAAAGAGCATATGCTTCTCTTTCTTTTTTAATTGGAAATTTCTCTGGGTTTCTATCATTTTTATCATTTCTTAATGAAAAAATAAATGCTTCAGGATCTCGAATAAATCTACTATTCCCTCTACTCCATCCAACTGGAGTAAATCCTCCAAAAATGAAATCATCTTTTGTTTTGATAATAACTAATGTTTTTCCTTTATCATCACAAATATCATGCCATTTTTTACAATCAAATCCATCTCTTTTGGCTGAATATCCTTTTTTCATTTTGGAAAAGAAATAATCATCATTTATCCATTCTCTGATTTTTTTCTTATGTTCTCTTTCTTGAATAATTTCTGATTTGAATCTAAATCTTGATTTGAAAATTAATGTATCTTCTTTTTCAATAAATTGATTTCTTTGTGTTTCATTTTTTTGGTTTTGAAGTTTTTGGAATTGAATTAGTTTTTGTGAAATTTGATTTGGAATTAAATCTTCTTTTAAAATATCTTTAAGTTCTTTTTTTGAGAAATCAATAAATCTGATTTTTGGAATAATATTTGAAATTTGAATTTGTAATTTTTCTTTATCAATTTCTTTTTCTTGATTAATATTTAATTTATGTTTTCCCCATTTTATTATTGATTGAAAAAGTTCAAATTCATTTATTGAAATATTATCATTTGATAATATTGAATTTAAATGATTTTCTTCAAGTTCAAGAAAATGAGAAGTTTTAATAAATTCTTTAAAATTTTCACAAATGAATTTATAAGAATAATCTAATAAATGATTTAAGTTCATTGATTCAGATAATTTAAGAATATCAACAATAGTTTCAATTTGTAAATTGTTTTTGATAAATTTTGAAGAAATTTCAATTAATTCATCAATTAAGTATTTTGATGAAAAAATTAAAATTTGAATTGCATTTTCTAAATTAAATTCAATTTTTCCTGAATAAAGATAATTCAAAATTGAAGATAGAATTGAACTTGAAACATCTTGAAGAACTAATTTATTTTCTTGATATTCTTTCATTTTAGAATTAAAAAGAGATTTAAAATATTCACTTCTTGAAGAAAGAATTGATTTATGAGTTTTAAATGAAGTTTTATTTTGTTCACAAATTATTTCAAAATCAAAATAATTTTCTTTTTGATTTTGGTTTTGAAATAAATGTTTTAAATCATTTGAAAGTTTTTCTAAATTTGAATAAGTTTCCATTTTTATTAAAAAATTTTGAAAAATGAAAAAAATGAAAAAAAATGAAAAAAAATTTGTTTTTAAATTTGTTAATTAATAAATCAAATAAATTTGGATTTGTTTGATTTAATTGAAAATAATCAATTCCTATTTGAATTTCATTAATAATTTCTTGTGTAATTTGAATTTCATCTTTAATTTGATTTGAATAAATCCAATATTCAAATAATTGAAATGATTTATTACTTAATTCACTGTAATCTGTAACTTTATTAGAAGTATCATTTATTACAGATAAAAACATTCCTCGATATAATTCACTTCTCATTATTAATATTAATTTTGGAAATTTATATTGTTTTTCTTTTCTTTCAATTATAAAATCTTTTAATTAATTTATTTCAAAAATGGAATAAAGAATATTAAATAATTAAATTTAAAACTAATTATATTTTATATATTTTATTAATATTTCTTTATTTAAAATAATATAAAACTATTCCCAATAATTTAATAAAATAAATAAAATCTTTTAATAAATATAAATATTTAATTTTAATAATATTTAATAATAATTTATTTTAAATTTATTTTATTTTAATTTCAAATGATAATTTTACTTATTATATTAATATTTTTGATTATTTATTATTCCAATTTTAATTATAATAAAAAATATATTAAAAATAAAATTAAAAATTAAAAATTTTAAATAAATTGAATTTAACATGATTGAATAAGATAAACTTTCTAAAAATAATTTAATAATTATTCTATTTTTGATTTTGATTATAATTTATTAATATTTAAATATTAATTAATAATAAATTTTATTTGATTTTTATTTTATTATTTTAATTAATGAATTTAAATTTAATTATTATTAATTTCTATTTTCAATTTTTATTTTTATTTTTATTATATATTAAAAATATTCAATTTTTAAAATTTATTATTTTTGGATTATTTTTATTAATTAAATTTTTAATAAATATTTTAAATTAAAATTAAATTAATTAAAATTAAATTTGTTTCTTATTTATTATTTTAAAGAAATTAATTTGATTAAAAGTAAATTAAAATTGAATTAAATTTTGAAAAAAAAAATTAAAAAAAAAAGTTTGATTTTCTTATTATTAATTAATTTTTAAATGAAATAAGATTCAAGTTCATCAACAACCCATGATTTATAAGAACCAGCTAAATAACTTTTAGCTTCATTTGTTTGATAAGTAATTCCATTAGGTAGATTATAACTATAACCAAAATCTGATAAACCAGGTTGTAAATTAGAACCTAAAACAAAATCATAATTACCAAACATTGGACCATAACTTAAACCAGAATAAATTGCACGATTTTGTTTATGTGTAAACTTTGCAGGTATTCTATCCCCTTTATCATTTCTTAATGAAAAAATAAATGCATTTGAGTCATTAATGCTTCCTGTATTTCCATTAAATCCAACTTGAGTAAAACCTCCAAAAATAAAATTTTGTTTTGTTTTGATAATAACTAATGTTTTTCCTTTATCATCAACTGCTTTATGCCAATTTTGAGAATCAAATCCATCTCTTTTTGCTGAAAATCCTTTTTTCATTTTAGAAAAAAAATCATTATCATTTATCCATTCTTGTAATTTCTTAACATATTCAATATCTTTAATAATTTCTGAATCTGCAAAAATATTCAACAATTGATTTTCATTTTGATTTTGATTTTGATTTTGATTTTGATTTTGGTTTTCTTTTTCAATTTCTTTCTCAAATGATAATTTAAGATTTTGAATTTCTTCATCTTTTTGTTTGAGAATTTTATCTTTCTTTTCAATTTCTTTCTTCCATTTCTCTTCAATTTTCTTTTCTTTTTCTTGATCTTGAATTTCAAAAATAGTTCTTTCAAGATTAATTAAAAAAGAATTTGGAAGAAAAAAATCAAATTGTTTTAATTTATCAAAATCTTGTTTTGAAATTGAATCTTTATCAAATAATGAAAAAAAAGAATGAAATAATCTTTTCTTTTCATTCATTTTGTGTTTATATTTCCTTAATCTTAATGATTTAACTCTTTTTTCAATCCAATTATTTAAAAATTCAAAAAAATCAAATTGAAAAATTTCTTTTTTTTCTTGTTTAAATTGAATAAATTTGATAATTTCTTCTTTAGTTAAATTGAATAAATTCTCATTATTTTGAATTTGGGAAAAATTTTGATTTATTAATTCAAAACATTTCATTTCAATTTCATTTAATTTTAAATTTCGATTTTGGAATAAAAATTGGAAAAAATTTGAATAATTAATTGAATTTGAAATTTTTTTTTGAATAATTTCTTTCAATAAATTTAATTTAAAATAAATTGAAATTTCTAATAACTGAATAAGATTTTCTTGATTCTCAAAAGAAATATTTCCATAATAAATATAACTCAAAATTGATTCCATTTCTTTTTTATTAAATTGATTTAAAGAAATTTTATCAATATCGTTTTGTCCTCTTAAAAACTTATTAAAAAAAGGAGATCTTGAAGATAAAATTGATTTATGAACTTTAATTTCAAAAGGATTTGATTTATTCTCAACAAAAATTGAAAAATCTTTAAATGAATTTCCATTTAAAAGGTTTGAATAATTTTTAATTAAATTTTTTGTTACTTTTTTTTCTAAATTTTTCATTTCATTTTCATTTTGATTTTGATTTTGATTTTCATTTTGGTTATTATTGTTATTATTATCCATTTTGTGTTTTGTTTTTTGTTTTTTTTTGTTTTGTGTTTTTAAAAAAAAAAGGAAAAAAATGAAAAAAAAAAGCAAAAAAAAATAAATAAAAAAAGTGGATTTTGAAAATAAATAAAAATATAAAAAATAAGAATAAATTTAAATTAATAATTAATTTAATTTTCTTTTTAATTTATTATTTTAAATTAATTTATTAATAAATTATTATTATTTTTATTAATTTTTTTATTAAAAAAAGGAAAATTATTTTAATTTAATTTTTAATTTAATTTTTGAATTTAAAAATTACTAATAAATTTAAATTTTAAAACAAATTTCAAATTAATATTAATTTAATTTAATTCAAAAAGATAAAATTTTAATTTAAAAATCAATTTTCAAAATATTTTTAAATAATAAAATATTTAAATCTAAAACAATAAATTATTATTTTAAAAATAAAATTAAATATTAAATTATATTTTTAAATTAATTTATAAATTAAATATTAAATTAAATTTATTTTTATTTTTATATTTTAATGTTAAATATTTAAATAATAAAATATTTAAATTTAAAACAATAAATTATTATTTTTTTAATAAAATTAAATATTAAATTATATTTTTAAATTGATTTATAAATTGAATATTAAATTAAACTTATTTTCATTTTTATATTTTAATGTTAAATAATAAAAATAATAAAATATTTAAATATAAAACATTAAATTATTATTCTAATAATAAAATTAAATATTAAATTATATTTTTAAATTAATTTATAAATTAAATATTAAATTAAAACTATTCTCATTTTTATATTTATATGTTTAATATTTAAATAATAAAATATTTAAATATAAAACATTAAATTATTATTTTAATAATAGAATTAAATATTAAATTATATTTTTAAATTAATTTATAAATTAAATATTAAATTAAACCTATTCTTATTTTTTATATTTATATGTTAAATATTTAAATAATAAAATATTTAAATTTAAAACATTAAATTATTATTTTAATAATAAAATTAAATATAAAATTATATTTTTAAATTAATTTATAAATTAAATATTAAAATTATTTTTATTTTTATTTTAATTTTGATTATTAAATTTTTTAATTAATAAATCAAATAAATTTGGATTTGTTTGATTTAATTGAAAATAATCAATTCCTGTTTCAATTTCTTCAATGATTTCTTGTGTAATTTTAATTCCTTCTTTAATTTGATTTGAATAAATCCAATATTCAAATATTTGAAATGATTTATTACTTAATTCACTATAATCTGTAACTTTATTAGATTTATCTTCAGTTACAGATAAAAACATTCCTCGATATAATTCACTTCTCATTATTAATATTAATTTTGGAAATTTATATTGTTTTTCTTTTCTTTCAATTATAAAATCTTTTTCATTTTCATTTTCATTTAAATAAATTCTTTTCATTGTTTCTTCAATTTTTTCATTTAAATTTATAATTTCTTTAATTTCAGAATATAATTTTGGATTTATTATTCGGTTTGAATAAATCATTTCAAATATTTGATTTGATTCTTTAATTGATTTTTTTGAAATAATTTCTTGAAGTTTTTCAATTTGATTTTGATTTTGATTTAATCTATATTTTAATATTAATTTATGAGCTTCAATTATTTCTCCATTTTCTGTTTTAAATGAAATATCACAAAATTCTTTTCTTCTAAATAGTTTTATCAAATCTTCTTCAAGATTGGAAAAAGAAAAAGAATAATAAAGAAATGATTTGGAATATCCACAAGAGATATGATAATTGGAAATATTTTCATTAAATCTTAATTTAGGAAGTTCAATTTGATTTGGATAATATTCATCATATGTATCTCCAGTTCCTAATTGACCATAAGTGTTATCTCCAAATACTATCAACTTCCCTTTGTATGTTAAAATCAAAGTATAAACATATCCAACAGAAAAATCAAGAATATCATTATCATTTTCAAATAAAGATGATTTGATTTCAGTAAATTCATAAGTATTTTCATATTCATTTTTGCCAAGTCCATTATATGGAGAATATCCGCATGAATAAATTTTTCTTTTTGGATTTTCATTTTGATTTTGATTTTCATTTTCAATCAACATTATTGAATGATAAAATCCAGATTGAATATCAATTATTTTACCTTTTGGAATATTTTGGATTTTGGTTAATTTTGGGATTTTTGTTTCTTTTCTTTCTACTTTCCCTAATCCAAGTTGACCATATTGATTATATCCGCATCCAAATAATTCTTGATTTGAATTTAAAAGAAAAACACAATTTGAAGAATTTCCTGAAAATATTTTAGAAACATTTTTCATCATTAAAATTGGTTTTTCTGTTTTTTCAAGTGTTTCAGAATCTAAACCAAGTTGACCAAAATAATTTGAACCAATTCCATAAACATTATGATTTGAAGTTAATAAGTAAATTGAATTATATGAGCAAACAATATCTTGAATTATTCTATCATTTTTATCTTCAATTAATGATGAAATATTGATAAATTCTTTTGGATTATTTGGATTGATATATTTTCCTTTGGCAAATACATTTCCTTCTTTTGTTAAAATAGCTTCATTTTGAAAACCAACAGTTACTTTTTGAATATTTTCAATTTGGATTTTTTCAGGATTTTGTTTTGAATATTCTTCATTTAAATATTCTATTGCTTTTCCATTTTTAAAAAGGAAAATTGTTCCAAAATAACTTGTTGAAATTTGTTTAATTTGTTTTTTATTTTCATTTTCATTTTCATTTTCAAATTTAAATTGAATTGGTTTTGTTATTTTTTCTGTTTCATTTTTGATAAGTTTTGGTTCTTCATTTTGACCAAAAAATAAACAATCATTCATTTTTGAAAAGAAAAAAAATGAAAAATGAATTTTGGAATTTTAATTTTAATTTTGATTTTTAATTTTAATTTTAATTTTAATTTTAATTTTAATTTTAATTTTAATTTTAATTTTAATTTTAATTTTGATTTTAATTTTAATTTTGATTTAAA
The DNA here is from genome assembly GCA_028826165.1 of Anaeramoeba ignava. NCBI lineage: Eukaryota > Anaeramoebidae > Anaeramoeba > Anaeramoeba ignava. Next base: position 891,118 of record JAPDFW010000092.1, on the reverse strand, counting down.
TTTTAAATTTTGATTTTGATTTTAATTTTGATTTAAATTTTAATTTTAATTTTAATTTTAATTTTGATTATTAAATTTATTAATTAATAAATCAAATAAATTTGGATTTGTTTGATTTAATTGAAAATAATCAATTCCAATTTGAATTTCATCAATAATTTCTTGTGTAATTTCAATTTCTTCTTTAATTTGATTTGAATAAATCCAATATTCAAATATTTGAAATGATTTATTACTTAATTCACTATAATCTGTAACTTTATTTGATTTATCTTCAGTTACAGATAAAAACATTCCTCGATATAATTCACTTCTCATTATTAATATTAATTTTGGAAATTTATATTGTTTTTCTTTTCTTTCAATAATAAAATCTTTTTCTTTTTCATTTTCATTTTCATTTAAATAAATTCTTTTCATTGTTTCTTCAATTTTTTCATTTAAATTTATAATTTCTTTAATTTCATAATATAATATTGGATTTATTATTCTGTTTGAATAAATCATTTCAAATATTTGATTTGATTCTTTAATTGATTTATTTGAAATAATTTCTTGAAGTTTTTCAATTTGATTTTGATTTTGATTTAATCTATATTTCAATATTAATTTATGAGCTTTGATTATTTCTCCATTTTCTGTTTTAAATGAAATATTACAAAATTCTTTTCTTCTAAATAGTTTTATCAAATCTTCTTCAAGATTGGAAAAAGAAGGAGGAGAATAATAAAGAAATGAATTCGAATATCCACAAGAAATATGATAATTAGAAATATTTTCATTAAATTTTAATTTAGGAAGTTCAATTTGAATTGGGATATATTGTGTTTTTGTATCTCCAGTTCCTAATTGACCATAGGTGTTATTTCCAAATCCTATTAATTTTGAATTAGATGTTAAAATCAAAGTATAAACATATCCAACAGAAAAATCAAGAATATTATCATCATTTTCAAATAAAGATGATTTAATTTCAGTAAATTCATAAGTATTTTCATATTCATGTTTGCCAAGTCCATTATATGGAGAATATCCACATGAATAAAGTTTTCTTTTTGGATTTTCATTTTCATTTTCAATCAACATTATTGAATGTAAATTTTCACATTTAATATCAATTATTTTGCCTTTTGGAATATTTTGGATTTTGGTTAATTCTTGTATTATTCTTTCTTTTCTTGATTCTCCTAATCCAAGTTGACCATCACTATTATATCCGCATCCAAATAATTCTTGATTTGAATTTAAAAGAAAAACATGAAATGAATTATTTCCTGAAAATATTTTAGAAACATTTTTCATCATTAAAATTGGTTTTTCTGTTTTTTTAAGTGTTTTAGAATCAAAACCAAGTTGACCAATTTGATTTGAACCAATTCCATAAATATTTTGATTTGAAGTTAATAAGTAAATTGAATCCCATCCAGAAACAATATCTTCAACTATTCTATCATTTGTATCTTCAATTAATGATGAAATATTGATAAATTCTTTTGGATTATTTGAATTAATATCTCTTCCTTTGGCAAATACATTTCCTTCTATTGTTAAAATAGCTTCATTTTGAACACCAACAGTTACTTTTTGAATATTTTCTTCAATTTGGATCTTTGAAGGATTTTGATTTGAATCATTTTCTCTTAAATATTCTATTGCTTTTCCATTTTCAAAAAGGAAAATTGTTGAATAATCTCCTGATGAAATTTGTTTAATTTGTTTTTCATTTTCATTTTCATTTTCATTTTCATTTTCATTTTCAAATTTAAATTGAATTGGTTTTGTTATTTCATCTGGTTCATTTTTGATAAGTTTTGGATATCTATTCCAACCAAAAAATAAACAATCATTCATTTTTGAAAAGAAAAAAAATGAAAAATGAATTTTGAATTTTGAATTTTAATTTTGATTTTAATTTTTAAATGAAAAAACATTCAAGTTCATCAACTTTCCAATTACCATATCCAGCTAAATAGCCTTTTGCTTCATTTGCATTGTAAGTAATTCCTTTAGGTATATTGTAATTAACTCCAATGTTAGACATCCCAGATTTTAAATGAGAATCTAACCATAAATCAGAAGATGAATTCGCTCCAAAGGTTGGACCATATTCCAAGCGATAATAAAGAGAGTTTTTTTCTTCTCCTTTTTGAATTGAAAATTTTTCTGGTTTTCTATCATTCTTGTCATTTCTTAATGAGAAAATAAATGCTTTTGAATCAATAATTGATCCATATGGAAAATTCCTAAAACGTTCATTCCATTGTGATTTATCAGTTGTAAATCCAATTTGAGTAAATCCTCCAAAAATATAATTATCTTTTGTTTTGATAATAATTAATGTTTTTCCTTTATCATCACAGATTTCATGCCATTTATAACAATCAAATCCATCTCTTTTGGCTGAATATCCTATTTTCATTTTGTAAAAGAAGCTATCATCATTTATCCATTCTCTTAATTTCTTGAAATATTTTTTTTCTTGAGTTAGAATTGATGATTGAAATTTAAATCTTTTTCTTGATTTGAAAATTAATGAATCTTCTTTTTCAGTAAATTGATTTAGCTCTGTTTCATTTTTTTGGTTTTGAAGTTTTTGAAATTGAATTAATTTTTGTGAAATTTGATTTGGAATTGCATATTCTTTCAAAGTATCTGTAAGTTCTTTTTTTGAGAAATCAATAAATCTGATTTTTTCAATAATATTTGAAATTTGGTTTTTTAATTTTTCTTTTTCTTTCTTTTTTAATTTTTTATTATGTTTGATTTGATTAATATTTGATTTATATTTTCCCCATTTTATTATTGATTGAAAAAGTTCAAATTCATTTATTGGAATTTTATCGTTTAATAATATTGAATTTAAATGATTTTCTTCAAGTTCAAAAAAATGAGAAGTTTTGATAAATTCATCGAAATTTTCCAAAATAAATTTATAAGAAGAATCTAGTAATTGATTTAAGCTCATTCTTTCAGATAATTTAAGAATATCAACAACAGTTTCAAATTGAAAATTATTTTTGATAAATTTTGAAGAAATTTCAATTAATTCATCAATTAAATATTTTGATGAAAAAATTAAAATTTGAATTGCATTTTCTAAATTAATTTCAATTTTTCCTGAATAAAAATAATTCAAAATTGAAGATAGAATTGAACTTGAAACATCTTTTAAAACTAATTTATTTTCTTGATATTCTTTCATTTTAGAATTAAAAAGAGATTTAAAATATTGACTTCTTGAAGAAAGAATTGATTTATGAGTTTTAAATGAAGTTTTGTTTTGTTCACAAATTATTTCAAAATCAAAATAATTTTCATTTTGATTTTGATTTTGAAATAAATTTTTTAAATCATTTGAAAGTTTTTCTAAATTTGAATAAGTTTCCATTTTTATTAAAATTTGAAAAGAAAAAAAAATAAATTTTCATTTTTTTCATTTTTTTCATTTTCATTCTCCAATTTTTAAAGAAAAATGAATCAAGAAAAAAAAGTAATAGAAAATTTAATTGAAGATTATTCAAACCTTTTAAATGAAAATTCATTTACAGATTTTTCAATTTTTGTTGAGAATGAACCAAATCCTTTTGAAATTAAAGTTCATAAATCAATTTTATCTTCAAGATCTCCTTTTTTTAACGTTTTATTAAAAGAAAAAAAGAAAGAGACAAATTCAATTTCTTTAAAACAATTTAATAAAAAAGAAATGGAATCAATTTTGAGTTATATTTATTATGGAAATATTTCTTTTGAGAATCAAGAAAATCTTTTCCAATTATTGGAAATTTCAATTTATTTTAAATTAAATTTATTGAAAGAAATTATTCAAAAAAAAATTTCAAATTCAATTAATTATTCAAATTTTTTCCAATTTTTATTCCAAAATCGAAATTTAAAATTAAATGAAATTGAAATAAAATGTTTTGAATTAATAAATCAAAATTTTTCCCAAATTCAGAATAATGAGAATTTATTCAATTTAACTAAAGAAGAAATTATCAAATTTATTCAATTTAAACAAGAAAAAAAAGAAATTTTTCAATTTGATTTTTTTCAATTTTTAAATAATTGGATTGAAAAAAGAAATGAGGGATTAATAGGGACTAATTTTCAGAAAAGAATTATTGAGAAGAAAAGACAATTTCATTCTTTTTTTTCGTTATTTGATAAAGATTCAATTTCAAAACAAGATTTTGATAAATTAAAACAATTTGATTTTTTTCCCAAATCTTTTTTAATTAATCTCCATTGCACAATTTTTCAAAGACAAGAAAAGGAAATTGAAGAGAAATTCCCAGACAGCATTGAGATCAAAGAAATTCTATTGGAAGAAAAATGGAAAAAAGAAATTGAGAAAACGGAAAAGAAAATCAAAGAAAAAAACAAAGAAAATCAAGAATTGAAATCCAAATATCAGAAAATGAAATTAGAAATTGAGAAAATGAAACCTGTTTTCGATCGATATGATAAATATTTTGCAGAAATGAAACAAAGTTTTCCACAATTTGCCGATTCCGAAATTATTAGAGAAATTGAGTATATTAAGAAATTAAGAGAATGGATAAATGATAATGATTTTTTTTCTAAAATGAAAAAAGGATTTTCAGCAAAAACAAATGGATTTGATTGTAGAAATTGGCATAAATATGTGGATAATCAAGGAAAAACGTTAATTATTATCAAAACAAAAGATAATTTCATTTTTGGAGGATTTACTCAAATTGGATTTACAACTGATAAATCACAATGGAATGAAGATTATAGAAATAAAGATTTTGGATATATCATTGATCCAGATGCTTTTATTTTTTCCTTAAGAAATGACAAGAATGATCGAGAGGCTAAGAAATTCTCAATTAAAACGGGACAAGAACCAAATTCAATTTATTATAATTTTTCAAGTCATGGTCCAATTTTTGGAGGAGGTGGTGATTTTTTCTTAATTTCTAATTTACAACCTGGTTGGTCAAATTTTGGTTATAGTTATAATCTACCTGATGGAATCACTTATCAAACAGATGAATCTAAAAGTTATTTAGCTGGTTCTTATAATTCATGGGTTGTTGATGAACTTGAAACTTATTTCATTTAAAATCAAAATCAAAATTAAAATTAAAATCAAAATTAAAATTAAAATTAAAATTAAAATTAAAATTAAAATTAAAATAAAAATTAAAATCAAAATCAAAATTAAAATTAAAATTCCAAAATTCATTTTTCATTTTTTTTCTTTTCAAAAATGAATGAAATTATATTTTTTGGTATAAATCAATCTCCAAAACTTATCGAAAATAAACCAAATATAATAACAAAACCAATTCAATTTAAATTTGAAAATGAAAATGAAAATGAAAAACAAATTAAACAAATTTCATCAGGTTTATTTTCAATAATTTTCCTTTTTAAAAATGGAAAAGCAATAGAATATTTAAGAGAAAATGATTCAAATCAAAATCCTTCAAAAATTCAAATTGAAGAAAATATTCAAAAAGTAACTGTTGGTGATGATAATGAAGCTATTTTAACAAAAGAAGGAAATGTATTTGCCAAAGGAGATAATATTAATCCAAAAAATCCAAAAGAATTTATCAATATTTCATCATTAATTGAAGATAAAAATGATAGAGTAATTCAAGATGTCGTTTCTGGTGATGGTTCAATTTACTTATTAACTTCAAATCAAAATGTTTATGGAATTGGTTCAAATAAATATGGTCAACTTGGTTTTGATTCTGAAACACTTGAAATAACAGAAAAACCAATTTTAATGATGAAAAATGTTTCTAAAATATTTTCAGGAAATACTTCAAATCATGTTTTTCTTTTAAATTCAAATCAAGAATTATTTGGATGCGGATATAATGGATATGATCAACTTGGATTAGGAGAATTAAGAAAAGAAGAAACAGAAATCAAAAAATTAACTAAAATCCAAAATATTCCAAAAGGCAAAATAATTGATATTCAATGTGCATATTTTCATTCAATAATGTTGATTGAAGATGAAAATGAAAATCCAAAAAGAAAACTTTATTCATGTGGATATTATCTCTATAATGCACTTGAGGAAAATACTTATGAATTTACTGAAATCAAATCATCTTTATTTGAAGATGATGATAATATTCTTGATTTTTCTGTTGGATTTGAACATACTTTGATTTTAACTTCCAATTCAAAATTAATTGGATTTGGAAATAATGTTTATGGTCAATTAGGAACTGAAGATACAACAAATGATCAATTAATTCCAATACAAATTGAACTTCCTAAATTAAGATTTAATGAAAATATTTCCAATTATCATATTTATTGTGGATCTTTCAATTCATTTCTTTATTATTCTCCTTTTCTTTCTAATCTTGAAGAAGATTTGATAAAACTATTTCGAAGAAAAGAATTTTGTGATATTTCATTTAAAACAGAAAATGGAGAAATAATCAAAGCTCATAAATTAATATTGAAATATAGATTAAATCAAAATCAAAACCAAAATGAAATTGAAAAACTTCAAGAAATTATTTCAACAAAATCAATTAAAGAATCAAATCAAATATTTGAAATGATTTATTCAAACAGAATAATAAATCCAAAATTATATTCAGAAATTAAAGAAATTATAAATTCAAATGAAAAAATTGAAGAAACAATGAAAAGAATTTATTTAAATGAAAATGAAAAAGATTTTATTATTGAAAGAGAAGAAAAACAATATAAATTTCCCAAATTAATATTAATAATGAGAAGTGAATTATATCGAGGAATGTTTTTATCTGTAACAGAAGATAAATCAAATAAAGTTACAGATTATAGTGAATTAAGTAATAAATCATTTCAAATATTTGAATATTGGATTTATTCAAATCAAATTAAAAATGAAATTCAAATTACACAAGAAATTATTGATGAACTTCAAATTGGAATTGATTATTTTCAATTAAATCAAACAAATCCAAATTTATTTGATTTATTAATTAAAAAATTTAATAATCAAAATTAAAATCAAAATTTAAATTAAAATCAAAATTAAAATTAAAATTAAAATTAAAATTAAAATTAAAATTAAAATTAAAATTAAAATTAAAATTAAAATTAAAATTCCAATTAAAATTAAAATCCAAATTAAAATTAAAATCAAAATCAAAATCAAAATCAAAATTAAAATTGAAATTAAAATTAAAATTTAAATCAAAATTAAAATTAAAATCAAAATTAAAATAAAAATTAAAATTAAAATCAAAATCAAAATTAAAATTCCAAAATCATTTTTCATTTTTTTTCTTTTCAAAAATGAATGAAATTATATTTTTTGGAAGAAATGAAGAACCAAAACTTATCAAAAATAAACCAGATAAAATAACAAAACCAATTCAATTTAAATTTGAAAATGAAAATGAAAATGAAAATGAAAATGAAAATGAAAATGAAAATGAAAAACAAATTAAACAAATTTCAACAGGTTTATTTTCAATAATTTTCCTTTTTAAAAATGGAAAAGCAATAGAATATTCAGATGAAAATGATTCAAAACAAAATCCTTCAAAAATCCAAATTGAAAATATTCAAAAAGTAACTGTTGGTGATGATAATGAAGCTATTTTAACAAAAGAAGGAAATGTATTTGCCAAAGGAGATAATATTAATCCAAAAAATCCAAAAGAATTTATCAATATTTCATCATTAATTGAAGATAAAAATGATAGAATAATTCAAGATATTGTTTCTGGTGATGGTTCAATTTACTTATTAACTTCAAATCAAAATGTTTATGGAATTGGTTCAAATAAATATGGTCAACTTGGTTTTGATTCTAAAACACTTGAAATAACAGAAAAACCAATTTTAATGATGAAAAATGTTTCTAAAATATTTTCAGGAAATTCTTCAAATCATGTTTTTCTTTTAAATTCAAATCAAGAATTATTTGGATGCGGTGATAATGGATATGGTCAACTTGGATTAGGAGAATTAAGAAAAGAAGAAACAGAAATCAAAAAATTAACTAAAATCCAAAATATTCCAAAAGGTAAAATAATTGATATTCAATCTAGCTTTTATCATTCAATAATGTTGATTGAAGATGGAAATGAAGATGAAAATGAAAATCAAAAAAGAAAACTTTATTCATGTGGAAACTATCTCTATAATGCACTTGAGGAAAATACTTATGAATTTACTGAAATCAAATCATCTTTATTTGAAAATGATGATAATATTCTTGATTTTTCTGTTGGATTTGATCATACTTTGATTTTAACTTCTAATTCAAAAGTAATTGGATTTGGAGATAATTTTTTTGGTCAATTAGGAACTGGAGATACAACAAATGATCAACTAATTCCAATACAAATTGAACTTCCTAAATTAAGATTTAATGAAAATATTTCCAATTATCATATTTATTGTGGATCTTTCAATTCATTTCTTTATTATTCTCCTCATTCTTTTTCTAATCTTGAAGAAGATTTGATAAAACTATTTCAAAGAAAAGAATTTTGTAATATTTCATTTAAAACAGAAAATGGAGAAATAATAGAAGCTCATAAATTAATATTAAAATATAGATTAAATCAAAATCAAAATGAAATTGAAAAACTTCAAGAAATTATTTCAAATAAATCAATTAAAGAATCAAATCAAATATTTGAAATGATTTATTCAAACAGAATAATAAATCCAAAATTATATTCAGAAATTAAAGAAATTATAAATTCAAATGAAAAAATTGAAGAAATAATTAAAAGAATTTATTTAAATGAAAATGAAAATGAAAATGAAAAAGATTTTATTATTGAAAGAGAAGAAAAACAATATAAATTTCCCAAATTAATATTAATAATGAGAAGTGAATTATATCGAGGAATGTTTTTATCTGTTACAGAAGATAAATCTAACAAAGTTACAGATTATAGTGAATTAAGTAATAAATCATTTCAAATATTTGAATATTGGATTTATTCAAATCAAATTAAAGATGAAATTGAAATTACACAAGAAATCATTGATGAATTAGAAACAGGAATTGATTATTTTCAATTAAATCAAACAAATCCAAATTTAATTGATTTATTAATTAACAAATTTAATAATCAAAATTAAAATTAAAATTAAAATTAAATTTTTTTCATTTTTCATTTTTCATTTTTCATTTTTCATTTTTCATTTTTCATTTTTCATTCTTTTAATAAATTATGAATCCAAATTTCAAAAATAATACAACAGCAACACCATTTTCACAACAAAATCAAATTAATAATTTAATTGCAAATCAATTAAATTCTTTGAATAACCAAAATTTTAATTATCAAAATCTTTTAAACAACACAACAAATGCACAACAATCTAATTTTATTTCACAAATTCCCACAATAAACAACAATAATTTTACAACTAATTTACAGTTACCAGCATTTCAGCATCAATCCAATTTAAATTCTTTTCAAAATTTTCCTATAAATCAAAATTATAATGTTAACAATGCATTTGAATATAATTTCAGACAACAAAATCAACAAAATCAATTTCAACAACAACAACAAAATCAATTTAATCATCAAAATCCAACAAAATCAATTTCAACAACAAAATCAACAAAATCAATTTAATCAACAAAATCAACAAAATCAATTTAATCATCAAAATCAACAAAATCAATTTAATCATCAAAATCAACAAAATCAATTTAATCATCAAAATCAATTTAATCATCAAAATCAAAACCAAAATCAATTTAATCAACAAAATCAATTTCAATTTAATCATCAAAATCAACAAAATCAATTTAATAAATTTAATCCAAATACCTTTATACAAAATGTATTTTACAAGAATTATAAAAACAAAATTTTTTCATTTCTTCAAAAAATTCATTTTCATTTTTATTCATTCCAAAAAAAAATATTTATTTTTCAGCCAAATTTATCATTTAAAAGAAAGACATATTCAGCAAGATATTATGAATTAAAGAAAAAAAGAGAAAACCTTCCAATATTTGCACATAAAGAAGAAATTCTACAAAAAATTAAAGAGAATAAAGTAATAATTTTATGTGGAGAAACAGGATGTGGAAAAACAACACAAGTAAATTAAATCAATGAATTTAATGAATAAATGAATTTAATAAATGAATTAATAAATGAATAAATCAATCAAATAATTAAATCAGGTTCCTCAATTTTTAATTGATGGAGGATATCATCTTACAGGAAAACAAATTGCATGTACACAACCACGTCGAGTTGCTGCATTGAATGTTGCGAATAGAGTTAGTCAAGAAATGGATGTTGTTTTAGGAGAAGAGGTTGGATACACAATACGTTTTGAAGATAAAACTTCTTCAAAAACTATAATTAGATATCTGACTGATGGAATGTTGCTAAGAGAAGCAATGTTCGATCATTCACTTTCAAAATATAGTGTGATTATTATTGATGAAGCTCATGAAAGAACACTTTCAACTGATATTCTTTTAGGATTATTGAAACAAGTAAATTATTTCTAATAAAAATATATAAAAATATACAAAAATATTTATCTTATTCTTCTTTGCTTTAAATTTTTAGTTAATTAACAAAAGACAAGATTTGAAAATTATTATTATGAGTGCTACACTTGAATCAGAGAAATTTAAACAATTTTTCATTGATCCTCCTGTTTTAGAAATAAGTGGTAGAATGTTTCCTGTTGAAATTTTATATTCACAAGTACCAGAAGAAGTAAATTAAAAACTAATGAAAATCAAAATCAAAATCAAAATCAAAATCAAAATCAAAATCAAAATCAAAATCAAAATCAAAATCAAAATCAAAATCAAAATCAAAATCAAAATCAAAATCAAAATCAAAATCAATTTTAACGAAAAAAAAATTTTTTTTTTTTGGATCAAATTTGATCAAAATTCAATCAAAAACAAAAAAACAAAAAAATAAAAAAATAAAAAAGGATTATTTCGAATCGGCAATAAGAACTGTAATGCAAATTCATATTTATGAACAACCAGGTGATATACTATTATTTCTTACAGGAGAAGAAGAAATTGAAGAAGCTTGCAAAAGAATCAAGAAAAATGCAAGCCAACTTCAAGGTGATCTTTGTGGGAAATTAAGAGTTCTTCCGTTATATTCAGCATTGCCACCTGATGTGCAACAAAAAGTATTTGATGATCCGCCGAACCACATACGAATTCAACACAACACAAAACGAGAAATACTTTCGCACGAAAAAACAAGAAATTTAGGAGAAAAAGTGGAACAAAAAGAAGAAAAAGAAAAATCAAATGAAGATGAAGAAAAAATACTGTATTCAAGAAAGGTAGTAATTGCGACTAATATTGCGGAGACTTCTATAACAATTGACGGGATAGTTTATGTTGTGGATCCAGGATTTTCGAAGCAAAAAGTTTACAATCCAAGAAATCGAGTTGAATCTTTACTTATCACTCCAATTTCGAAAGCAAGTGCCAATCAGCGCACTGGACGAGCTGGAAGAACAAAGCCAGGCAAGTGTTATCGAATTTACACGAAGCAAGGATATGAAGAACTTCAAGACCAAAACAACCCGGAAATTCTCTGCTCGAATTTGAGCTCTGTTGTGCTGACATTGTTGAAATTGCAAGTTGAAGATCTTGTTCATTTTGATTATATGGATCCACCACCACCAGAAACACTCATGCGCGCATTGGAATCTTTGAATTATCTTGGTGCGCTTGATAGCGATGGGAAGTTAACATCTTTAGGAAATCTAATGAGTGAGTATCCTTTGGATCCAACTTTATCGAAGATGGTGATTGCATCATCTCGACATAATTGCGCACGTGAAATACTTTCACTAGCAGCAATGTTATCAGTTCCGAGTCCATTTTTCTGTCCTAAAGAGAAGACTCAGCAAGCTAATGATACTCATTTTGAATTTCATCATGAATCTGGTGATCATATTACTTTGTTGAATATTTTTCATGAGTGGAAATCTAGAAACAGTAATACTGATTGGGCTTATGATAGTTATCTTAATTTCCGCAGTTTGAAAAATGCTGAGAATATTAGAAAACAGTTATCCGATATTATGATTAGACAAAACTTTAAAATTACTCATACTTCTATTCATCATCCAGATTATTATAAAAATATACAAAAGTGTTTAGTTGAAGGATTTTTTATGCAAGTAAATATAGAATTAATATAAAATTTGAATATTTGGATATAAAATTTGAATATTTGAATATAAAATTAATTTGAATATTTGAATATAATATTTGAATATAAATTAATATAATATTTGAATATAATATTTGAATATTTGAATATAATATTTGGATATAAAATTTGAATATTTGAATATAATATTTGAATATAAAATTTGAATATAATATAATATTTGGATATAATATTTTGAATATATTTGAATATAATATTTTGGATATAAAATTTGAATTTAAATATTTGAATATAATATTTGAATATAATTTTGGATATTCTAATATAAAATTTGAATATAATATTTGAATATAATATAATATAAAATTTGAATATAATATTTGAATATAATATTTGGATATTTGAATATAATTTGAATATAATATTTGGATATAATAATTTTGATATACCTTTGAATATTTTTGAATATAAATTTTGAATATTGAATATAATATTTGAATATTTTGAATATTTAATAATATTGAATATTTGAATATAATATAATATTTGAATATAATATTTGAATATAATATTTGGATATTTGGATATTTGGATATAAATTAATATAATATTTGAATATTTGAATATTTGGATATAAAACTTGAATATAATATTTGAATATAAAATTTGAATATTTGGATATTTGGATATAAAATTTGAATATTTGAATATTTGAATATAATATTTGAATATAATATTTGGATATAAAATTTGAATATAAAATTTGAATATTTGAATATAATATTTGAATATAATATTTGAATGAATATAATATTTGAATATAATATTTGGATAATATAATATTTGAATAATATTTGAATATTTGAATATAAAATTTGAATATTTGAATATAATATTTGAATATAAATTAATATAATATTTGAATATTTGAATATAATATTTGAATATAATATTTGAATACAATATTTGAATACAATATTTGAATACAATATTTGAATATAAATTTGAATATAATATAAAATTTGAATATAAATTAATATAAAATTTGAATATAATATTTGAATATTTGAATATAATATTTGAATATAATATTTGAATATAATATTTGGATATAATATTTGGATATAATATTTGAATATAATATTTGGATATAAAATTTGAATATTTGAATATTTGAATATAAAATTGATATAATATTTGAATATAAAATTAAATAGGTTGCTCATTTAGAATCTTCTGGAAAATATATGATTATTAAAGATAAACAACCAGTTGAAATTCATCCAAGTTCTTTTTTACAAGAAAAACCAAATTGGGTTCTTTATAATGAATTTATTTTAACATCTAAAAATTATATTAGAACTTGTACAAAAATTGAAGGAGAATGGTAAAAATAAATTCAAAAATAAATTCAAAATTAAATTCAAAATTAATTTCAAAATAAATCCAAAATTAAATTCAAAATCAAATTCAAAATCAAATTCAAAATTAAATTCAAAATCAAAATTCCATTTTTTTTTAGGTTAATTGAAATTGCTTCTCATTATTATGATTTATCAAATTTTCCAAAAGGAAGTGTTAAAAGAGAATTAGAAAAACTTTATTTAAGAAAAGCTTTTAGGAATAAATCATTTATCTCTTCAAATCAAAATCAAAATCAAAATCAAAATCAATTTGAATTAAAATTTCGAGAAAAATCAATAAGAAAAAAAAGATTTTCTAAATTAAATTGATTTAAAAAAATTCCTTTTCTTTTCTTTTCTTTTCTTTTTTTGAATTTGAATTTGAATTTGATAAAAAAAAATAAAAAATTTTCTTTTTAAAAAATTTTAAAAATCAATTTAATTTGAATTTGAAACTGTTTCTATTTTTCTTTTTAGGTTTCTTTGTTTAAAAAAAAAAAAAAGTAAAAAAAGAAAATTGCTAAAAAGTTTGTTTCAAAAAAAGTAAATTTTAGAATTAAATGATGACTTTTAATTGTTGAGTATTCATTTTGTTGATTAAAAACTTGTTGAATCTTATTGAAGTAAAAATGTTTAAAAAAGCAAAAAAAAAATTACTAAAATAAAAATAAAAATAAAAATAAAAATTAGAAATGAATTATTTTTTTTGTTAGAAAAAGAAAAAGAAATAATTACTCTGTTACTTCTAGCAACTCTTTCAATTTCATTCTTCTTTTTCATAGAGGAACTATTCAATGAACCTTGAGCAGCGAGAATAATCTCATCTGCCAAACATTCAGCAATTGTTTTAGTATTTCTAAAAGCGGATGTTCTTGCCTTTAATTATAATTTTTATTATAATTATATTTTTGATTAATTTTTTGAATATTTATATTTATATTTATATTTATATTTATATTTATATTTATATTTATATTTATATTTATATTTATATTTATATTTATTATATTTATATTTATTATATTTATATTTATATTTATATTTATATTTATATTTATATTTATATTTATATTTATATTTATATTTATATTTATATTTATATTTATATTTATATTTATATTTATATTTATATTTATATTTATATTTATATTTATATTTATATTTATATTTATATTTTATATTTATATTTATATTTATATTTATATTTATATTTATATTTATATTTATTATTATATATTTATATTTATGTTTATTTTTATGTTTATGTTTATATTTATATTTATATTTATATTTATATTTATATTTATATTTATATTTTATATTTATGTTATATTTTATGTTTATATTTATGTTTATGTTTATATTTTTATTTTTATGTTTATGTTTATATTTATATTTTATATTTATTTTATGTTTATATTTATATTTATATTTATGTTTTATTTTATTTTATTTATATTTATATTTATGTTTATGTTTATATTTATATTTATATTTATATTTATATTTTATATTTATATTTATATTTATATTTATATTTATATATTTATATTTATATTTATATTTATATTTATATTTATATTTATATTTATATTTATATTTATATTTATATTTTATATTTATATTTATATTTATATTTTATATTTTATATTTTATATTTATGTTATATTTTATATTTATATTTATATTTATATTTATATTTATATTTATATTTATATTTATATTTATATTTATATTTATTTTTATATTTATATTTTAAATATTTATATTTATATTTATATTTATATTTATATTTATATTTATATTTATATTTTAAATATTTATATTTATATTTATATTTATATTTAATTGAAAAAAAAACATACACCAGAAGTAATAAAACCGATAGCCATATTAACTCTTCTCAAAGGAGAAACATCAACAGATTGTCTTCTTGCGACACCACCTTTACCTACTCTAGTAGTATCTTCTCTAGGGCCAGCATTAGCGATAGCATTTACAGCAACTTGAATAGGATTTTCACCAGTAACAAGATAGATAATTTCGAAGCAGTGTTTAACAATTCTAACAGCAAGTAATTTTTTTCCGTTGTTTCTTCCATGCATCATCAATGAGTTTGTAAGTCTTTCTACAATTGGACACTGAATTTTGCGGAAACGCTTTCGGTTCCAACGTCCTGCTGAGTGCGGAAGAAAACGCGCGTCTTGTCCTCGAACTGCTATTTGATCTTCTAAACTTTGATCTTTTACTTTGATTCCTTCAAAACTCCATTTTCCAAATAACTTGATTTCTGTTGCTGAATTTATTACTTTTTCTGGTTTTTCTTCTATTATTTCTGTTTGTTCTTGATTTTCCATTCTGTCTTTTTTTTTTTTCTTTATTTTTTATATTTTTTTTTTTTTGTTTTAAAATTTTTTTTTAATTGAAAAGAAAAAAAATGAAAAAAAAAAATTAAAATTAAAAAGAAAAAAAATTTTTTTTTATTTTTTTTTATTTTATATTTTTTTATATATTTATATTTTTATATATTTATATTTTTTATTATTTATATAAATAATTATTTTCATATTATTTTATATATTTATAAAATATATATAAATATTTTTTTCTTTTAAAATCAATTGTATTCAATTTTTTAATAATTAAAATTAATAAGGAAAATGAAATAAATTTATTAATCATAAATAGAATAAATTTATTAATCAAAATATAATAAATTTATTAATCAAAATAGAATAAATTTATTAATAATAAAAAGTGGAATAAATTTATTAATAAAAGTGGAATAAATTTATAAATAAAAATAGAATAAATTTATTATTAATAAATATAATAAATTTATTAATCAAAAATGGAATAAATTTATTAATAAAAATATAATAAATTTATTAACAAAAGTGGAATAAATTTATTAATAAAAATAGAATAAATTTATTAATAAAAAGTGGAATAAATTTATTAATAATAAATATAATAAATTTATTAATCATAAATATAATAAATTTATTAATAAAAATAGAATAAATTTATTAATAAAAAATATAATAAATTTATTAATCAAAATATAATAAATTTATTAATCAAAATAGAATAAATTTATTAATAAAAATATAATAAATTTATTAATAAAAAGTATGGAATAAATTTATTAATAAAAATGGAATAAATTTATTAATCAAAAATATAATAAATTTATTAATAAAAAGTGCAATAAATTTATTAATAAAAAAGTGGAATAAATTTATTAATAATAAATATAATAAATTTATTAATAATAAATATAATAAATTTATTAATAAAAAGTGGAATAAATTTATTAATCAAAATAGAATAAATTTATTAATAAAAAGTGGAATAAATTTATTAATAAAAATGGAATAAATTTATTAATAAAAAGTGGAATAAATTTATTAATAAAAAGTGGAA
Source organism: Anaeramoeba ignava (assembly GCA_028826165.1). Lineage (NCBI taxonomy): Eukaryota > Anaeramoebidae > Anaeramoeba > Anaeramoeba ignava. The sequence goes on along the minus strand of JAPDFW010000092.1, from coordinate 874,140 downwards.
TAAATTTATTAATAAAAAAATATAATAAATTTATTAATAAAAATAGAATAAATTTATTAATAATAAATAGAATAAATTTATTAATCATAAATAGAATAAATTTATTAATAAAAATATAATAAATTTATTAATAAAAAGTGGAATAAATTTATAAATAAAAAATATGGAATAAATTTATTAATAGTAAATAGAATAAATTTATTAATAAAAAATGGAATAAATTTATTAATAATAAATATAATAAATTTATTAATAAAAAAGTGGAATAAATTTATTAATAAAAATATAATAAATTTATTAATAAAAATGGAATAAATTTATTAATAAAAAGTGGAATAAATTTATTAATAATAAAATATAATAAATTTATTAATAAAAAATAGAATAAATTTATTAATAAAAAATAGAATAAATTTATTAATAAAAATAGAATAAATTTATTAATAATAAATAGAATAAATTTATTAATAGTAAATATAATAAATTTATTAATAAAAAATATAATAAATTTATTAATAAAAAATATAATAAATTTATTAATAAAAAGTGGAATAAATTTATTAATAATAAATATAATAAATTTATTAATAAAAAATATAATAAATTTATTAATAAAAAGTGGAATAAATTTATTAATAAAAAAAGTGGAATAAATTTATTAATAAAAAGTGGAATAAATTTATTAATAAAAAATGGAATAAATTTATTAATCAAAAATTAAATATCTTTTCATTAAGTTTGTATTTTGATTATCAATATTTTAAAATGAAAAAGTTTAAAAAGTGTTTTTTTTTTTCTTGAATTTCTTTTTTAAAGAAAAAAAAAAAATTGGAAAATAAATCTTATTTGAAAAAGAAGATCAATTTTTGATTTAAAAGCAAACACATTTTTTTTTAGATTTTAAAGAAAGTTCAATTTCATTCATTTTTTGAGTATCATTTTCTAAAAAGATCCATTCACTCATTGATTGAGCCAAAAAATCTTTAGCAAGTTTTTCCAAAGAATCCGAATGATGTTTTTCAGCAAGACTCAAAATATTATCCACATTTTTTTCATTGATAATAAAATCAAGTTTTTTTGTGATAATTTGAGATAAAATTTGATTTTCAATTTCATAATAATTTAAAGCATGAAAAAAATAATCAGCTAAACCAACGTTAAAATTAGATAATTGATAATGATAAAGAAATTCAATAAAACTTTTCAATTGAGTTGGTTTTGCTGGTGTTAAATCGTTGAAAACTTTGCTGTTTGTCCGTAAAACGTGAACGGATATTTTTCTTGAAACTGCTGTTATTATTTCTAAATGAACTCCGATATTCTCTGAGTTTAATACAATTGTGAAATTTGGTTCTGCTTTATAAAGTTTTCTAATATCTTCTTCAAATTCTAATTGAATAATTGCTTTTTCGTGTTTTTTTCCAGAATTTGCTAATAATTTTTGTTGAAGAGATTTTTTTGTGAAAGCAATTGCTATTTTTTAAATAAAATTAAATAAAATTAAATAAAATTAAATTAAATTAAATAAAATTAAATAAAATTAAATTAAATTAAATAAAATATTTTTGGGTTGAATACTCACAAAATTCCTTTTCTATACTATATAACTCTTCATTAATATCAGGTGATTCCTCTTGTGGAATAACTCCTCCATAAATCCAATTCATTAAATGAATAATAGTTTCATGATTTTTAGATTTTAAAAATTTAACAATAGAAGAGAAATCTAAATCTGATATTTTGATTTTAAGCGGAGGTTCTTGATCCAAATGTTTCTGTTTTTTCTTTTGTTTTTTTGTGGTTTGGGGTTGATTGAGAATTTGATTATTTTTTGAGAGAAATTGGAACAATCGAGCAAATAGAATTGATTTATGAGCTTGAATATTATCAGTGATTTTTATATCGCAAAATTGTTGAGTTTTAAACAATCTAAGAAGACCTTTTGTGAGTGGAGAATTAACAACTTGCCTCTCTCTATTAAACTGCAAATGAGGAGCTGAATTCATCTCAAAAGTTATGCTAATTTGTCCTTTCCAAAAAATGATGAATCTTTCTAATGAATGATTCCATTTTAAGGCTCTTAATAGAGAATTTTCATTTTCTGTAGTAATTAGTTCATTTTTCAATCCCATATCAATATAAAATCGTTTCAAAAATGTGTTTGACATAATAAAACTCTCCAAAGCACCCAAAAGATTCAGACTTATGTTGTTTCTTAGAATAAACAGAGCAACAAGATATCTGCATTGGGATAAATAATCGAAAATATCTTTCAATTTGTCATCATCGATCCCGCAGTTGGAAAGATCCAAAGTTTCCAAAAATTTGTTTTGGGAAATGAGTTTGAGAACTTCTATCGCGCCATCATTGCCAATATTTGGATTTTGAGAAAGAATTAAAGTTTTGAGCATGAATTTAGGTTCATTTTGTTGATTATTTTGATTTTGTTGATTTTTTTCATTTTGTTGATTATTTTGATTATTTTGATTTTGTTGATTTTGTTGATTATTTTGATTTTGTTCATTTTGTTGATTATCATCTTCCAAATCAAAATCTGAATCATGATTTTCATTCTTGTTTTCATTTGTGATATTCTCGTTATTTTGTAGATCGTTTTTGGATACTTCTTGGATCGTCTTTGAAGTGGGGAATATTGAAAGAAAATTCTTAATTGATTGGGAAGTAAGATTTGCATTTGACAAGTTCAAAGTTTCTATATTGAAATTGTCTGCAAGCATATTACCAATGAATGAAGTGTATTCAGAAAGATTGCCTGAAATTACAAGATTTCTTATTTCTTTGTGTTGTTTTAAAGTGCTGAAAAATTGAGAGACAATTTTTTCAGGAATCCCACTATTGAGAGTAAATTTAAACACTTTCAATGATTGATTTTTGGATAAATGATTCGTAAATGAAACAAGTTGTTCTTCTGATAAAGAGTTTCCCAAAATATCAAGCTCTTGAATTGAATTTACTTGAAGAAAAAGTGGAAGAAGAGAAAGTGTTTCTTTTGAGATTTTGGAAAGATTTGATAAACAAATGCGTTTAAAATGAGAAGATTTGATTTTCAGTTCTTTTTGGGATTCCATTAAAAAATCAATAACTTGATTCAATTCTTTTTGTTCAAAAAAGGAACCATTTAAACAAAGACTTTGCAGTTTTGATTGATTTTTCAAGCAAGTTTTAGTGATTGCCAAAAGATGTTGAGAATTTTCAATTGTGTTGATTAATGAGAAGGAAAGAAGATTCACATTCGCAAGTAATCGAATAAGCTCATCAACATTTTTATTATTAAAAGAAGGCAAAGAAGAAAGTGATTTATTTTTTGGATCATTTTTCGAATTTTTCTTTTTCTTTTTCTTTTTCTTTTTCATTTTCATTTTCTTTTTCAACTGGCAAATTCTTGAGTTAAATTTTGTAGATAAATTTCTTTCAAATTGTAATTTTTTTGTAACGCCTTTGCAAAGAAATGGAAACCATGATCAAAATCTGATCTCATAAAACGAATAATTCGAAATTTATTTGGTTGGAATTTTAAACATTGAGAAAAAATTCGACAAGTTTCTTTATTCATATTGCATAAATCAAGTGTTAAAGCTTCAATGTTGTGATTTTTAATTATTGAAGTTGATAATTTTTTAAATTGCTCTTGATTGAATTTTGTAAGTGTTAAACTTTCAATGTTTTTGTTTTGTGTGATGATTTGACAAATAAATTCAAAATTTGATTCTGAAACAAATTCTCCACTTATTGAACAAGAATGAGATTTTTTAATTGAATTTTCAATTTCAGTTAAAGAATGCATTTATATTTTTTAATTTGGAAAGTAAAAAAAAAGTAAAGAAAAAAATGAAAAAAAATAAAAATAAAAAGGAGAAAAAATAAAACATAAGGAGAAAAACATAAAAAAAAAAACCGTTAAACATAAACTATAAATCAAAAAAAAATTTTTTTAATTTTTTCATTTTTTTCTTTTCTTTTCTTTATTCTTTATTCTTTATAAATTTTTTAAACAAAAACAATGGAAGATGAATATGAACCTCCAACAAATGAATTTTCAGGAGATTTTTTAGAAAAATTAGAAAAAGAAAACGATCCAGATTCACAATACACACCAATATCACAATTAAATCCCTCATCCAAAGATTGGATTATTAAAGTTCGAGTTTTAAAAAAAAGTGACATTCGAAATTTTGCAAATCGATCACAAAATGGAAAATTATTTTCTATCGATTTACTGGATAAATTTGGGACTGAAATTCGTGCAACAATTTTTAACGATGATGTCGATTTATTTTATAATCAATTCCAAGTGGGAAAAATATATTTAATAAGTAAAGGAATAGTGAAGGATTCTAAGCCTGGGTTTTCACATGGAAACAGCGGTTATCAAATCAATTTGAATAGCAACAGCTCAGTAACGCTTCAAGAGGACGATGAAAATATTGCGAAATTTCACTTTGACTTTTTGCCACTTGTGCAGATTGACCAATTTCCAAAAGGATCAACTGTCGATATGGTTGGTGTTTTGCAAAATTTATCCCCCATTTCCGTTATAAATACTCGCAATGGAGAAACATCAAAAAGATCGGGTTTTCTTTGCGATAAAAACTCGAAAATCGATCTTGTTTTTTGGGGTGAATCTGCAAAAAATATCGACATCTCAAACTTTGAAGAACCAATTGTACTTGCAATTAAAAGCGGGAAAATTGGAGAATATCAAACAAAAAATTTATCAATTTCATCAACTTCTCAATTATATTTCAATCCAAATCTTCCTGTTGCTCGGGATTTGATTCGCCATTTCACACAAAACGGAAATGATACGGATCTCCCGCTTGCAGGAAAAATCGTCACAAAGAATTACAATTGGGTCACAAGACCACGATTTATGATTCAGGATATTATGACCATCGATTTGGGCGAAAAAAAGTCGCAAAGTTTTGTTATTGCCGGGACTATTATAAATATTACTTCATCCAACTTTGACAAAGTAGCATATCCTTCTTGTCCTTCTGAGAATTGCTCGAAGAAAATGAAACAAATTGGCGACCGTTGGTATTGCGAGAAATGCGACCAGGATTATCCTAATTGTGAGTATAAATACATCCTCAAAGTTCATATTGCTGACTCTTCAAATTTCATTTTCACTACTGCTTTTAATGATGTTGCTGAAGAGTTACTTTCCGTTAAAGCTTCTTATCTTAATGATCTTTTTCAATCTCAAAAAACTCAAGAATATGAACAAGTTTTCCAAAAAATCCAAAATCGACGTTTTTTATTTTTTATAAGTATTTACGAGAATTCTTATATGGAAAAGTTATCTCGTCAATATAGAATATCTTCCTTTGTTCCTCTTGAAGATAATTGCATTGTTCAATCACAGCAATTAATTCAGTTTATACAAATGTATTTCTGAATTTGAAAGAAAATAAATAAAAAAGCGATTAAATTTGGAATTTAAAAAAAAAAACGTTTTTCATTTTTCATTTTTCATTTTTTCATTTTTTTTTTTGAATAAATTTTACATTATTTCATTTGAAATTAACATTAAATTTTAACCAAATTTTAAACAATTTTAACCAAATTTAAACAAATTTTAAACAATTTTAAACAATGGATATGATTGAAAATTATGAAGAAGAATTTCTTTCTTTAGCAAAAACAATACAAGAAAAAAATACAAAAATACCAACACTTTCAGGAGATGAAAGAAGACAAAATATTCGTTCTGCACAAAAAGAATTAGAAGAAGCTTTTGATATGGTAAATTTAATAACAAAAATAAATATAAAATTAAATATAAAATTATTTATTAAATTATTTATATATTTATTTATAAAATTATTTATAAAATTATTTATAAAATTATTTATATATTTATTTATAAAATTATTTATATATTTAATTATATATTTATTTATATATTTATTTATAAAATTATTTATATATTTATTTATAAATTTATTTATATATTTATTTATATATTTAATTATTTATATATTTATTTATATATTTATTTATATATTTATTTATATATTTATTTATATATTTATTTATAAAATTTTTATTTATATATTTATTTATATAATTATTTATTTATTTATTTATAAAATTATTTATAAAATTTTATTTATATGTTTTTTTTATATGTTTATTTATATATTTATTTATATATATTTAATTATATTTTTTATTTAAATATATTTTAAATTATTTTTTATATATTTATTTTATATATTTTTATTTATATAAAATTATTTATATATGTTTGTTTATATAAAATTATTTTATAAAAATTATTTTATTTATATTTTATATTTATAATTATTTATTTATTTTATTTATAAAATTATTTATTTATAAAATTATTTATAAAATTATTTATAAATTTATTTATATATTTATTTATAAAATTATTTATAAAATTATTTATAAAATTATTTATATATTTATTTATAAATTTATTTATAAAAATTATTTATATATTTATTTTATATATTTATTTATAAAATTATTTATAAAATTATTTATAAAATTATTTATAAAATTATTTATATATTTATTTATAAAATTATTTATAAAAATTATTTATTAAATTATTTATATATTTATTTATAAAATTATTTATATAATTAAATATTTGGTTATTTATAAATTATTTATTATTTTATTTATATTTTATTTATATATTTATTTATATATATTTATTTATATATTTATTTATATATTTATTTATATTTATTTATATATTTATTTTATAAAATTATTTATAAATTTTATTTATATATTTATTTTATAAATTTTATTTATATATTTTATTTATAAATTTATTTATATATTTATTTATAAAATTATTTATATAATTATTTATAAAATTATTTATATTTATTTATAAAAATTATTTATATATTTATTTATATAATTATTTATATATTTATTTATATATTTATTTATAAAATTATTTATAAAATTATTTATATTTATTTATAAAATTAAATATAAAATTTATTTATAAAATTATTTATAAATTTATTTATAAAATTAAATATATATATTTTTTTTATTTATTTATTTTATTTAAAAATTATATGATTATTTTTATATTTATTTTTATATATTTATTTATAAAAATTATTTATATATTTATTTATATATTTATTTATATATTTATTTATATATTTATTTATATATTTATTTATATATTTATTTATATATTTATTTATATATTTATAAAATTATTTATAAAATTATTTATAAAATTATTTTATATAATTATTTTATATTTATAAATTTATTTATTTGTTTATTTTATATATTTATTTATATAATTATTTATATTTTATTTATAAATTATTTATATATATTTATTTATATATTTATTTATATATTTATTTATATATTTATTTATATAAATTTATTTATAAAATTATTTATAAAAATTATTTATAAAATTATTTATATAATTTATTTATATATATTTATTTATAAAATTATTTATATATTTATTTATTAAATTATTTATATATTTATTTATATAATTATTTATATATTTATTTATAAAATTATTTATAAAATTATTTATAAAATTATTTATAAAATTATTTATAAAATTATTTATAAAATTATTTATAAATTTATTTATAAAATTATTTATAAAATTATTTATAAATTTATTTATAAAATTATTTATATATTTAATTATAAAATTATTTATAAAATTATCTATATAATTATTTATAACATTATTTATTAAATTAAATATAAAATTATTTATAAAATTAAATATAAAATTATTTATAAAATTATTTATATATTTATTTATAAAATTATAAATTGTTCTTTAAAGCTTCAACAAATGGAAACTGAGGCAAGAAGTTTAACACAAGAAAACAGAAATGAAGCAAATAAAAAAATACAAAAACTTCAAGATAAATATAACAATTTACAAAAAGACTTGAAAAATGCAATAGCATCTTTTTCTTATCAAGAAGATCGAGATTCTTTATTTTCAGGAAGACCAGATTTACAAGTTACAAGTCAAGATCAACGTAAAACACTTTTAGAAGCAAATGAAAAATTGGATCGAACAACTGGAATCCTTGAAGATACTCAAAGAGTTGCTTTTGAAACTGAAGAACTTGGAACTCAAGTTTTGGGTGATTTACATAATCAAAGAAAAGTTTTAGAAAATTCTCGTTCAAATGTATTTAATTTAAATTTAATTTAATTGAAAAAATTTTTTTTTTGATTGATTTTTTTTTGATTGAAAAATTTTTTGATTGATTTTTTTTTTAGCTTAAAACTGCAGATGTAAGTGTAGATAAAAGTCACAGATTATTATCAATTATGGGAAGAAGAGCAATCGTAAATAAGGTAATTAAAATATAAAATATTTATTTATTTATTTAAAAGCAAAAAAAAAAAAAAATTTTTTTTTTTCAATCCAAAAATTTATTTAGAAAAATTTTCTTTTTAAAAAATAGATCATTTTTGTTATAATTATTTTAGTTTTATTGGCAATTATCATTGTGATCATTTACTTTACACAAATCAAGAAAAAAAAATGAAAAACAAAAAAAGAAACAATTATTTTTTTTTTCAATCCATTTTTTGATTTTTTTTTTTTCATTTCCATTTTGCTTTTATTTCCAAAAAAAAAAAACAAATCTTTTTTCTTTTTTCTTTTCTTTTTAAAAAAATAAAAAAATAATCAAAAAAAAAAAACAATTTTCTATGAAATAAAAAATAAAAAACAAAAGTTATTATTAAAGATTCCAACAAAAAGAACTATATTTACCAATAGATGACCAAGTTTCCAAGATTAAGAAATTTTGATTTGAAGAATTGTCTTGAAAACGAAATATTTTCAAAGGAAAACTATGCAAACCTTTTAATTCAAGTTGAATTGTTGGAATCATTGATGTGAATTTATTCACAATTTGATTGTGATTTTTGAATTTAATTAAATCATGTTCAAGTGATTCAAACTGGAATATTTTGGAAAGTTTTTTCAAATTATGAACAAATTTCCAAATTCGAGGATGCTGTTCAAATAAAAACAAAACTCTGCAATGAATTAAAATACAAACTAAGATTCGAATATTATTTCTTAATTTAGTCACTAAAATAAAATTCAAAGTGTCGCATAAAAGAGTCAGTATATCAGAATAAAAAGCCAGTTTTGGAGAGAAATCAAGGATATTTGCTTCAACAAACACGTTTCGGCAAAAAATTGGATTTGTTCTTTTGGGTCTTTCTGTCTTTTTTTCTTCAAAAAATTCATAACTTTTGATTTCATTCCATTTTGTCGGATGATTTGTTTGTTCGTTTCTTGAATATTTCTCATCATTTTTGAATAGTTGATTGTGTTTGTTCCAATTTTTTCGGATTTTGTGAGAAAGTGATGTTTTTTCTTTCGCAAATTTCTCAATTATTTTGTTGTATTGCTTGATTTCTTTAAGTGATCTTTTTTCGTCTTCATTGTCTTCAGAATTTTCTAACTGATTTTGATCGAGATCCATAAGTGATAAAATTTTGGATGTTAAAAAATTTATGATATCACAAAAAGTGCAAGAAACTTCTACTGAAATTTCAGTAGAAACACATGCCAGATTATGAACAGTGGAAAAAATAATATTGATAAATTCCATATCAAAAGAATTTTCAAGATTTGATTTTGCAAGTTCTAATAAGAAAAGAATAAGCAAGTTTCCAAGAGAAAGTTTTGATAAATGCTTGGTTTTCAATCTGTGTGATAAATTTTGTGAAAACTATTTGGGATTCAAATCAAAAAATTCAAATTCAAATTCAAATTCAAATTCGGAAAATTTTTTGTTTTGTTTTTTTTTAAGAAAAACCTTTGAAGAAAGAAGTATTCCAAATGATTGATCTTGTGACCAAACAAGTAAAACAACCAAAATCAAATGAACAACTGAAATTCTTTCATCTTTTAATTGCGGTTCAATTTTAGTAAATTGATATAATTCATCTATTAAGTTTTCAATACAAGTGAAGAAAATTGAAGTTGAAAATGAAAATTGAAGAAATGAAGAATTTTTGGAAAGAAGATGAAAAGCCAAAAGAAGCATTTGTTCGTTCATATTTTCTTTTCTAAAATAATAAAAGGAAATATATATAAATATATATAAATATATATATAAATATTCCAAATAGAAATTATTTCTTTACGAAAATATTATTTTTAATAATGAATTAAAAGGAATTTGTAAAGATGAAAAATCGGATAATCCAAATCCTTGAAAATTTGTAATATTTGATAAGGCATCTTGATAAGGATTGTGGGTATTTTCTGAACCAAAATGGGTTGGTTGTAGAAGTGCTAAAATAAATGAAAGAGAGAATGTTGCAACTGGAGTAGAATCTGCAAAAATATTATTTAGTGTATCTTCCAAAGTTGAAGTTGAATAATCCACATCAATAAAACAATCTTCGGAATATAATAAATCAATTAAAATTTTATTTTGGTTTTTATTTTAATTTTGATTTTAATTTTGATTTTAATTTAATTTAATTTGATTTGATTTAATTTAATTTAATTTAATTTAAATTTGATTTTATTTTGGATTTGATTTTGGATTTAATTTAATTTTCAATTTGATTTAATTTAATTTGATTTGATTTGGATTTAATTTGATTTAATTTGATTTAATTTGATTTAATTTGATTTAATTTGATTTAATTTGATTTAATTTGATTTAATTTGATTTAATTTAATTTTAATTTAATTTAATTGATTTAATTTTGAATTTGATTTAATTTGATTTAATTTGATTTGAATTTAATTTAATTTAATTTAATTTTGAATTTAATTTTAATTTAATTTAATTTAATTTAATTTGATTTAATTTAATTTAATTTGATTTAATTTGATTTAATTTGATTTAATTTAATTTGATTTAATTTAATTTAATTTAATTTAATTTAATTTAATTTAATTTTTGATACTTTTCCGTGAAATTTTTGGTTTAAAAGTGATTGATTTTGTGATTTGTTTTTGAGAAATAATGTTTAAAAGAAATAAAGAAATTAAAGAGTTAGCAATTTCTTGATTTTGTGAAAAGAAGATTTTTTGGATTTGGAAAGGATAATAATCTGATGTTTTTAATGATGATGTATTTTTAAATGAGGAATAAATTTCAGAAGATAGAAGAATTATAAGTATCGAAATTGCTTCTATTTGAATTATGTAATCTGATAAATTTTTCATTGTGTGGCTCAAGAGGAATTGTGATAATGTTTCGATTAATTCTTGAAGAATTGATTGATTTTGTTCAATTTCTTTTTCTTGATTTATTTTTATTTTTATTTTAATTTTCAAATTGATTTTAATTTTAATTTTCAAATTAATTTTAATTTTAATTTTAATTTTCAAATTTAATTTTAATTTTGATTTTGATTTTGAATTTGATTTTAATTTTGAATTTGAATTTGATTTTGATTTTGATTTTGATTTTAAATTTGATTTTGATTTTAATTTTTATTTGAATTTGATTTTGATTTTGATTTTGATTTTGATTTTAATTTTGGTTTTGATTTTCAAATTGATTTTGATTTTACTATTTAATTGAAAATAGAAATGATTTTCTAAATTGGAAGGTTGATAAAGATTTTGATTTTGAAGGATTTTTTCTGGAACTGTAGGAAAAGTATTAAAAATATCATCAAATGAAGAAACTGAAAAGGTTTTTTCTGGTGGTTTTGGAATAAAACTTAAACCATTTTCAGTTGAAGTTGTTTGATTTTGTGTTTTGAATGAATAAAAAGGATTTTGAGGTGAATCATCCATTTTTTTATGAGAAAGATGAACTTCTAAAAACATGTGAATAAACATTTTTATTAAAAATAATAAATTTGTTGTTTGAAAAAATTTTTTTGCTTTTTCTGATTTTTTTATTTCTTGTTCATTAAGTGTTCTGATTCCCTCTATTCCTTTATAAATTAATTTCTGCAAGTTTTCTGTTTTTAAATTATTTTCAATAAAATGAAAAAACTCTTGTAAAAAAACTTTGTTTGTTGAAACAAATTTTAGTTTTGAAAGTGGCAAATGAAATTCGTTAAAAAATTGCTCCCAAAATTTCTCGTCATAAAGACTTATGGGTACTTTTCCTGTTAATAAAGCAAGGGACGATGATGATCGAATTGATTCCATAAGAGAAAAATGGGATCTTATCAATTAAAAAAAAAATTAAAAAAAAAATTAAAAAAAATGAAAAAAATGAAAAAATGAAAAGATTTTCTTTCTCCTTTTTTTTGCGAAATTTCAACAATCAAAAAAAAAGGAGAAAATGGAATTAATTTAAAAATATAAAAATAAAATAAAATATAAATTAAATATAAATCAAAATTAATTAATTTTATTTATATTTAATAAATAAAATATTTTTAATTAATAAATAATCATAATAAAATCATTTTTAATTTAAAATAAAAAATGGAATTAATTTAAAAATATAAAAATAAAATAAAATATAAATTAAATATAAATCAAAACTATTTAATTTTATTAATATTTAATAAATAAAATATTTTTAATTAATAAATAATCAAAAATAAAATCAATTTTAATTTTAAATATAAAATAGAATTAATTTAAAAATATAAAAATAAAATAAAATATAAATTAAATATAAATTAAAACTATTTAATTTTTGACATATTTAATAAATAAAAATATTTTTGTCTCCTAAATAATCAAATAAAATCATTTTTAATTTAAAATATAAAAATGGAATTAATTTAAAAATATAAAAATAAAATAAAAATATAAACTAAATATAAATCAAAATTATTTAATTTTATTAATATTTAATAAATAAAATATTTTTAATTAATAAATAATCAAAATAAAATCATTTTTAATTTAAAATATAAAATAGAATGAATTTAAAAATAAAAATATAAAAATAAAATAAAAATATAAATTAAATATAAATCAAAATTAATTAATTTTATTTATATTTTAATAAATAAAATATTTTTAATTAATAAATAATCAAAATAAAATCATTTTTAATTTAAAATAAAAATAGAATTAATTTAAAAATATAAAAATAAAATAAAATATAAATTAAATATAAATCAAAACTATTTAATTTTATTAGTATTTAATAAATAAAATATTTTTAATTAATAAATAATCAAAATAAAATCAATTTTAATTTAAAATAATAAATAGAATTAATTTAAAAATATAAAAATAAAATAAAATATAAATTAAAATAAATCAAAAATATTTAATTTTGTTTAAATTTAATAAATAAAATATTTTTAATTAATAAATAATCAAAAATAAAATCAATTTTTAATTTAAAAATAAAAAATAGAATTAATTTAAAAATATAAAAATAAAATAAAATATAAACTAAATATAAATTAAAATTATTTAATTTTATTAATATTTAATAAATAAAATATTTTTAATTAATAAATAATCATAATAAAAATTATTTTTAATTTAAAATAAAAATAGAATTAATTTAAAAATATAAAAATAAAATAAAATATAAATTAAATATAAAAATTAAAACTATTTAATTTTATTTATATTTAATAAATAAAAATATTTTTAATTAATAAATAATCATAATAAAATCATTTTTAATTTAAAATAAAAATAGAATTAATTTAAAAATATAAAAATAAAATAAAATATAAATTAAATATAAATCAAAACTATTTAATTTTATTTATATTTAATAAATAAAATATTTTTAATTAATAAATAATCAAAATAAAATCATTTTTAATTTAAAATATAAAATAGAATTAATTTAAAAATATAAAAATAAAATAAAATATAAATTAAATATAAATCAAAACTAATTAATTTTATTTATATTTAATAAATAAAATATTTTTAATTTAAAAAAATAAAAAAATTTAATTTAAAATAATAAAATTTTTGAAAATTAAAAAATAAGAAAAAAAAAAAAATAATTAAATATTCTCGGAATAGCTCAGTTGGTAGAGCATTTGACTGTAGATTGTAATTTTAAATAATTTATTTAAAAATAAAGAGATATCAAGGGGTCGCAGGTTCGAATCCTGCTTCCGAGATATTTTTTTTTATTATTTTTATTTTTTATTTAATTTAATAAAAGGAAAAAAAATTTTTATTCAACAATTTTTCAACTTTTCATTTTTTTTTTCTTTATTTTTTTTATCAAAATAAAACAATCAAAAAAAAAATATTTTTTTTTAAAACAAATTCAAAACAATCAAAAACAAAATTAAAATATTTCTCTTAAAACACTCTATGCTTCCATCATGATATCAAATAAAAATTCATTGGAAAACGAAAGTCTAATTGAAAAAAACAAGATTCTAAAGAAAATTGAAAAAAAGGATTCAACAGATGAAAAAAACACACACCAGATCTTTGATATAGCAGATGATGGATCACAAATAACTTGCTATTTAATTTTTTATAAAAGAAGTTATATAAGAACTACTTTTTTTGTTATTCTTGCTATTTTGACAGTTGGTTTATCTCTTCTTTTTTTTCACTGGTTTCCAAAGTTAAAACTCAAATCAACTCATCGTAAAGTTCTTCATATAAATCATGCTGATCGTTTTTTAATTTTGAGAGATGATAAAACTTTTAATATCGTCAAAAAAGATCATGTTCAATTAATAGATCAAAAGGGAAATAATTATCAAAGAGTTTCTTTTCAATACAGATTTATTAATTATTTACAAGATACAACTACTCAAACATTCCAAAGAGTTGAGTAAGGCAAATTACAATATTTTTATTTAAATTATTTAAATTATTCAAATTATTTAAATTATTCAAATTATTTATATTATTCAAATTATTTAAATTATTTAAATTATTTATATTATTCAAATTATTTAAATTATTCAAATTATTTATATTATTCATATTATTCATATTATTTATATTATTTATATTATTTAAATTATTCATATTATTTAAATTATTTATATTATTTAAATTATTTATATTATTCAAATTATTCAATTTATTCAATTTATTCAAATTATTCATATTATTTATATTATATTATTTATATTTTTAAATTATTCATTTATTTATATTATTCAAATTATTTATATTATTTTTAATTATTTTAAATTATTTATATTATTTATATTATTTTAAATTATTTAAATTATTTAAATTATTTAAATTATTTATATTATTTAAATTATTTAAATTATTTAAATTATTCAAATTATTCAAATTATTCAAATTATTTAAATTATTCAAATTATTCATAATTATTCAAATTATTTATATTATTTATATTTTTAAATTATTTAAAATTATTTAAATTATTCATTTCAAATTATTCAAAATTATTTAAATTATTTAAATTATTTATATTATTTAAATTATTTATATTATTTAAAATTATTTAAATTATTTATATTATTTATATTATTTATTTATTTATATCATTTAAATTATTCATATTATTTAAATTATTTATATTTATTCAAATTATTCAAAATATTTAAATTATTTAAATTATTTAAATTATTTATATTATTTATATTATTTATATTATTTAAATTATTTAAATTATTTAAATTATTTATATTATTTAAAATTATTTAAATTATTTATATTATTTATATTATTTAAATTATTCAAATTATTTATTTATTCAAATTATTCAAAATTATTCAAATTATTCATATTATTTATATTATTCAAATTATTTATTTATATTTTTTAATTATTCAAATTATTCAAATTATTCAATTTTATTCAAATTATTTAAATTTATTTAAATTATTTAATTATTTAAATTATTCAAATTATTCAAATTATTCATATTATTTAAATTATTTAAATTATTTAAATTATTCATATTATTTAAACTATTTAAATTATTTTAAATTATTCAAATTATTCAAAATATTTAAATTATTTATATTATTTATATTATTTAAATTATTCAAATTAAATTATTCAAATTATTTATATTATTCAAATTATTCAAATTATTTATATTATTTAATATTTATTTTTATATTATTCAAATTATTCAAATTATTTATATTATTTATATTATTTAAATTATTCAAATTATTCAAATTATTCAAAATTATTTAAATTATTTATATAATTATTTAAATTATTTATATTATTCAAATTATTCATATTATTTAAATTATTCAAATTATTCATATTATTTATATTATTTATATTATTTATATTATTTAAATTATTCAAATTATTCAAATTATTTAAATTATTCAAATTATTTATATTATTTAAATTATTTAAATTATTCAAATTATTCATATTATTTATATTATTTATATTATTTATATTATTTATATTATTTAAATTATTCAAATTATTTATATTATTTAAATTATTTAAATTATTCAAATTATTCAAATTATTTAAATTATTTAAATTATTCAAATTATTCAAATTATTTATATTATTTAAATTATTCAAATTATTCAAATTATTTTGAAAAGATTTGAAATGAATAAAAATTTTAGAGAAATCCTCTCAACAATGTCAAATGGAATCAATGATAAAAATGAAATTAAAAATCGGAAAAATTTATTTGGACAAAATTTAATTAATGTTCCAGTTAAATCTTATATTGGTTTGTTACTTGATGAAATTCTTAATCCTTTATTTGTTTTTCAAGTTTTTGCTATTCTTGTTTGGTCTTTGGAAGATTATTATTATTATGCTGTTTGTATTTTCCTTATTTCTTCATTTGCAGCTATTATGGGAATGCTTGATGCTCATCGCAATTTAGAAAATTTACAAAAAATGGCAAGACATGAATGCTTTGTTAATGTTTTTCGAAATGGAGAATGTAATCAAAATTAAAATTAAAATTAAAATCAAAATCAAAATCAAAAAATTAAAATCAAAATCAAAATCAAAATCAAAATCAAAATCAAAATCAAAATCAAAATTAAAATCAAAATCAAAATCAAAATCAATTTCAAAATCAAAATCAAAATCAAAATCAAAATCAAAATTAAAATTAAAATCAAAATCAAATCTAAAATCAAAATCAATTTCAAAATCAAAATCAATTTCAAAATCAATTTCAAAATCAAAATCAAAATCAAAATCAATTTCAAATTTAAAATCAAAATCAAAATCAAAATCAAAATCAAATTTAAAATCAAAATCCAAAATTAAAATCAAAATCAAAAAATCAAAAAATTAAATTTAAATTTAAATCAAAATTAAAATTAAAATCAAAATTAAAATCAAAATCAAAATCAAATTCAAAATTAAATTTAAAATCAAATTTAAAATCAAAATCAAAATCAAAATCAAAATCAAATTTAAAATCAAAATCAAATTTAAAATCAAAATCCAAAATCAAAATCAAAATCAAAATCAAAAAATCAAAAAATTAAATTTAAATTTAAAAAAATAGTCAAAGAAATCTCCTCTAAAAAATTAGTTCCTGGAGATGTAATCGAAATTCCAAACAACTTTATTCTTCCAGGAGATTTCATACTTCTTAATGGACAATGCATAGTTAACGAAAGCATGCTAACAGGAGAATCTACACCAGTGATCAAAACATCACTTCCAAACGATCCCAAACAAATTTACGACATTTTATCTCATAAGAAATACACATTATACTCTGGAACCAAAGTGATTCAATCTCGATTCTACTCTGGAAATCGAGTACTTGCAATGGTTGTGAGAACATCATTCAATACAATGAAAGGATCTTTAGTTCGATCAATTTTGTTTCCTAAACCACATAATTTCAAATTTTATCGAGACACATTTAAATTCCTGATTGTAATGGCAATAATAGCGGTTATTGGCTTTATTGTGTCGACAATATTTTTCCTGAAGCTTGGGGTTTCTGTTTCTGATATTTTGGTTCGCGCAGGTGATTTAATCACTATTGTTGTTCCTCCAGAACTTCCTATTGTTATGACAACTGGTGCTTCTTTTGCAATCATGCGACTGAAAAAAATACAGATTTATTGCATTTCTCCCCCTCGTATTAATGTGTCTGGAAAGATTAATTTTATCTGCTTTGATAAAACAGGCACCTTAACAACAGATGGGCTTGAAGTGTTGTGTGTGCGTCCAACTTCCCAAAACAAATTTTCTTCAGAACAAACTCATATCGATTCAACGTTTTCCAATGTTCCTTCTAAAATGCTTCATGTTATGGCGTGTTGTCATTCTCTTTCTAGAGTTGACGGTGAAATTATTGGCGATCCACTTGAGATCCAAATGTTCCAATTTACCGGTTGGGAATTTCAAGAAATTCAATCAGATGAAAATACAGGTTTTGATACTCTAATATCGACAATTGTTTATCCACCAAAAGATTCCGAAGAAAAGGAAGCCAATTCAGAAGATGTCGATTCAGAACAAAAATCAGAACAAAATTCAGATGATTTAGTAATTGAAAACCCCGATGCAAATCTGGCATTGACAGCTAATAACCCCTCAACAGAATTTGGGATTGTCAAAACATTTGATTTTTCTTCAAATCTCCAACGGATGAGCGTTATTGTTCAGCAAACAGATATTCAATCTCTTGAGCTTCATGTGAAAGGATCACCAGAACAAATCCGTATTCTTTGTGATGAAAATTCGATTCCTAAAAATTACTCGTCGGTTCTTGATCTTTATACAAAGGAAGGATATCGAGTGATTGCACTTGCCTATCGGGAGCTTCCCGAAGTAGATTTGAGTGATCTTGATCATCTTCTGCGAGAAGAGGTTGAAAAGGATTTGATTTTTCTTGGGTTTCTTGTTCTTGAAAACAAACTTAAGCCAGACACAAAGGATGTTATTATCCAACTTAATGATTCGCGATTTGAAAGTGTCATGGCTACTGGTGATAATCCTTTGACTGCTATCAGTGTTTCCAAGAAATGCAATCTTATTCATCCTACTTCTGTTGTTTTTTTATCTGAAAGAAGGAATGGAAAGATTCGTTGGGTTAATGTGGATAATCACAATCAAATTTTTGATCTTGAAAAAAATCAAATTATTAATTTAAAAGATGATGAGATTTCTTTATCTGATAGCGAAGAGGTTGATATTTCTAAAGGAGAAACTATTAAAAAAGGTATTTATTTAATTTATTTAATTTATTTTATTTGAATATTTTAATTATTTTATTTGAATATTTTAATTGAATATTTTAATTGAATATTTTAATTATTTTAAATGTTTTAATTATTTTAATTATTTTAATTAAATATTTTAATTATTTTAATTATTTTAATTATTTAATTTATTTTAATTGAATATTTTAATTAATTGAATATTTTCTCCTTCATAGAAAATAACTTATTAGTTTCTGCAAATGATATTGAACTGGTTATAATCGGAGAACATTTTTTCGAAATGAAAAAAAATCACGAACTCTTTGAAAAGATGCTAATTCAAACACATATATTTGCACGAATGACACCAGAAAACAAATCACAACTGATTCAAGAATATCAAGAAATAGGATATGTAGTAGGAATGTGTGGAGATGGAGCCAACGATGTAAAAGCATTAAAAGCAGCACACATTGGGGTTTCACTAGCAGAAACAGAAGCATCAATAGCAGCGCCATTCACAAGCAAAAGACAAACAATCCAAAGCTTTGTTGATGTTGTTCGGGAAGGAAGGTGCTCTTTAGTTTCATCATTTCAAGCATTTAAATTTGTAGCTTTGTATGCATTGATTCAGTTTGTTGGCGTTGTTCAACTTTATTTGATTAACAGTAATCTTGGCGACTGGCAATATTTGTATGTGGACATGTTTATGGTTCTTCCGCTTTCAATTTTCATGTCTCGCACAGGAGCAGCAAAGCGATTAGTGAGAAGAAGACCCACTGCAAGTTTAGTATCTGCTTCTGTTCTCACTTCCTTAGTTCTCCATCTTATTTTGATTTTCGGTTTCCAATATGTCAGTCTTGAACTATTGAAAAAGCAATCTTTTTATTCCCCTTTGGAAGCTTCTTTGGATTCTGATAATATTCTCTGTTATGAAACAACAACTATTTTCCTTGTTTCAAATTTCCAATATTTATTCGTTCTTATTGCTGTCAATCGCTCAAAACCCTTTAAGAAATCTGTTTTCACTAACCGTTTTTTGTTGGTTACTATTATTTTGTTGGTTCTTTTATCCTTTTATTTACTTTTGTTTCCTGATTCTTTTATTCGAGGTTTTATGCAAATGGAAAAGTTGGATTGGAATTTTAAATTTATTTTGCTTGCTCTTTGTCTTTTTCATCTTGTTTTGGCTTATTTTATGGAACAATTTGTTACTTCTCCTACTTTTAAAAAGGTTAAAAGATGTTGTTCCAGAAAATCTTTTAAAAACAAGAAGAAATATGAACAATTAAATTCAGATCTTCAACAGATTCAGATTTATTAAATTAATTAAAAAAAATAAATAAAAATAATCAATTCCACTTTTTTATTTTTATTAAATTTAATTAAAAAAATAATAATCAATTCCACTTTTTTATTTTTATTAAATTTAAATTAAAAATAATAAAAAATAATCAATTCCACTTTTTTATTTTTATTAAATTTAATTAAAAAAAAATAATCAATAAAATCAATTCCACTTTTTTATTTTTATTAAATTCAATTAAAAAAATAAAAAAAATCAATTCCACTTTTTTATTTTTATTAAATTTAATTAAAAAAATAAATAATCAAAAAAAATATAATCAATTCCACTTTTTTATTAAATTTAAATTAAAAAAAGAAAAATAAATAAAAAATAATCAATAAAATCAATTCCACTTTTTATTTTTATTAAATTTAATTAAAAATAAAAATAAATAAAAATAATCAATTCCACTTTTTATTTTTATTTAATTAAAAAAAAAAATAATCAATTCCACTTTTATTTTTATTAAATTTAATTAAATAAAAAAATAAATAATCAATTCCACTTTTTTATTTTTATTAAATTTAAATAAAAAAATAAAAACAAAATAAAAAATAATCAATTCCACTTTTTTATTTTTATTAAATTTAATTAAATAAAAAAATAAATAATCAATTCCACTTTTTTATTTTTATTAAATTCAATAAAAAAATAAATAATCAATTCCACTTTTATTTTTATTAAATTCAATTAATTAAATAAAAAAATAAATAAAAAATAATCAATTCCACTTTTTTATTTTTATTAAATTTAATTAAAAAATAAATAATCAATTCCACTTTTATTTTTATTAAATTAAATAAAAAAATAAATAATCAATTCCACTTTTATTTTTATTAAATTCAATAAAAAAATAAATAATCAATTCCACTTTTATTTTTATTAAATTCAATTAATTAAATAAAAAAATAAATAAAAAATAATCAATTCCACTTTTTTATTTTTATTAAATTTAATTAAAAAATAAATAATCAATTCCACTTTTATTTTTATTAAATTAAATAAAAAAATAAATAATCAATTCCACTTTTATTTTTATTAAATTCAATAAAAAAATAAATAATCAATTCCACTTTTATTTTTATTAAATTTAATTAAATAAAAAAATAAATAAAAAATAATCAATTCCACTTTTTTATTTTTATTAAATTTAATTAAAAAAAATAATAATCAATTCCACTTTTATTTTTATTAAATTCAATTAATTAAATAAATAATCAATTCCACTTTTATTTTTATTAAATTCAATAAAAAAATAAAAAATAAATAAAAAAAATATCAATTCCACTTTTTTATTAAAATTAAATAAAAAAAAAAAAAAAAAATAAAAAAAAATATCTCGGAAGCAGGATTCGAACCTGCGACCCCTTGATATCTCTTTATTTTTAAATAAATTATTTAAAATTACAATCTACAGTCAAATGCTCTACCAACTGAGCTATTCCGAGAATATTTAATTATTTTTTTTTTTTTCTTATTTTTTAATTTTCAAAAATTTTATTATTTTAAATTAAAATTTTTATTTTTTTTAATTAAAAATATTTTATTTATTAAATATAAATAAAATTAAATAGTTTTGATTTATATTTAATTTATATTTTATTTTATTTTTATATTTTTAAATTAATTCCATTTTATATTTTAAATTAAAAATGATTTTATTATGATTATTTATTAATTAAAAATATTTTATTTATTAAATATAAATAAAATTAAATAGTTTTAATTTATATTTAATTTATATTTTATTTTATTTTTATATTTTTAAATTAATTCCATTTTATATTTTAAATTAAAATTGATTTTATTTTGATTATTTATTAATTAAAAATATTTTATTTATTAAATATAAATAAAATTAAATAGTTTTGATTTATATTTAATTTATATTTTATTTTATTTTTATATTTTTAAATCAATTCTATTTTATATTTTAAATTAAAAATGATTTTATTTTTGATTATTTATTAATTAAAAATATTTTATTTATTAAATATTAATAAAATTAATTAGTTTTGATTTATATTTAATTTATATTTTATTTTATTTTTATATTTTTAAATTAATTCTATTTTTATTTTTAAATTAAAAATGATTTTATTTTGATTATTTATTAATTAAAAATATTTTATTTATTAAATATTAATAAAATTAAATAGTTTTAATTTATATTTAATTTATATTTTATTTTATTTTTATATTTTTAAATTAATTCTATTTTATATTTTAAATTAAAAATGATTTTATTTTGATTATTTATTAATTAAAAATATTTTATTTATTAAATATTAATAAAATTAAATAGTTTTAATTTATATTTAATTTATATTTTATTTTATTTTTATATTTTTAAATTAATTCTATTTTATATTTTAAATTAAAAATGATTTTATTTTGATTATTTATTAATTAAAAATATTTTATTTATTAAATATTAATAAAATTAAATAATTTTGATTTATATTTAATTTATATTTTATTTTATTTTTATATTTTTAAATTAATTCCTATTTTATATTTTAAATTAAAAATGATTTTATTATGATTATTTATTAATTAAAAATATTTTATTTATTAAATATAAATAAAATTAAATTAATTTTGATTTATATTTAATTTATATTTTATTTTATTTTTATATTTTTAAATTAATTCCATTTTATATTTTAAATTAAAAATGATTTTATTATGATTATTTATTAATTAAAAATATTTTATTTATTAAATATTAAATAAAATTAAATAGTTTTAATTTATATTTAATTTATATTTTATTTTATTTTTATATTTTTAAATTAATTCTATTTTATATTTTAAATTAAAATTGATTTTATTTTGATTATTTATTAATTAAAAATATTTTATTTATTAAATATTAATAAAATTAATTAGTTTTGATTTATATTTAATTTATATTTTATTTTATTTTTATATTTTTAAATTAATTCCATTTTATATTTTAAATTAAAAATGATTTTATTTTGATTATTTATTAATTAAAAATATTTTATTTATTAAATATAAATAAAATTAATTAATTTTGATTTATATTTAATTTATATTTTATTTTATTTTTATATTTTTAAATTAATTCTATTTTATATTTTAAATTAAAAATTGATTTTATTTTGATTGATTTTTTTTTATTTTTGAAAAAGTGAAAATTTGGAAAAGAAAAAAAAAATAAAAAAGAAATTGAAATGAAAAATGTAAATTATCCAAATTATCCAAAATTATCAAAAATTAAGAAAATTGTCAATATTCTTAGAATTTTGACAAAAATAATTTTTCAAAAAAAAAGAACAAAAAAAAATTTTTTCTTTCAATGATTAAAAAAAAAAGAACAAATAAAAAGAAATTAAAGAAGAATACATTTCTTTTTCTTTTTCGGTTGAGGTTTTGAATTATCAACATTTTGTTGGTCAATATTTTTAATTTTCCTAATTTCTCTAGCTAAACAAAAAAAGACTTCATCAACATTAAATCTAGTTTTAGCTGAAGTTTCAAAAATAGGACAAGAAAAACTTTTTGCCAAATCCTTAGCTTCAGCAACAGAAACCTTTCTATTACTTTCCAAATCACATTTATTTGCAGCAATTACAAAAGGAACTTGAGAACTTTCTTTTGAAAGCAAAATTTTTTCTCGAAATTTTGGAATTTCTGTGAAGGAAGTAAAATTATCAATTGCAAAGACTAATAAATAACCGTCGCCAACACGTAAATGTGTATCGCGAATAATAGAAAATTCTTCTTGTCCTGCTGTGTCGAGAATGTGAAGAAGACATACTTCTTTGTCTATCTCAACTTGTCTTCGAAATGAATCTTCTATTGTTGGTTCATAATCCGTTATGAATTTTGAATGCACAAATTGAACTGAAAGTGCAGATTTTCCAACTGCTCCACTTCCTACTACTACTAATTTTAATACTGCCATTATTTTTATTCTTTTTGTTTTTTTTTGATTTATTCAAAATGAATTTTATTTCAATAAAAACTTAAATTTTTTAATTTCTTTAATTTCTTTAATTTCTTTAATTTCTGTTTCTAAATTTTTAATTTCTTTTTAATAATTAAAAAAAATATAGAAATTAAAATAATAAAAAAAAGCAAAAAAAAAATGAAAAAAATGAAAAAAATGAAAAAAATGAAATTAAAAAAAATGTTTTTTTTTATCTCTATTTTTATTTATTTTAAATAATAATTAGTAAATATTTTTATTTTATTAATAAGTAATTCGTTTTTCTTCGTCATTTTTCTTCTTTTATTATTTTTTTTAATTAAAAAAATTTTTTTTTTGATTTTTTTTTTTCATTTTTCTCTTTCAATTATTATTCTTATTCTAATTATAATTATTATAATAATTCTTTTATTCAATGTCACAAGAACCAAAAACACAAACAACAGAAGAAACAAAATCAAAAACAACTGAAGAAACAAAAACAACAACAACAACAACAAATCAACAAGAAACACAAGAAACAGAAAAAATTAGCAAAAGGTTTCTTGTTTAAAATTAAAATTAAAATCAAATTTATATTAAATTTAAAAATAAAATTAAAATTAAAATTAAAATTAAAATTAAAATTAAAATTAAAATTAAAATTAAAATTAAAATTAAAATTAAAATTAAAATTAAAATTCATTTATAAAATTAAAATTAAAATTAAAATTAAAATTCATTTATAAAATTAAAATTAAAATTAAAATTAAAATTAAAATTAATATTAAAATTCATTTATAAAATTAAATTAAAATTCATTTATAAAATTAAAATTAAAATTAAAATTAAAATTAAAATCAAAATTAAAATTTAAAATTAAAATTAAAATTAAAATTAAATTATAATTAAAATTTAAAATTAAAATTAAAATTTAATAAAAGTGAACAAAAAAGAAGACTCAGACAACAAAGAAAACAAGAAGAAAAAGAAAAAAAACTTCAACAACAACAAAATCAAACACAACAAACTAATCAATTAAAAAAAGAACAAGAACCACAAGATCCAAAAGCATATTATGAAAATCGAGTAAAAACCATTTCCAAATTAGAAACACCATATCCACATAAATATGAAGTAACAGAATCAGTAGAAAACATAATTAAGAAATACAGTTCACTTAAAAACGGAGAAAGAAAACCTGAAGAAATTTATTCTATTGCAGGAAGATTATTTTCCAAAAGAGTTCAAAGCCAAAAATTAGTTTTTTATGATCTTTATGATAACGGAATGAAAATACAGGTTATGGCAGATACAAGATTTTCAGAACAAGATTTCGCAACAATTCACAACAAAACTAAAAGAGGAGACATTGTGGGAATTAAAGGATTTATTGGGAAAAGTAAAACAGGAGAATTGAGTATTTTTCCAAAACAAATTGAAATTTTATCTCCTTGTTTAAGAGCACTTCCATCATTACATTTTGGTGTTCAAGACCCAGAAATACGATATCGTCATAGATATCTTGATTTGATAGTTAATCCTCATATCAAAGAATCTTTTATAACAAGATCTAGAATCATTAAGTTTATAAGAAAATTTTTGGATGAAAAAGGATTTTTAGAAGTTGAAACACCAATGATGAATATGATTTGTGGAGGAGCAAGTGCTAAGCCTTTTATTACTCATCATAATGATCTTGGAATTGATTTATTCATGAGAGTTGCACCTGAGCTTTATTTGAAAGAACTTGTTGTTGGTGGGATTAATAGAGTTT
This sequence comes from Anaeramoeba ignava, assembly GCA_028826165.1. Lineage (NCBI taxonomy): Eukaryota > Anaeramoebidae > Anaeramoeba > Anaeramoeba ignava. The sequence goes on along the minus strand of JAPDFW010000092.1, from coordinate 848,007 downwards.
ATGAAATTGGAAAACAATTTAGAAATGAAAGTATTGATTTAACTCATAATCCTGAATTTACTACTTGTGAATTCTATATGGCTTATGCTGATTATTATGATTTGATGAAGCTTACTGAAGATTTACTTTCTCAACTTGCTTATAATATTACTGGATCTCATAAAGTTGTTTATCATTATAATGGAAGAAATATTACTTCTGTTGTTAAGACTCAAAAAGGATTTGATAAATTGAAGAAAAGCACTAAGAAAATTTCTGATGAACAAAGAATCAAAGAAGAACAAAAAAGATTAGAAGAAGAGAAAATTAAAGAAGAAAGAGAAAAGTTAGAAGCACAATTTATTGAAATTGATTTTACACCTCCTTTTAATAAGATACCAATGATTGAAGGAATTGAAAAAGAAGCTAATATTAAAGTAATTTATTTTAAATTTTTAATTTTAATATTTAAATTTTTAATATTTATTTTAATTTATTTATTCATTTTTTTTAGATTCCAGAAGATTTAACTACACAAGAAACTAATGATTTTCTTTCTCAAAAATGTATTGAATTTGGAGTTGAATGTCCACCACCAAGAACAACAGCAAGATTACTTGATAAAGTAAATCAAAAAATTTAAAAATTTAAAACAAAATATTTAAAAATCAAAACAAAACATTTTTATAAATAGCTTGTTGGACATTTTGTTGAACCTAAATGCATAAATCCAACATTTATTATTGATCATCCAGAAATTATGTCACCACTTGCAAAATATCATCGAAGTAAAAAAGGAATAACAGAAAGATTTGAATTATTTATTAATGGAAAAGAAGTAATTAATGCATATACTGAATTAAACAATCCAATTATACAAAGAGAAAGATTTCAACAACAAGCTCAAGATAAAGCAAAAGGTGATGAAGAAGCTCAAGTTATTGATGAAATATTTTGCACTTCTTTGGAATATGGATTACCTCCAACTGCTGGTTGGGGCTTGGGTATTGATAGATTAACTATGTTTTTATCTGACCATATTAATATTAAAGAGGTTTTACTTTTTCCTGCAATGCGTCCTGATAATTCAAGTGAACAAAAAGAATCAAAACCAAAAGATGAATCACAACCAAAAGATGATTCAAAACCAAAAGATGATTCGAAAAAAGATTAATTCAAAAAACAATTTAATTCAAAAATACAATTTAATTCAAAAAAATATAATTTAATTCAACAACAATTTAATTCAAAAACAATTTAATTCAAAAAATACAATTTATTTCAAAAATACAATTTAATTCAAAAATACAATTTAATTTAACAATATAATTTATTTCAAAAATATAATTTATTTCAAAAATATAATTTAATTCAACAAAACAATTTAATTCAAAAATACAATTTAATTCAAAAACAGAATTTAATTCAAAAATACAATTTAATTCAAAAATACAATTTAATTCAAAATATACAATTTAATTCAAAAATACAATTTAATTCAAAAATACAATTTAATTCAAAAATATAATTTATTTCAAAAACACAATTTATTTCAAAAAATACAATTTATTTCAAAAATACAATTTAATTCAAAAATACAATTTAATTCAAAAATACAATTTAATTCAAAAAACAATTTAATTTCAAAAAACAATTTAATTCAAAAAAACAATTTAATTCAAAAATATAATTTAATTCAAAAATACAATTTAATTCAAAAAACACAATTTAATTCAAAAATATAATTTATTTCAAAAATACAATTTATTTCAAAAATACAATTTAATTCAAAAATATAATTCAATTCAAAAATATAATTTAATTCAAAAATACAATTTATTTCAAAAAATACAATTTATTTCAAAAAAGATTAACTCAAAAAACACAATTTATTTCAAAAACATAATTTATTTCAAAAATACAATTTAATTCAAAAATATAATTTAATTCAAAAATATAATTTAATTCAACAACAATTTATTTCAAAAATACAATTTAATTCAAAAATATAATTTAATTCAAAAATACAATTTAATTCAAAAAAAGATTAATTCAACAACAATTTAATTCAAAAATACAATTTAATTCAAAAATACAATTTAATTCAAAAATATAATTTAATTCAAAAATACAATTTAATTCAAAAATACAATTTAATTCAAAAAATAATTTATTTCAAAAACATAATTTATTTCAAAAACAATTTAATTCAAAAATACAATTTAATTCAAAAATACAATTTAATTCAAAAATACAATTTAATTCAAAAATACAATTTAATTCAAAAATACAATTTAATTTCAAAAAACAATTTAATTCAAAAAAACAATTTAATTCAACAAACAGGATTTAATTCAAAAACAATTTAATTCAACAACAATTTAATTCAAAAACAATTTAATTCAAAAATACAATTTAATTCAAAAAAACAATTTAATTCAAAATACAATTTAATTCAAAAACACAATTTAATTCAAAAACACAATTTAATTCAAAAAATACAATTTAATTCAAAAAAACAATTTATTTCAAAAATACAATTTATTTCAAAAATACAATTTATTTCAAAAATACAATTTATTTCAAAAAAATAGAACAAATTTAAATTGGAAAAAATTATTTTTTTCCTTTTAAATTCTTACAAAAAAATAAATTTCATTCATAAATAAATTTTAAAAACAATAAATACCTTTTATTTTTATTTTTCTTTCTTTTCTTTTCTTTTATTTAAAATAGAAAATTAATTAAAAAAAAAATTATAATGAATTTGAATTTGAATTTATTTAAAAAAAGGAAGTTTTGAAATATAAAGATCAAGTTCATAAATAAATTTTTGACTTTTAATTTCTTGACCAATTTCATAAAGAGGATTTTTCATAACATAATTAGTAAATAATTCTCCATAAATATATTCAAGAGAATCAGTTAAATCACCAGTTGTTGGATCTGTTAAAATTGCCATTCTAAAACCTGAAAGACTTTCATAATAATGAAGTTTATAAGAACTTGTTGAATAACTTTTAAAAAAAGAAGGTCTATTTATTTTTATTAATTATTTAATTTGAATTTATATTTAATTTAAATTTATATTTAATTTGAATTTATATTTAATTTAAATTTATATTTAATTTAAATTTATATTTAATTTAAATTTATATTTAATTTAAATTTATTTTTAATTTGAATTTATTTTTAATTTAAATTTAATTTATATTTTATTTTTATTAATTATTTAATTTAAATTTATATTTAATTTAAATTTATTTTTAATTTATATTTATATTTAATTTAAATTTATATTTAATTTAATTTATTTAAATTTATAAATTTATTTTATATTTAATTTAAATTTATATTTAATTTAAATTTATATTTAAATTTATATTTAATTTGAATTTATTTAATTTGAATTTATTTTTTTAATTTAGTTTATTTATATTTAATTTAAATTTAATTTAAATTTATATTTATTTTAATTTAAATTTTTAAATCAATTTAAATATTTAAATTTAATAAACCATTAAATTTTTTATTTTCATAATTTAATTTAATCTGCTTTTAAAGGTCTATTTAATTCATAATAATAAATTTAAATTTATTTATTTATTTTTTTAAAAAATAAAAAGATTTATAAATTTGAATTTATTTTATTTGATTTTTTTATTATTTTATTTTTATTTATTTTTAAATTTGAAAAAGAAAAATTTAAAAATTTATATTTAAAATTTAATTTAAAAATTTATTTTTAATTTGAATTTTTAAAAATTTTTTTGAATTATTTTTAATTTAAATTTATATTTTAATTTGAAAATTTATTATTTTTTTTAATTTGGATCTATTTTTGATTTTAATCTATTTTTTTGAATTTACTTTATTGGAGAAATTTTAGAAACAAAATCACAAATTGCAATTAATAAACCACTTAAATTTTCTTTTTCATAATCTAATGAATCTGCTTTTAAAGGTCTATTCCATTCATAATAATAAAGACATTTATTATCTTTTGAAAAAATAAAAAGATTGTAAATCATTATATTTTTATTATTTTATTTTTTATTTATTTTTTAAATTTGAAAAAAGAAAAATGAAAAAAAAAATGAAAATTAAAAAATTAAAAAATTAAAAAATTTTTGAATTATTTTTATTTTGGAAAATATTATTTTGATTCTTTTTTGTTTGAATTAAACAAAATAACAATTATAAATTATTATTTTCTTTTCTTAAAAATTCAAATTTTTTAAAGAAAAAAATATAAAAAAAAAGAGAAAAAAAAGAAAATAATTTTTAAAAAGAAAATAAAGAGAAAATAATAGAAAACTTTCTTTTCAATTTTAATTTTGATTTTAATTTTGATTTTAATTTTAATTTTGATTTTGATTTTGATTTTGATTTTGATTTTAATTTTAATTTTGATTTTGATTTTAATTTTGAATTTTAATTTTAATTTTGAAATTAATTTTAATTTTGAATTTAATTTTAATTTTGATTTTAATTTTGATTTTGATTTTGATTTTGATTTTGATTTTGATTTTGATTTTAATTTTGATTTTGATTTTAATTTAAATTGATTTTGATTTTGATTTTGATTTTAATTTTGATTTTAATTTTGATTTTAATTTTGATTTTAATTTTGATTTTAATTTTGATTTTAATTTTAATTTTAATATTGATTTTGATTTTGATTTTTTGATTTTAATTTGATATTTTATTTTGAATTTAATTTTGATTTTAATTTTGATTTTGATTTTAATTTAAATTGATTTTGATTTTGATTTTGATTTTGATTTTGATTTTTTGATTTTAATTTAAATTGATTTTGATTTTGATTTTTTGGATAAAAATTTTAGAATCAAGTAAATTTAAATATTTTCCAATATTATTTTTTAGCAACATGATTTCTTATCAGGAGTATCTTTATTAAATTTAAGACCTTTTCTATTCTTTGTTTTTTTCTTATTAAAACTATTTTTAAAAAAATTTTGTTTTGGATTAAAATTTTTGTTTTGAATTAAAATTTTGTTTTGAATTAAAAATTGTTTTGGATTAAAAATTTTGTTTTGAATTAAAATTTTGTTTTGAATTAAAATTTTTGTTTTGAATTAAAAATTTTGTTTTGAATTAAAATTTTGTTTTGGATTAAAAATTTTGTTTTGAATTAAAATTTTGTTTCTACTTTTGAAGAGTTTGTTCAGCAAGTAAATGAAAAGATTCTTGAACATTTGAATTACTTTTTGCTGAAACTTCAAGAAAATCACATTTAAATTGTTTTGCAAGTTTCTAATTAAAAAAATTTGAATTTCCAAATAAAATTTTTTTTAATAAATTTTTTGATATAAATTTACTTGTCCATCTTCATAACTAACAACTCTTTGTTGTGCTAAATCTGTTTTATTTCCAACTAAAATATTCACAACATTTTCTGGTGCATTTTTTTTAATTTCTTGAAACCAAAGTTTTATTTGATCAAAAGTATCTTTATTAGTAATATCATAAACAACCATAATTCCATCTGCATTTCTATAATAAGTACCTGTAATTGTTCTAAATCTTTCTTGTCCTGATAAATTTAATTAATAAAATAAATTGAAATGAATTTAATTAATAAAATAAATTGAAATGAATTTAAATAATAAAATAAATTGAAATGAATTTAAATAATAAAATAAATTGAAATAAATTTAAAATAATAAAATAAATTGAAATAAATTTAAAATAATAAAATAAATTGGAATTAATTTTAATTAATAAAATAAATTGAAATAAATTTAATTAATATAATAAATTGAAATAAATTTAATTAATAAAATAAATTGAAATTAATTTAATTAATAAAATAAATTGAAATAAATTTAAATTAATAAAATAAATTGAAATAAATTTAATTAATAATATAAATTGAAATAAATTTAATTAATAAAATAAATTGAAATAAATTTAATTAATAAAATAAATTGAAATAAATTTAATTAATAAAATAAATTGAAATAAATTTAATTAATAAAATAAATTGAAATAAATTTAAATTAATAAAATAAATTGAAATAAATTTAAATTAATAAAATAAATTGTATATTTTGCTTTAAAAGAAAAAAAATGAAGTATTTTCTTTTTCTTTTTCTTTTTCTTTTTCTTTTTTTTTTTGCTTTTTTTTAAAGTATAATTTACCAGCAGTATCCCACTAAATAAAAATAAAATAATTTTATTAAATAATTTAATTAATAAATTAAAATAAATTTATTAATTAATTATTGTTTTTTTTTTATATAAATTAATTTCAAAATTAAAAATAACTTATATAAAAAAAAAACGTTTTTAAATTTAAATTTAATACAATTTGTAATTTAACAACTTCATCATTTATTTTAACAGTTGCAAATCTAAAATCAACACCGATTGTTGTTCCTAAATCTTCATTAAATTGATTATCACAAAATCTAAGTAAAAGTGAACTTTTTCCAACAAGAGAATTTCCAATAATTAATATTTTTAATGTTTTGGATTGAGACATATTTTTAAAAAGAAAAAAGAAAATAAAAAAGAAAATGAAAAAAAAAATGAAAAAAATTTATTTTAATAATTTTTTTTTTTTGCTTTTTTTTTATTTTCCAAATTTTAAATTTTTAATTTTATTATTTTAATTTTTATTTTCTTTTCCAGATAAAAACATCTTTCTTTAAATCTTTAATTGAATTTTTTTTAATTTCTTTTTTTTGATTATTTTCAAAATTTTTGGAATTTTTTGATTTTTCTTTTTCATTTCCAATAAAACCAGAAAATAAATCATCTAAACTTGTATTTGTTTGTTTAAATTCTTTTGGAAAAGATTCTTTAATTTCATTGAAATTTGGAATAAAATCTTCATCTTCATAATCATAATCATTTTTATTTTCATTTTCATTTTTATTTTTATTTTTATTTTCATTTTCATTTTTATTTTTATTTTCATTTTTATTTTTACTTGAATGTAAAAATAATTTTCGAAAATTTAATTTTGGATTTGATTTTAGATTTTGATTTAAAATTAGATTTTGATTTAAATTTTGATTTAAATTTTGATTTAAATTTAAATTTTGATTTTGATTTTGATTTTGATTTAAATTTGATTTTGATTTTGATTTTGATTTTGATTTTGATTTTAATTTTGATTTGATTTCATTTTAATTTACATTTTAATTTTGGATTTTGATTTATTTTTATTTTGATTTTGATTTACATTTTTTGATTTACATTTTGATTTTAATTTGTTTTTGATTTACATTTTTAATTTACATTTTTGATTTACATTTTTAATTTACATTTTGATTTACATTTTATTTACATTTTAATTTACATTTTGATTTACATTTGATTTCATTTTGATTTCCAATTTAGTTTCCAATTTGATTTACATTTTGATTTTGATTTTGATTTACATTTGATTTTACATTTTGATTTACATTTTTGATTTACATTTTGATTTTTTTAATTTACATTTTGATTTAAATTTTATTTTATTTTTGATTTACATTTTGATTTAATTTTAATTTTGATTTTGATTTTTTGATTTACATTTTGATTTATATTTTTGGTTTAAATTTTTTTATTTTTTGATTTATTTTTTAGATTTACATTTTGATTTACATTTTTTGATTTTGATTTTGATTTTGATTTATTTTTTGATTTATTTTTTGATTTACATTTTTGATTTAAATTTTGATTTAAATTTTGATTTTACATTTTGATTTAAATTTTGATTTTTTATTTACATTTTGATTTTGATTTTGATTTATTTTGATTTACATTTTTGATTTACATTTTTGATTTACATTTTGATTTACATTTTTACATTTTTTAATTTTGATTTATTTTTTGATTTAAATTTTGATTTTTTTGATTTATTTTTGATTTTACATTTTTGATTTATATTTTTTTATTTTGATTTACATTTTGATTTACATTTTGATTTTGATTTTGGATTTATTTTTTGATTTTTATTTTGATTTATTTTTTAATTTATTTTTTTGATTTACATTTTGATTTGATTTTAATTTACATTTTTGATTTACATTTTGATTTTAATTTAATTTTTGATTTTGATTTTGTTTGATTTACATTTTTGATTTACATTTTAATTTTGATTTACATTTTAATTTACATTTTGATTTATATTTTAATTTACATTTTGATTTATAATTTGATTTATAATTTAATTTCCATTTTGATTTACATTTTGATTTATAATTTAGTTTCCAAATTGATTTACATTTTGATTTATTTTTGATTTAAATTTTAATTTACATTTTGATTTTGATTTACATTTTAATTTACATTTTGATTTACATTTTGATTTACATTTTGATTTACATTTTGATTTACATTTTGATTTACATTTTGATTTACATTTTGATTTACATTTTGATTTACAATTTACATTTTGATTTACATTTTGATTTATATTTTGATTTACATTTTGATTTATATTTTAATTTACATTTTGATTTACATTTTGATTTACATTTTGATTTTGATTTTGATTTCCATTTTAATTTACATTTTGATTTACATTTTGATTTACATTTTGATTTTGATTTTGATTTACATTTTGATTTACATTTTGATTTACATTTTGATTTAAATTTTGATTTAAATTTTGATTTACATTTTAATTTACAATTTACATTTTGATTTATATTTTGATTTACATTTTGATTTTGATTTTGGTTTAAATTTTGATTTTCATTTTGATTTACAATTTAATTTTGATTTTATAAATAAATTTCATTGAAATGTAATGGAAAAAAATGAAAAAAATTAAATTCAAAAAAAAAAAGAAAGAAAAATTAATAAAAACAAATAATAATTAATCATCATTTGTTTTTTATTTTTGTTTTTGATCAAAATTTAATTAAAAAAATTAAATTCATTTTTTTTTCTTCTTTTTATCTTCTTTTTCTTATTTCGTTATTTTTTTTATTTTTTTAATTTTTTTTTCTTTTCAAAACAAAATGAAGTCATCAACAACAATAACAAACAAAGATACAGATGAAGCAGTAAGTTAATTCAATCCAAAAACACAAACACAAACAAAAACAAAAAACAAATCATTTTCCTTTTTTATTAATTTTTATTTTCTTTTTTTTCCTTTTATTTTTTTGTTCATTTTGCCATTTTTTTTTATTTAATAATTAAATTTTCCAATTAAATTTTACAATAATTTTTATAATTGAAAAATTTCCAATTAAATTTTAAAAATATCTTCAGTTTGATTATGAAGAAGATTTTCATGGACCAATTGACCAAAGAAAATGCAGAGTAATTAAATAAATTAAAAAAAAAAAGCAAAAACTTTTTATTTATTAAAAATAATTAAATTATAATTTTCATTCCCTTTTTTTTTTACAAATTAATTTTTCGAAATGAAAAGGATTTTTTCTGTTTAGTTCTTTTCATTATTTTCTGGATTGGAATGCTTATTATTATGGCTGTTGGTTTTGCGACTGGAACACCAAAAAGGTAAATATAATTTTAATTTTAATATTAATTTTAATTTTTGATTTTATTTTAATTTTTGATTTTAATTTAATTTTAATTTTAATTTTAATTTTAATTTTAATTTTAATTTTAATTTTAATTTTAATTTTAATTTTGATTTTAATTTTAATTTTAATTTTAATTTTAATTTTAATTTTAATTTTAATTTTAATTTTAATTTTAATTTTAATTAATTTTAATTTTTAATTTTAATTTTTATAATTTCATTTTTAATTTTAAAATTTAATTTTTAATTTTTAATTTTTAATTTTAATTTTAATTTTAATTTTATTTTTAATTTTTAATTTTAATTTTAATTTTAATTTTAATTTTAATTTTAATTTTAATTTAATTTTAATTTTAATTTTAATTTTAATTTTAATTTTAATTTTAATTTTAATTTTAATTTTCATTTTTTTTTTATTTTAATTTTTCATTTTAAATTTAATTTTTAAAATTTTAATTTTAATTTTTATTTTTTTTTTTTAATTTTAATTTTTAATTTTTAATTTTTTTTATTATTATTTTAATTTTAATTTTAAAATGAAAAGGTAAATTATAATTTTAATTTTAATTTAATTTTTAATTTTAATTTTAATTTTAATTTTAATTTTAATTTTAATTTTAATATTAATATTAATTTTAATTTTAATTTTAATTTTAATTTTAATTTTTAATTTTAATTTTAATTTTAATTTTAATTTTAATTTTAATTTTAATTTTAATTTTAATTTTAATTTTAATTTTAATTTTAATTTTAATTTTTAATTTTAATTTTAATTTTAATATTAATTTTAATTATAATTATAATTTTAATTTTAATTTTAATTTTAATTTTAATTTTAATTTTAATTTTAATTTTAATTTTAATTTTTAATTTTAATTTTAATTAATTTTAATTTTAATTTTAATTTTAATTTTAATTTTAATTTTAATTTTAATTTTAATTTTAATTTTGATTTTAATTTTAAATTTTAATTTTAATTTTAATTTTAATTTTAATTTTAATTTTAATTTTAATTATAATAGACTTTATTACCCAAGTGATTTTCGAGGAAATGTTTGTGGAATGGATAATTCAAAACTTGTTGATAAAATAAAAGATCAAGTTGATAATATTAATGATCTTGATTTCTTAACAGATTTAACAGAGAAAACCAAATGCTTCTTTCCTGCAATTAATCCGTGGCGAGAATTTTGTGTTTCTGAATGTCCTGATCAAGGTGATTTTACAAATGCATTAAATGACAATTGTCCAGGATTAGAGATCACACCTTATATGACCTCAAACGATTTCAATGCAACATATTGTGCCTATGATTCAATTTCAGGTAAATTTTTTAAATTAAAATATAATTCATAATTAATATTAAAATATAATTTAAAATATAATTTATGATTAATATTAAAATATAATTTAAAATTAATATTAAAATATAATTTAAAATTAATATTAAAATATAATTTATAATTAATATTAAAATATAATTTATAATTAATATTAAAATATAATTTATAATTAATATTAAAATATAATTTATAATTAATATTAAAATATAATTTATAATTAATATTAAAATATAATTTATAATTAATATTAAAATATAATTTATAATTAATATTAAAATATAATTTATAATTAATATTAAAATATAATTTATAATTAATATTAAAATATAATTTATAATTAAATAATAGTTTTAAGAAGATGTATTCCTGATTTAACAGAAGATAATGAAGCAGAAAACCAAGCAAAAATAATGAAAAAAATACTTCAACAACTGCTAAAATTATGGGAGATTTTGTTCAAAGTTGGTGGGTATTTCTTGTTGCCTGTGGAGCTGCTGTTGTATTTGCTTTCCTTTGGTTATGGCTTTTAAAACTTATTGGAGGATTTATGGTTTGGTTAACAGTTTTATGTTTCTTAGCATCATTAGGACTTTTAACTTGGTATTTCTATGTTCAATGTAAATAAAATTAAAATTAAAATTAAAATTAAAAATGAAAATATTATTAAAATTAAAATTAAAATTAAAATCAAAAATAAAAATAAAAAATTAAAATTAAAATTCATTTATAAAATTAAAATTAAAATTAAAATTAAAATTAAAATTAATTTATAAAATTAAAATTAAAATTGTGTAATTAAATAGGGCAAAATAGTTCTGATATTTCTTCTGAGAAAAAAATGGATAGTAATAAAAGAAATGCATTAGGATTTAAAACTATGTTTTGGATCATGATTGCAGTTGATGTTATTGCAGTAATCCTTGTTATTTACTTAAGAAAAAGAATTATGTTAGCAATTGCATTAATTAAAGAAGCTGTGTCAGCAGTGAGAGCAATGCCTACTATTTTCTTCTTCCCTTTTATTACATTCTTAATGCTTTTAGCACTTTATGCATATTGGATTGCAGTTGCAAGGTATTTTATATTTAAATTAAATTAAATTAAATTAAATTAAATTAAATTAAATTAAATTAAATTAAATTAAATTAAATTAAATTAAATTAAATTAAATTAAATTAAATTAAATTAAATTAAATTAAATTAAATTAATAAATTATTTAAATTGATAAATTTTTTTTTAGTTTCCTTATGAGTTCTGGGAAACCAAAGGCTAAATATGATGATGGTCTTGCCCAATATTATCTTGATTATGAGAATACTACTGCTATGAATTATTTGACAATTTATCACTTCTTTGGTCTTTTATGGGGAACAATGGTAATAATAGCTATAACTGAATCAACTATTGCAGGAGCAATTTCAAGTTGGTATTGGACAAGAGATAAGCATGTTCGTATTTCCTTAATTAAAAATAATATTTAATTTAAAAATAATTTAAAAATAATTTAAAAATAATTTAAAAATAATTTAAAAATAATTTAAAAATAAATAATTTAAAAATAATTTAAAAATAAATAATTTAAAAATAATTTAAAAATAAATAATTTAAAAATAAATAATTTAAAAATAATTTAAAAATAATTTAAAAATAAATAAATAGAATCTTCCTCCAAGCCCAATTAAATCTGCTTTTAAAAGAATGCTTAGATATCATTTAGGATCTTTAGCTTATGGTGCTTTATTACTTTCAATTGTTAGAATGATTCGTTATACTATTGAAGTGATTCAAAGAAAACTTATGAAAGCAAATCAAAACAAATGTGTTAATTATTGTTTCTATTGTATGAAATATTGCTTTTGGTGTCTTGAAGGATGGTTAAAATTTATAACTAGAAATGCTTATATTATGGTAATTTTAATTTTAAATTTAATTTTAATTTTAATTTTAAATTTAATTTTAATTTTAATTTTAAAATGAATTTTTATTGAATTTTAATTTTAATTTTAATTTTAATTTTAAATTTAATTTTAAAATGAATTTTAAAATGAATTTTAATTTTAATTTTTATTTTAATTTTAAATTTAATTTTAATTTTTATTTTATAAATGAATTTTAATTATAAAATGAATTTTAATTTTAAATGAATTTTTTCTAGATTGCTGTTTATGGTGAAAGCTTTTGCAAATCAACTAAAAGAGCATGGAATTTAATTGGAAGAAACATTTTAAGAATGCTTGCAGTTTCAGTAGTAGGAAGTTATTTATTTTTCTTAGGAAAAGTGATGGTTACTTCAGTTGTTTTAGTGATTTCTCTTGCAATTCTCAAGTCAATGGATTCAATTGCATTTTATATAATTCCAGCAATTATTTGCGCAATTTTAGCTTATGGAATTGCATCAGCATTTTTCTCAGTTTTTGAAATGACAGTTGATACTATGCTTCTTTGTTTCTGTGAAGATTGTGAAAGACATGATGGTAGTTCTCCTGATAGAGAACCTTATGCTTCAGAAAAACTTCGTAAATTTATGGATAAAAATATCTCAAAAGATTCAAAACATGAACAAAATGATAAACATGGAAAACCAAAAGATAATGATGATGATGATGATGAAAAACTTTAATTCTATTTTGATTGAATCAAATTTTTTTTTTCTTCAAATTCATTCCACTTTTTTTTTTTTTTCAATTCAAAAAAATTTCATTTTATTCTTTTTTCTTTTTCTTTTTCTTTTTCAAACATTTCTTCAAATTTATTTTCAAAACAAAATTAAACAAAAAAAAAGTATTTTGATAATTTTTCGTTTTTTATTAAATTTTCTTCAATTTTTTTTAAAAAAGAAGAAAGAAAAGAAAAGAAATAATTATTTTAAATCCTAATTCTCTTTTTGTTCTTTTTTCTCTTCAATTTCAATTTCTTTTGCAAATCTTGATTTTTGTTTTTCAGTTTTTGATTTTTCTTCATTTTTAGATTTATTTTTTTGATTAGTAATTGGTTCTATTTTTTGAGTTTGTGAATCTTCTTCTTTTAATTCTCCTCGAAAAAAATCTGCAGAATCGAATCTTTTTGTAGTTTTCTTTTTTTAATTTTTAAATTTTAATTTTAAATTTAATTTTTAAATTTATAAAAATGTTTTTTTTGTTTTTTACTTTTTCTAATCTTATTAAAACTGGTGTTACTGCAGGTTTTTCTTCATTTAAACCTTCTTTTTTTTGGAAACGTTGTTTCATTCTCTTTTTATTATTTTTAATTGAAAAATTTTTAATTGAATAAATTTTTTTTTTTCTTTTTAATTTTTTACAGTTCTTTCATCATTATCTCTTTCTTGTTTTAATTTCTCAAAAATTTTCAAAAATTTATAATTTTTATAGTTATTTTATAATTATATTTATAATTAAATTTATAATTATATTTATAATAAAATTTATAATTAAATTTATAATTAAATTTATAATAAAATTTATAATTAAATTTATAATTAAATTTATAATTAAATTTATAATTAAATTTATAATTAAATTTATAATTATATTTATAATTAAATTTATAATTATATTTATCAAAAAAGTTATAATTATATTTATAATAAAATTTATAATTAAATTTATCAAAAATTTATAATTAAATTTATCAAAAATTTATAATTAAATTTATCAAAAATTTATAATTAAATTTATAATTAAATTTATAATTAAATTTATAATAAAAATTTATAATAAAATTTATAATTAAATTTATAATTAAATTTATAATTAAATTTATAATTAAATTTATAATTAACTTTATATACTTACATCCATTTTTATTTTAATTTTTATTTTAAATTTAATTTTTATTTTAATTTAATTTTTATTTTTATTTTAATTTTTATTTTAAAGTTTATTTTTATTTTTATTTTTAAAGTTTAATTGAAAATAAAATTAATAAGATTAAAATGAAAAAAATGAAAAATGAAAAAAATGAAAAAAATTTTTTTTGAATTTAAAAAAAAAAAAAAGAGAAAAAAAAAAGATCATTTTTTTCCTTTTTATTTTCCTTTTTTTCTCTATTTTCTTTTCAATAAAAATTTTTTCTTTATTTTAATGAATCAATCCTATTCTTTAAAATGTTCTGTAACCATTTAAACAAAAAACAAAAAACAAAAAACAAAAATAATAAAAATTTTTAATATTTTTTTTTTAAATTAAAAAATTAATTAAATAAAAATAAGGCTTTGCAAACTAAATTAATTAAATTTCTTGAAACTTGTTCAATTAAAGATTTTGAAACAACATTATCTTCAATAAAAAAATGGCCATTTAGTGAAGTAAAAAAATTAAATAAAAAATCAATTAAAAAAATCAATTAATAAAATCAATTAAATTTAGATCACAGAATATAAAAACTGGGAAAAAATACTTACAAGAATCCACAACATTCTATCATCAGAATTACTCACAGATTCTTTCACTAAAAATCTTGAAAAAGCAAATTCATCCAAAAATAAAAACCTTGTTTTATCAATAATTAAATTTCTTCACATTTTTTTAAAATCTTTGAAAATACGAACTCCATTAGAAAAATGGGGAGAAATAATCTCAAAAATCATGTTTACACAATGCGAATACATTCTTCCTTCTCTCCTTGTTTTAAACAAAGCTCATATCCTTCAAAACTCACAAAATGAACCTTTTTTTGAAAAAATTCTGTTTGGTTTAATTTCTTTAACACAAATTACTCCTTTATTTTCAAAAGATACTTTATCTTCAAACAAAATATTTGAATCACACCAAATCAACCAAAACATCCAGAAAAAAGAAATTTCAATCACAATTGCAATTTCTGTTTCAAAATCATTATCACAAAAAGATCAACATGATTTGCATGTTTTTATTCCTTCTCAAGAAATTCCGAAACAGAAAAAAAATCAGCAAATAATTGATGAAATTTCAATTGACATCAATAATTGTGCAAAAAATCCAAATATTTTCGCATATGATATTCTTTCCAAAATCAAAGAAAAAATTGATGACAAGCAACAAATACAATTATTCATTCAGTTGTTAAAAATACACAGTTCAATATCTGGAGAAGAATGGCTGCGTTCTTTATTTAAAACCCAGATACATTCATTTTTTCTATTCTTAAAAACAAGATTTGGAGCTCAGTTTATTTTATCAAATCAACCCAGTGAGCATCTCCAAAAACTAGAAATACTTTCAGATATTATTATGCATAATAAATATGTTGATCAAGAAACAAAAATTTTCAGCATTTATTTGATGATACAACTCATCAAAATGCTCGTAAAGCTCCTCAATTCAAAGCCAAATAACGAAGGAATCAAAAGAGCCATTTATCATTCCATTTTCCAATTATTTTCCTTTTACAAATCACAAATAGAAGCCATTTCTTCTCAAAATCCAAAATCAAAAGAGCTTATTTTTTTGGGGTATTTATTCATCGCTTTGTTTCAATTCGATTCTCTTGTGAGTCAATTCAAACTTCATTCTTCAATCATTTCAATTCCGGAATGCAACAAATTTTTCCGTTATTATATTGATGAACATTCTGAAGAATATTTGGATCTTTTTCTCCAATTCTTCCATCTTTTCAAAATGTATGTGCTGAAATCAAAAGATCGTGTTCGTTATTTCAATCTTGAAAAAAACATCATTTCATCAATTTTCCAAAGAATTGAATTTGAGATTGATTTCCTTGTAATTTTAGAAAACAAAAACAAAATTCATTTATAAAATTAAAATTCATTTATAATATTAATAATTCCTTTTAGAGCTCACAAAATCAAACTGATATCTCTTTATCAATCAAAAAATCACTATCAAATATCCACGAAATTGAATTCACAAAAGATTACTTCAATTCAATCACAATAATTTCACAAAGAAAAAATGTTCTTTCAAACCTTCTTTTTTTTGGTTCTTTCATTTCATTATCTCGCAAGAACAGGAATTTTTTCCAATTTATCACGGAAACGAAAATATTCGTGATCTTGAGCAAAATTTTCCAAAACCAGCAATTATGCCGTGATTCCTCTCTCATTTTCATGCATTCTTCACTCATCTTGTTTGTGGTTATCGAGTTTCTTCCATTCACAAACGCTGATGCTTTGCTTGAATCAAAAATTCCTTTTTACTGGATTTCCATTCTTAAATCATCAATGCCGTTCAATTCGCGAGTGATCCAAAATATTCCAAACACTTTATTCCATTTATGCAAGATCCAAGAAGGCAAAAAATTGGTTGTTGAAACAAAAATATTCGAGACTTTTTTGTCTTTATTTTTCAATCCAAATTACTATTTTATAACTTCAAATTTCAAAGAACATTTTCTGATCAAATTTTCGCAGATCATCTTCAAACTCGAAATACCAAATCTTCTTCAGTCAATTTCAACCTCTCTTGTAAAATACATCAAGAAACTATACGATGGATATTGCGAAAAACATATTCACGGCATTGGGAATAAAGACGATAATCATCCCTGTTTTGTTTCGATTTTTGACAACATTTCTCACGTTTTGAACAAAATATTCAGATTTGATTCGCTAGTCACAGTTTTCTTTGAAAAGGGTGTTTTTGCAGAAATTTTAAAGGTCTTTTCATACGACAATCTCTGGAAACCTACTTGCATTGACAATGAAGATAAAAAACTAGTCGATTCAATTATTTATACAATCATCGATATTCCTGAACATCATATCACACCTTTTTATAAGCTTCTTTTCACCCAATTTCTTTCCATTCTTAAATCAACAAAATCACCTGCATCCCTTCATATTCAAGCAATCTATCGATGCATATTTTTTATCTACAAATTCCAAAAGAAATTGCTTAAAGAAAAAAAAAATCATACATTTGTTGTGAATTCTTGGGGAGGCTCGCTTACCCAAGAAATTAATGATATTTTAGGCTCCATTCTCTATGTTTGCACATACAAAATTATCCGCAAGGATCTTCTTTCCGAATCCGACAATTTTTCCGATTATGTCCAACTTCGGCTGATAGTCACAAAGCTTTTAAGCCAACTTTGTCTTTTTGCTTTTCTTTCTTCACGAGCTCACAAAAATCTTTCCATTTCAATTGCAAAATATTCCAACGTCCCAATGGCTCGCATCGGGTCAAGTATTTCGCAAATTGTCGAGAATCAATTCGACAAATTCTTCCAAAAAAACCAATTTTCGCCTGCGATCCAACCTTATGATTTCCTGATTTTCTCCTCGTTAATTAAACAGCTTAACTCGCTTATGATTGTTTCTAGCAAGGAAAAAGAAATTACATTTTCCCCAATAAATGTTCTTTTACTTGCCTTTTTTGTGGAATCGCAAACATTCAACAAGATATTTGATTATTTCTCATTTATTCTCTCGCAAATACCCGTTTATTTCCCAAAAGACAGAGCAGAAATCAAATATTCAAATGAATTCCACAATGTTCTCCAATCCACATTGCAATTTTTTCGCATCATCACAAACTTCCATCACTTCGCAGATTCTCAAATCTTCCCCTTTATCGAGAATCGCGAACTAAATGGTATTCAAGGCGAATCATTTGTGTTCCGTTTTTACTCCTTTTTCCAGAAAGTAACCACAAAATGCTACGATAAATTTCTCTGCGTTCTTATCAAACAAAACGATATTTACATCAACTTCCCAAAACAACTTATCGCCACATTTATTGAAATAATAAACAATCTTCTCAGAGCCACATCAAAATCATTTTTTGAGAAAATCAACTCGCAAAAACAACAGCAGCAACAAAAACAACAAGAACAGTCTGAAAAAGGGGTATTACATAACTCTCCAAATTCCTCCCGATTTCAGCCAAAGAAATTATTTCTTAACAACTTGATCGAAATGGGATTTGAAAGATCCATTTCCGAAATTGCTTTGATCAAGTTCAGAAACAACATCACCAAAGCAACAGAATGGCTCCTCAGATCACCAAGTATAGCAAATAACATTCCCCAACAGACAATTTTCCAAGAGAATAACGATCCTCCCAAAAACGACCAAGATTCCAAAAAAGAAGATCCATCGCCATCTAATCAACAGCAAGCAGACTTTCATTTGGAAGAAATTTCAATAGATATCAACAAATCATATCCAGATATTCTAATGGAAATCGCTGAAAATACAACTGAAAATCACGAACTTGCTGTTCGCTCTCTTTCTTTCTATGTCGCTTTTGTTTCAGAAGATCATCCAGCTTACTCTATTCTGATTGGATCCAAAATAACCTCCAAAATTCTTTTTTTTATTAACAATACAGAAGAGTATTTTTCCCCCAAATTTGCTCGTATCCTCAAATTTCTTTCATTTCTGTTCCATTTTGACATTACTCCAAATATAGAATTCCAAAAACCATTGCCTCTATCAATGGCTAACTTGTGGCACAATTTTTTGAATGGAATCATTATCTTTTTCAAACGCGAATCAATGCATATTCATTTATTGAATTATTTATCCAAAGTATCAAACCACAAAAAACCAGAATCATATCATTTATTCAATAAGTGCGTCGGTTATTGCTTTCTGATTCTTCTTCGACTAGAAAATTTCAATCAACAAAATCCAAAAGAGAAAAACAACTTGAGTATCATTTCCACAAAGAAAATTGTCGAAATTTTGATCCAATTCCTCAAAAATCATCATCATCATCATTCAAACCGTTTCTTTATCCAAATATCTTTATACTGTCTTTCAATACTAACACTTCATCAAGAAATTGCAAAATATTTTTTTGAAAATGATGGGTTGCAACTGATTCTTGTCATTCTTTCCCCTCAAAAAGAAAACAATAAAAATAATTTCGAGACAGCTCGTTCAGCTTTAATTCTGGGAAATCTTCTCGAAGATACAAAAACAGTAGCACAACTTATGGTCAATTCTCTCAAAACAACTTTTAAGAGTCAAAACCAAATCTCATTAGAAAAATTTCCCGGAACATTTTGTTCTCTTTCAAATCGAAACTTCTCGCTATTTATCTCTTTAATTACTAAATTTTGCCGTGTTTCTTCCTCTCATCAATCTCTTGTTATTCTAAAATCCCAATCAATCCCAGAAATTTGTGACTTGAAAAATCATTCAGTTTTAAATTTAATTACGCAAATTCTACTTGATTTGATTCAATCTCATGTTCAATCTCAAGAAAATTCTTCTGAGAAAATTTCTCAAATTGATAATTTATTATCTATTCTTTTATATATTTTTTCAGCATACGAAATCCCAAGTTGTCTCGATAAATACAATTTGGAAAGTATTATCAATTCTTATTTAGAAATGATAACAAAACTCTTATTCCAAAAAGAGGACAAAACTGATTTTCAACACGCAAATTCATTTTTCACTTTGATTACATTTGTTTCATATATACTTACATGGAACAAAAATCTCCAAATTACTTCATTCATTCTTCAATTATATAATATTGTCATTTATTTTTTCAAACATTCCCTTCAATCTTATCACGAAATTAATGAAATTTTACAATTCTTTTATTATTTGATTCCTGAAAATTCTTCCAATTCAAAAATACAATCCTTTCTAAATTCAAATATTGGAAAATTTATTTTGTTTGATCCAAAACACAATTTATTCGATTTTATTTTCCAAGTTTTTTCTTTAATCAATTTCAAGCAAAATAACAAAAGTGTTCGAATTTTATTAAAATTATACACTAATTTACTGAAAATTACATTTTCAACTCCATTTCAAAAAAAAAATCAAAATCAAAATCAAAATCAAAATCAAAATCAAAATCAAAATCAAAATCAAAATCAAAATCAAAATCAAAATGAAAATCAAAATGAAAATGAAAATCAAAATCAAAATCAATATCAAAATCAAAATCAAAATCAAAATCAAAATCAAATAGAAAATGATTATGAAATAGAAAATGAAATTGAAATCGAAGGAAATACTATTCAAGAATCTTTTAATTTTGATTTAGATCCAAATTTTGGTATTGATACTAATATAACTGAAGATGAATATGAAAATTTACAAGATCAAGATCAAGATGAAGATGAAGATGAAGATGATGATGATGATGAAAATGAAAATGAAAATGAAAATGAAAATGAAATTCAAATTGAATATGAAAATGAAAATGAAAATGAAAATGAATACGAAGATGAATATGAAGATGAAGATGAAGAGGAAAATGAAATTGAAAATATAATTGAAAATGAATATCATGATGAAGATGAAAGTTATTATGAAAATGAAAATGAAAATGGAAATGAGATTGAGATTGAGATTGAAGAAGATGATGAAGATGAAGATGAAGATGAAGATCTTCATAATAACTTAAATATGAATTTCTTTAATTTAAACCCAAGAAATCATGTTCCAAATTTACAAAATTTTAGAATTCAAGATCCTGTTTCTAATCAATTAAACAGAGGATTATTTATTTTTGATGCTCTAGATAATTCTTATCCTAACGAATTTCTTTCTTTAGGTGATTTATTATCAAATGAAAGAAGATCAAGAAGAAGAAGAAGAGATATTTTTTTTCGAGATGAAAATCAACATAGAAGAAATGATGATAGGGATAACTTTAGACATAATTTTATAATCAATAACGAAGAAAGTTTATCTTCTGATTTTATTTTCCCTTCAATTAAAGATTATTTAAGACTAATTATTATGTCAATTAATGAAGAAAGAGGATTTGGAATTATATTCAAAGATGATGAAAATATAAATGAAAATATAAATGAAAAGATAAATGAAAATATAAATCAAAATATAAATCAAAATATAAATCAAAATATAAATCAAAATATAAATCAAAATATAAATGAAAATATAAATCAAATGAAAAATATAAATGAAAATATAAATCAAAATATAAATCAAAATATAAATCAAAATATAAATGAAAATATAAATGAAAATATAAATGAAAATATAAATGAAAATATAAATGAAAATATAAATGAAAATATAAATGAAAATATAAATGAAAATATAAATGAAAATATAAATGAAAATATAAATGAAAATATAAATGAAAATATAAATGAAAATATAAATGAAAATATAAATGAAAATATAAATGAAAATATAAATGAAAATATAAATGAAAATATAAACCGAAAATATAAATCAAAATATAAATCAAAATATAAATGAAAAGATAAATGAAAATATAAATCAAAATATATCAGATCAAAATTTCCAAAATTTTTATAACAAGAAAATGAAAGTTATAAATCAAAACTCTGATTATTCATTTCTTATTAAAGAATATTTACCAGAAAATGATTTACTCCAACTAGAAGGAAACTTTTCAAGTTTTATTAGAACTAATAAAAACAAACCATATTACAGTTTTTATTTTTCAAAAAATAATTTACGTAAACACAAAAAAGTAATTAAAGATATATTAACACAAGTTACAAAAAATGAAAATGATATTCATCGATTTGAACAAAGATTAAAAGAAATTCGTGATTCAATTCAGAATAAAGAAAAAGAAATTGATAATAAACAAAAAATTCTTCAAGAAAAAGAAGAAAAACTTAAACAATTAGAAGAAGAATTCAAAAAAATACCAGATGAACAAAATCAAAATGAAAATCAAAATGAAAATCAAAATGAAAATCAAAATCAAAATCAAAATGAAAATCAAAATCAAAATCAAAATCAAAATCAAAATCAAAATCAAAATCAAAATCAAAATCAAAATCAAAATCAAAATCAAAATCAAAATCAAAACAGAATAAATGAACAAGATTCTACTTTCATTGCATCTTTATCTCCAAGTCTTCGAAATGAAATTTATATCTCCTTACCTGAAGAGGATTTATCTTTACTTCCTGTCGAATTACAAAATGAAGCAAGAACTGTTCGACAAATTTCTTCATTTAATTTTAATCATGAACACGATCATAATCACCATCACCAACAAGAGAATATATTTATCAACGATATGAATAACCAAATAATTTATCAGAATAGAGATCCTCTTTCATTCATCTTTTCAAAAAAAGCGAATTCAATACGAAAAAAAAGAATGGAAGTGGAAATTCAAGCAGAATTTATTAAGCAAGAACATATTCAAATATTAGTTAATTTATCAAAAAAATGCCTTAAAATTGAAGGAAGATCAGGATTATTTCGAGATTTTGAGAGAATATTTTTTCAATATTTCAAAAATTTTCAAGCTAGATCACAAATTGTTTTATTATTTTTAGATATTTTTACAGATCTGTTAAACAGATTTAATATTCAAAATGGTGTTGGGAATGAAAATCCAAATTCTAATTTAGTTATGATCGATCTTTCTGAAATTGAAAATTTTTATCACAAGAAAATGAAAGAGAAAAAAATACCACAAATTTTATGGGGAATTTTGAAAATGCTTCTTGATTCCTCAAAAAATCCATTAGTTTCCCAATGTCTTTTAAACAATTCAAATACAGCTATATTATCTCAATCAAATTCGAATCAATTACAAAGCCAAGAGAATACGAACATGAATATTTATGAAAATATTACACCTTTTGCAAAAATGATTAGTGCTTTTTTGTTTTTACCATCAAATTATCTTCTCAAATCACAATTAATCAATAAGTTGGTTTATATTTATTCATTTTTTGTTATTGAATTTGAAAAAAAATTTGATTTAGAAAAAGAACCATCTAAATCTACTCCAAATACAAACCAATATCCATTTATCCCTTATCAATATTTAGATGCTTTTGTCGATGCAATCTTAGGGAATCAAATTGAAAAACAATATTTTCCGAAAGCAGTTTCGATATTCCAATTTATAATTCGAAATTACGAAAATATGAAATCTCTTGCTCAAATATTATCGAAAAATGCTCAAAATTCATCAATTAAATTGATTCAAGATTTAGAAAGTATACAAAATCAACTGAAAGAAAAGCAGATGGTTAAAGAAAATACTGGTTCCATTTCAGAAATATTCGAGCTTTTTTGTTGCTGGAGTGATTACGATATTCGCTTTTCTCGTAGTATTTTATTGATTCATAAGATTCAAAAAATCATTTCAAAACAAAAAACAAAAAACAAATTTGAAGAAATTTCAGAACAAATACTTTATGTTAAATCTCATTTGCAAAATACTTGGCAAGAACTTTGTTCTTGTATTGAGTTGGTTTCTAAAATCAACACAGAATACGAAAAAAGAAAGCAAGAAACAACAAAAGCGAAAGCAAAACAAGAACCAGAACCAGAAGAAAACATTCAAATTGATCCTGGAAATCGATTAATCCAATTTTTTCAGAGAAACGAAGACGAACAATTGTTTCCTCATAATTTGGATAGACCACAATCATTATTAAGAATGTTTCAACGAAACCAAGATTTGAATTTTTTGAATAATCCTTTATTTAGAGATTTTCATCGTTTTCCTATTGATCATTTCCGGGATTCCTTCAATTTTAGAAATGAAATCCAGAAAAAAAACATATTGACCAACACTGGAATTATGAAATTTTTGATTCCAATAATTGAGTCTTTTATTCTATTTGAATTTAGCGAAAAAAAAGATATTGATAAACAAAATTCAAATGAGGAAACGAATGAAAATTCAAACCTCGATTTAAACAATAACAACAATAATAATAACAACAACAATAATAATAACAACGAAAGCAATATCAATATTGATATTGATGTTGAAGTTAGTGATTTGGATAAAATCAAGAAACCATCACAGAATCGATTCAATAATTTCATTTTTACCAACAAAGATTTCTTTAATAATTTAGTTACAGAAAACCCAGATTTGATGAAAGAATCCTTTCACAAATTAATCAAAATCCCACAAATAATAAACTTTGAAAACAAAAAGAATTATTTCTATTGGAAATTAACTCAATTTTACGCAGAAAAACAAGGTCGTATGCCTCATGGAAGACAATTAAAAATAAACGTAAGAAGATCAAGCATTCTTCAAGATTCTTTCCGAGCATTCCACTCGAAAAAAGCGGAGGATTTCACAAGGGAACTGAAGGTTAAATTTGTTGGAGAAGAAGGAGTTGACGCAGGTGGAGTTACTAGAGATTGGTTTTCATCATTGACAAAAGAAATGTTCAATCCAAATTATGCACTTTTTGTTTTAACATCAAAAAATAACTCGACATATCATCCAAATCCGTCTTCGTATATCAATCAGGATCATCTTGAATATTTTAATTTTGTGGGGAAATTTATCGGCAAGTCTATTCTTGATCAAGTGCAAATTGATGCTTATTTTACACGATCTTGTTATAAGCAAATTCTTGGGATTCCACAGTCATACACAGATATGGAGGATATTGATAATAGTTTTTATAAAAGTCTCAAATGGGTTCTTGAAAACAATATTTCCCAAGTTCCGGAGTTTTACTTTGCAATGGATTCGGACGAATTGGGAATCAAAGCAGTTGTCGATTTAAAACCAAATGGAAGAAATATCCGAGTTACTGAGAATAACAAAAAAGAATATGTTCAATTAGTTTGTGAATATAAAATGAACAAGTCAATTCAAGCACAAATGCGGTCTTTAGTAGAAGGATTAAACGAGATTATCCCTCAGAAATTATTGAAGTTCTTCAACGAAACTGAGCTTGAATTATTGATTTCAGGAGTTCCGAAAATCAATATTGATGATTTAAGACAAAATACAAAATATACAGGCTATCGGCCAAGTGATCCACAAATTGTCTGGTTTTGGGACATTGTTTCTTCTCTTGATGAAGAGGAAAAGGCAAAACTCTTGAGGTTTGTTACTGGTACTTCTCGTGTTCCAACTGGTGGGTTTTCAAATTTGAGAAATATTCATGGAAACAATCGATTTTTGATTCAAAAAACTAAAGATGTTTCTAGACTTCCAACTGCTCATACTTGTTTTAATCAATTAGATCTTCCTGAATATAATTCAAAAGAGATTTTAAGGAAGAAATTATTATTTGCAATTAATGAAACTGCTGGATTTGGTTTTATTTAAGAAATTTTAAAAACAATTTTGAAAACAATTTTGAAAACAATTTTAAAATGAATTTTGAAAATAATTTTGAAAACAATTTTGAAAACAATTTTGAAAACAATTTTGAAAACAATTTTGAAATGAATTTTGAAAACAATTTTGAAAACAATTTTAAAAACAATTTTGAAAACAATTTTAAAAACAATTTTGAAAACAATTTTGAAATGAATTTTGAAATGAATTTTGAAAACAATTTTGAAAACAATTTTGAAATGAATTTTGAAAACAATTTTGAAAACAATTTTGAAAACAATTTTGAAAACAATTTTGAAAATAATTTTGAAATGAATTTTGAAAACAATTTTAAAAACAATTTTGAAAACAATTTTGAAATGAATTTTGAAAATAATTTTAAAAACAATTTTGAAAACAATTTTGAAATGAATTTTAAAAACAATTTTGAAAACAATTTTGAAAACAATTTTGAAAACAATTTTAAAAACAATTTTAAAAACAATTTTGAAAATAATTTTAAAAACAATTTTGAAAACAATTTTGAAAACAATTTTGAAATGAATTTTAAAAACAATTTTAAAAACAATTTTAAAAACAATTTTAAAAACAATTTTGAAAACAATTTTGAAAACAATTTTAAAAACAATTTTGAAAACAATTTTAAAAACAATTTTGAAATGAATTTTGAAAACAATTTTGAAAACAATTTTGAAAACAATTTTAAAAACAATTTTGAAAACAATTTTGAAAACAATTTTGAAAACAATTTTAAAAACAATTTTGAAATGAATTTTGAAAACAATTTTAAAAACAATTTTAAAAACAATTTTGAAAACAATTTTGAAAACAATTTTAAAAACAATTTTAAAAACAATTTTGAAATGAATTTTGAAAACAATTTTGAAAACAATTTTGAAAACAATTTTGAAAACAATTTTGAAAACAATTTTAAAAACAATTTTGAAAATAATTTTAAAAATAATTTTGAGATTTGTGAAATAAATTTCAAAATGAATTTTGAATTGAGTTTTGAATTAATAAAAGAAATAAATTGAAAAAAGATCTTCTTTTTATTTTTTCTATCTTTTTGCTTTTTATTAAACTATTCATCAAATTTTTTTTTAATCAAAACAAAAACAAAAAAAAATAAAAAAAAAAGAAGAAAAAAAAAAATCATTTTTCTTCTAGTTTTCTTTTTGGAAAAATGTCAGCAACACCAAAAAAAACAAAAATTCAAATTTTAAATAAGAAAAGTTATTCAGCAATTTCATCAAAAGAAAATGTAAAAGAAAAAGAAAAAGAAAAAGAATTTTTTTACAATTTTATATTTATATTCTTTTATTTCTTTTTTCATTTAAAAGAATCCAATAACTCAATCATTTAAAAGAAGACCAATTATTGAGCTTTCTCGATTCCAAAGAAGAAAACCAAAAACACATTTAAAAAAAGAACTTAATTTTTCTGAACCTGAAAATATATTATTAGAAAATAATCAAAAACAATTAAATGAAAATGAAAATAAAAATGAAAAAAAAACATTAAAAGAAGAAGACAAAACATCAATTAAACCTAAACTTAGTATATTTTCTTATTCAAATAGAACATTTTCTTCACCTATGAGAAGAAATTTAACAATTGATCGTTCTGTTGAATCAAAATTAGGTTTTTTTAATTTTAATTATAATTTTAATTTTAATTTTAATTTTAATTTTAATTTTAATTTTAATTTTTAATTTTAATTATAATTTTAATTTCTAATTTTAATTTTAATTTTAATTTGAATTTAAATTTTAAAATGAATTTTAATTTTAATTTTAATTTTAATTAATTTTAATTTTAATTTTAATTTTAATTTTAATTTTAATTTTAATTTTAATTTTAATTTTTAATTTTAATTTTAATTTTAATTTTAAAATGAATTTTAATTTTAATTTTAATTTATAATATAGAATTTGTTCAAAAACAAAATAAAATTAAAAAATGGATACAAAACTTTCTTGATATCAAATTGCAAGAAAAATCATTAATTAATCTTTTAAAACACGGTGGAATTTTAGTTGAAATTATCACAAAAATTCAAAGAAAACAAATTCCTGAAAAATTTCAAAAACCAGAAAATCAATTTGCAATTTATTACATAGAATATTTTTTAGAACAATGTAAAGAACTTGGAATTGCAGAAAAGGATTTATTTGAAGTTACTGATTTACTGGAAAAACGTGATCTAGATAAAGTACTTAATACACTTGATTTTGTTATTATAATTTCAGAAGGAATTGGTTTAGAAAATTTTCATTCTCCTGAACCAACAAACACTCCTCAGCCAAAATTAAATTCTGAAAACAAACCAGAACAAATCATTCCTCAAGGAAAAAATGCAAGTTCCAAATCATTCAACTCTTCAAAATGAATTTCCACAAGAAAATAACTCAAATCTTCAAAATCAAAATGAAAACAACTGGGAATATCTTAATTTCACAAATAAAAATAACACCAATAATCCCCTAAAACAAAATAACCAGAATGTTGAATGGATTCAAAAAGATGTTACAAACAAAAAACAATCCGAGAATGAGCCTGTTTTTGATCTTACTCCTCCAAATCTCAAGTTCCATCAAAGATCATTTTCACGAGATGCTAAATTTGTTAGTCATTATTTTCCTTATGATTTGAAGAAAAGTTTCCGCATTGAATCTCGTAAAAAGCCTCCAAAACATCTCAGCTTCATAAGACCTATTGCGAAAATATCAGTCAAATTGATTTTTTCAGTGGATTTTAGAGTCATTTTCAAAAAACTCAAAATTGATATCAAAAATGAAAAAATTGATCATTTACTTAAATCACAAAATATCAATCCATTCAACAAAAAAATAATATCCTTCATATTTAACAAGATCCAATTCGAAAATTTAATGCAAGATCTGAAAAATATTCACTCTCAATTACTGGATTTTGAATATCAAATGAATATCATCTCTATAAATCAAAATAATTCAAATTTGAAAAAAATTAGATCAAAAGAAAATATCCAAATCAACCAAAAAAACCAACAATTTCTGGTTGATAAACAACTCCAGAATTTTATCAAAGAACCAGAACAAGAAAAGAACCAAAATTTTGAAACTTTTTTAATTCAAAAATCTTTACCTGTATATTCTTTCATATTAAACAAGAGAATTCGCGTTGGAACAAAAAATTCTAACATTAGAAATAACATAAGTAAATTATTAAAGTTCTTTTCAGTCATTTTAAGTGTGACTGAATTTAAGAAAATTCTTTTCAAAAAAGAAAAAATTAAACCAAAAAAAAAAATTTACTCATTTGGAAATATTTATTTTAAAAAAATATAAAAACAAAAGGAAATTATCCTCATAATTTAGATCAAGAAAAATCAATCATTTTCTATCTTAAAAAATTTACTATTGCAATTACAAAACTTGTGAATCTTATATTCAATTCTTTATCACTTGAAAATGAATCAAATAATTTAAATGAATCAAATAATAATTCAAATAATAATAATAATAATAATAATTCAAATAATTTTGAAAATCAATTACAAATCGTCTCATTAAAACTAAATCTTCAAGTTTCTTCAAAATTGAAATTTTTCCAAAAAATATTTCAAACACTTGATATTATTTCAAATTTACTTGCAAATGATTTACTTGATAAAAAGAAAAGAAATCATTCAAAAAGAATTTTAAAAACAATTTCAAGACAAGAATATAGAATATTTTTATTTTTAAAAACTCAATTTTCAGAAATTTTCCAAAAACAAGAAAAGAAAATTCATTTATTTAAAAAATACAAAGAATTTGTTGAAGAAAAAAAATTGATTCCAAATCAATTAATGTATAATGATTATAAATTAATTGAATTTAAGAATGAAAAATTTAATTTAAATTTGGATTTGGATTTGGATTTGAATTTGAATTTGAATTAGAATTAAGGAAAAAAAAACATTTTGAAGAAAATAAAAACAAATTTTTTTTTTGATTTAATTTTTTCATTTTTTTCTTTTTATTTTTTATTATTCAAATGGATTTTTTTCTTTTTTTCTTTTCTTTAACTTCTTTATTAACATCAATTTTTGCAACTTTAAGAATGGATGATAAAATTTCTTGGACTTGGACACAAATATTTATTCCGTTATGGATTTTTGATATATTCTTTTTATACACTCTTTTAGTTGCTTTTTTAAGAGGATTTTTTGGTTTAAGAAATTATAAACAATCAATAACTTTTTTTCAACATTATATTTTTACTTTTATTCCTTTACTTGCTTTTCAAGTTTTACTTGTTCGCAAAATTGATGGTCTTTCTTATTATTCTTATATTTCAGTTTTTTCTCCTTTGATTGTTTTAGGAATTATTTGGATTTTTGGTTTTCTTTCTGATGCAAAATTTGATTCTTATTAAAACAAAAAAACAATAAAAATTATTTGAAATTTTAAAAAGAATTTTAAAAGAAATTTAAAAAGAAATTTAAAAAGAAATTTAAAAAGAAATTTAAAAAGATTTTAAAAAGAAATTTTAAAAAGAAATTTAAAAAGAAATTTAAAAAGAAATTTAAAAAGAATTTAAAAAAGAAATTTAAAAAGAATTTTAAAAATAAATTTAAAAAGAAATTTAAAAAGAAATTTAAAAAGAAATTTAAAAAGAATTTTAAAAAAGAATTTTAAAAAGAAATTTAAAAAGAAATTTAAAAAGAAATTTAAAAAGAAATTTAAAAAAGGATTTAATTCAAGTTAAAATTCAATTATTTCCCAATTTTTTTCTGATTTAAATAATTTTGCATTTTGATCATTTCCTAAAATAACTGAAGCATTTGGTGAATTAAATAATAAATCAACTGCATCAAGAATATCTTTTCTTTGAATAGAAAAAAGATTATCTCGTTTATTTTGTTTCATTTCTCCTGTAATTTTATTAATAAAATATGACATTCCTTTATCACTTGGAGATAAAACAGGAGTTTTAAGTGATTGAATTTGAGCTTGATTTAATTCCTATTTAAAAAATAATATTTAAAATTAATATTTAAAATTAATATTCAAAATTATTTAAAAATAATATTTAAAAATAATATTTAAAATTATTTAAAAATAATATTCAAAAATATTATTCAAAAATAATATTTAAAAATATTTAATAAAATTATTCAATTTACTTCATCTGTAAAAGAATTCTTTTTAATCCATTCAAAAGTTTTATCAAATATTTTTAATGTTTGAATTGATTGTGGATCTCGATAAGAATAAAAAGTAAAAATTCCAGATGAAAAATCATAAGTTGCACCACCACCATATGCTCCACCTTTTTCTCGTATTTCTGGATGTAAAAATACATTCATTAACTTTGATAATACTTGAAATGAAGCAGTAAATTTGGAAACATATGGTTGATTTACATAATAACATTTGGCAATATGATTCACATTAAAAGGAAACTTGAAAAATGTATTTTTTAATTCAAATTTTGGAATGTCTTCAGAATCACTTCGAAATCGATATTGATTTTTTAAATTCTCTTGTTGATCATTCCTAAAAAGACTTGTTATTGATTTGATTTGATTTTCAAGTGTTTCAATATGCTTAGGTTCGCATGTAATCAAAACTTTAAATAAAGATTTTTCATTAATTTTTTTGGATATATTTTCTAAATTTTTGGAAAATTGCAAAGTTTTTGAGTTTTCAAATTGTTTCAATTGATTTTTGAGAAATTTTGCTTGAGTAATTCCTGAATATGTTTCTTCAAAAGCCTAAAAAAGTAAATTAATAACAAAGAAACAATTTTTCAAAAATCAAATCATTCATACATTAAGAGGTGATAAACAAGCAGATGCATAACGCCTTGCAAAACGATGTCCACTATATGAAAATCCATTAATAAATTGATTAAAGTTATGGTTTGTTATTGTTTTTAAATGTTCTGAGTTTTTCTGAAAATTTGAGTAATGAATGATTTCTTTCAAAATATTAATCATTTGCTCAGAATTTGAGAATAAAGAAGATCCAGAAAAAAGAACTCCTTGTTGGAACTTTTCATTATTGAATGGAGAAGATATTAATATTGGGGAAGTGTTGACAAATCCTGTGTATCTTTCTATTTGCTGATGCAATTTTTTATAGTCGTATTTTTCAGTTCCCAATTTAATTTTTGAATCAGAAAATATTGGAAGATTGAAATTATCTTCTTGTGTAAAAAAAGATTTGTGTGGAAATTGTGCGAGTATTCGGCAATACACAAGAGAGTTTGTTTGTTCAGGAACAAATTCAATTTTGATGTTATTGAAGTTTTCTTTTTGTGAAATTGGGATAACATGATTTTTAATTTCACATTGAATATCTTCCAATTTGATATTTGGAAGACAATCTTGATTTCCATTATCTTTTTGATGTTCAATTAACTGACGAGATTGGTCTTGAATTTTTTGTTTTTCTTCTTCAGTTAATTTTGTTTCAATTTTCTTTATAATATCATTTTCTTTTTGTTTAACTTGGTTCTGAAAATTTTCATCTGGTTCCATTTCTATAATTACATGATGAGGGTTCTTAAGTAAATATTTTTCAATCAAATTTTCTAAATAGGATTCTTCTTGATATTTCTTTCTAAAAATATTAATTTGTTCTGTAATATTCATTTTTTGAATCACATCCGCTTTTTTTTTTTTTAAAAATAATAATAATTTTTTTTTTGATTTAAAGTTTTTTGAATTTAAATTAATTTGAAAATATTCTTCTTTCTTTTTCTTTTTCTTTTTCTTTTTCTTGAAATAATTTACCATTATTCATCCAAACAGGAAGAATATATTCCATTAATCCAATTCCAAATCCTGATCTTCTTTCCAATTGTGAAATTTCAATTTTATGAAGAATAGATTCAATTCTTTCTTTAGAAAATCCATTTTTAATAATATTTTTAAGTGAATTAAATAAAGTTGGAATAATTTTATGAATATCTTCCTTTTTAACGCCTTGGAAGCCAATAACCAAAATTGGTTGAAGAATTGAATCTTCTAAGCCTGTTATTGGGAGATATCCTGATGATAACTCTGATTCAATTAATGCTTGATAAATAGGCGAATTTGGTCCATCAAGAAGTAATTTCTGAAGAATTGCAAGTGAAAATACTTCAAATATATTGCTTATTTCTGTTGTTAAAAATCCTATTCCAACAATTGAATTATTTTTCTCTTTCAAATTTACATTTGGATATTTTGTTCGAATTGTTTTTGGTTTTGAAAATTTTTTTTGGAAATTGATTTTTGTTTTTTGAGAAATTTTTTCATTTCGATTAAAATTTATAAGATAGTTTTTTTGGATAAATTCAGTTTTTTGTGATAAAGGAAAGTTTCCTATTTTGTAATAAAAAGAAAAAAAGAGTTACATTCTGTTAATTATTTTCTAACTTCTTTCTTTTATAAATTTAAATTATTTTCCACATCCTAAATTTACCATAAGAGAAGAAAAAAGAATTTGAGGGATGATAATATTCAGAATGAAAATTTTTCAAATCTGGATATTTCAAAGTTAGAATCTCTTGAGGATCTCCACCTGAATTTTTTGAATAAGTATTATCTGGAAATAAATTTTCCATCATTTTATAATAAAATAAATTCATTGGATCAGACTAAATTAAAAAAAGAATTTAAATTTTATAAAAGAATTTTAAATTTTAATTTTTAAATTTTAATTTTTAATTTTTAATTATTTACTAAAACTCCCTTCATTTCATTATAAACTACACCTTTAGGAAGAAGAATTGATTTTCCATCTTTATAAAATAAAATAAAAAAAATTATTTGGAAATTAAAATCCAAAAATAATTTTGCAATTCTAAAAATAAAAATGATAAAATTTTACTTTCTGTTTTTTCAAATTCCAATCTAAATTTTATAAATGAATTTTAATTTTATAAATGAATTTGAATTTTAATTTAAATTTCCAAATAAAAATACCTAAAACCTTCTTGAGCAAAATCTAAATGATGAAGTTTTGGATTAAAAACACAATCAAGATAAACATCTAATAAATTCATAAAATCTTTTTCATTTTCAGAAGAAAAAAGATAAGAAGTAAAATCACTAAATTAAAAATAAATAAAAATTAAAATTAAAATTAAATTAAAATTAAAATTAAAATTATATTTAAATTAAATTATATTTAAATTAAAATTATAAATAAATTATTTTAGAAATTTTTTTTAGTTTTTTAGTTTTTTAGTTTTTTTTCAAATTTCCACTTCATCTTATTTAAGCTATTATATTATGATTTTTAATCAAAATGATCTAATGTGTTTTATTTTATGACTCTACCTTCCTGTCCATGCATTCATATAAGTATTTACGCTTCTTCGAGTCATTCCAAAAAATGGATCTCTTACAGGAAATTTTTGAGATCCACATAATGTTGTGTGCTCTAAAATATGAGCAACTCCTGTTGAATCGTGTGGTACAGTTCTAAAGGAAACACTTTATTGAGGAATTTTTTAGAATTATTTGTTTAAATTTTTGTAAAAAATTCAATTTTTTTGTTTTGTAAAAAAAAAACCTAAAAGCATTTTCTGAATCATTTTTGGCATCAAAATGTAAATATTTTGCTCCAGTTTTTTTATGTTTAAGTTCATAGAGTGTAATATTTAATAAATCTATTGGGCGAATCTTATTAAAATTATTTTAGTATTTGTTTTTTTATTTCCAAAAAATTTTTTGGAAAAATATTTTTTTTTTATTACTTTTTCAATTAAAAATCCATTTAAATCATTTCCTATTTTTAATTTATTATTTGCTAAAAATGAACTTATAGATGTTTTTTGGAGAATATTTTTAAAAAATTTATTGAAATAATTTGATTTTTTTAAATGAAAAGAAAGCATTTAAAATTTTATAAGAAAAAAAATGAAAAAAATATTTTTCATTTTTTTTTTCATTTTTTTTTTAAATAATTTTTTAATATAATGAGTCAAAAATCTGTAAGTGAATTAAAATTGAAATTAATATTGAGAAAATATTCAAATTATATTTTCAATTATTCCAATTAAAAAAATAATAAAAAGAATTTAAACGAAATTGAAAAAACCAAACAAATACCATTAATTTCCCCAATAAAATACTCTTCTGAACCCAATAATGAACAGAGTGAAAGTAGCGAATATGAAAGTACGTCATCAGAAAAAGATGATGACAAAACTGGATTTTTCAAGTCTTAATGCAAAAACAAGCCAATCAACTCAACATTTTCGAAACGTTTTACAAGAAACTGAAAAAGAATTTCAACAAAAAAAATCCGAATTGGAAAATATCTTGAAAGAAAGTTCCTTTTATAAAGATAACCCTGATAAATCAAATAAGGACATGATTAGTTTGTTGGATTTCTCACAAACAACGAATGAAATTATTTATGAATATCAAGAATTTCAAAAAAATTTAATCACTTTATTTCATTTGTTTGATAATTTATATTTTGCTGGTCAACCTCAATTAGCAAAATTTAGTCAACAATTATTAAGAGTTGATTCTAAACATTCAAGAGTGAATAATAATCTCTTAATTTATTTAAATTTGATTAATTTAATTTGAATTAATTATTTATTTAATTCCAAAAAAAAAAAAAAACACAATTTTTTCTTCATTTTTTCAAGAAAGAGAAAAAAATCAACAATATTTTGCTTAAAACTTTACTTAAACAATTCCAACCAGATCAATTACAAACTCATACAATTTCTAAAATTACAGATTTAATTATGAATATCAATTTGGAAAATTCAAAAATTAATTTAGTGTTTAAAGATTTTATGGATATTTTATCAAATGAAAAAATCAAGTTGACAATGAATGATCCACTTTTTATAAATATAAATGGGATTTTTGACCATATTTTTTTATCAGTTTTATTTAAAAAGGAATTAGCTTCTCAATTGATAACGAAATTATCTTCTATAGGAATAATTGATATCAAATTAGATGGTTATTATTAATTTATTAATTTTTATTCATTTAAATTTATTATTCATTTAAATTTATTATTCTTACATTTTTTTCATCAACAGAAAAACGTAAATTTGAAATTCTTCAAAATTCAATTTTGAAAAAATTTGATAAGTTTATTCTTGGGATTATAAATTTCCCAAAGGCTATTCAAGCAATTCAAACAATTTTGATTACATTCCAAATTGAAGATACAGAAAAAGTAAAACAACAAAATATATATTTATATTTTTTTTTTCCAAGAAAAAAATTCAAACAATGTTTTTTTTCTAAAACAAAAAAAAAATTCAAATGATTTGGATTGAATCAGTTGGCAATGGAAATTTTCACATTAGCGAAAAAGAAAGCTTTGGGGAAAATATTAGTGAATTTAATCAAAAGGGTTTTATCACCTCAATTATTGCAAGAAATCAAAAAGCAAAAAGAAATTTTAATGAGCCAAAAAGATATTCATATTGAAATTGATATTCGAAAAGAAGAATTAAGACAAGATGAGATTGATCATCTTGTATATCAAAAATCAGTATCGATATTACAAGAACATTTGAAAGAAAAGGATATATGCTTTATTATTGCAGCAATCACTGGCAAAATTGATATTGATGCTTCAAATGCATTTTCATTTATGTTTTTCAATTTGTTGGAACCGCTTTCGCTTTTAATTCCATTTATAAAAGCAACAATTTCAGTTAAAGTTGCAATGTATTCTTCGGATTCAGCACTTTTTCGTTCTAATGAAATTGCAGAATCGTTGATATCAAAATACTTGAAAATTTATGCAGAAGATCATTTGAAAAAAATTATTGAACCTTTTATTAATGATGTTTGCCAAGCAAAGAAAACTTTTGAAATCAACCCAAATTCTTTATCAGAAAATGAGGATTTATCCGAAAATATTGAGAATGTCAAAATTTTTTTTCAAGATCTTTTGAACAGAATTATGGAATCAATTCCTACTTTTCCAAATCGTTTAAAGATTATTTTCGCTCATTTAAGACAAGAAATTTTGCATAAAAGCGATTATTTATCTTTGATGGGAAGTTTTTTCTTTTTAAGACATGTTTGTCCTGCATTAATAAGTCCAGCATTTATTCATGATGGATCTTGTAAATTTTGAAAATATTCAAATTTTAATTCAAATTTTAATTGAAATAATTTGGATTGAAATAATTAGACCAATTAACTCCTTCTGAAAGATCGGGTCTTAAATATTTATCAATAGCAATCCAAACCCTTTCAAGTGGGCTTACTTTTTCTGCAAGACAATCCCATTTACAGCCTTTAAATTATGCAATAATTAATCGATTTGAAGATCGGAAAGTTTTTCTTGAATCAATTTGTGTAAAAACAAAATACAACCTAAAAATATTTCACTTTTCAAATAAAAAATGAATAATTAATTTTAGAAGAAACAAACCAATATAAAAATTAATTTCAATATTACAATTGAATTTAAAATCAAAAGGTCATTCCTAAAGGATATGAAGAAAAGGAGATTGTGCCTGATTACAAATTACTTAATCCACTTTTTCCTTTTAATTTACTAAGAAAACGGGGGAAATATACACTAGAACAATTTGCCATTAGAATGAAGTTTATATTCCATAGCTATTTAAAAGGAGGAGAAGCCTTTCTTCCTGAATTTGAAATATTTGGAATTTTAAAGTCAATTAAAAGATGGAAATTTTTCCTCAAAGAAAATAGTTATCTAGCTCATAATTTCCACAAAATAGCCATTTTATGCTCTGATATTTATCATGCCGAAACAAAGTCAAAGATTCTTGATGAAGAAAAGATAGACCAATCATCACAATTACAAACCTCGAAATCAATTGATTCTTCAAAATCAAATAACGATCTCAAAAAAGCCAACTCAAATATCGATGAGAAAGTCAAAAAGACTAAGAGCAGCGCCAAGACAAAGAACGAGAAGAACACTGCCGAAAAAAGGAATCGATCCAAATCTTTCGCACACCGTTTTAAACGTAATAAAAGCTTTAGCGGAAAAACTTTGCCTGTTTTGGATGAAAAATTGCTCAATTTGTGGACAAAAAATTCCAAAGTTTCACCAGCTAAAGAGGCAATTCTGATGCATAAAAGTACACAAGGAATAGATTGGAAGAAACGTTATGTGTGCATGAAGCTCAATATAATTGCTGTGTTTAATGAGAGATTCGATCCAAATCCAATCCAAATCGTTTTGGTCGATTCCGGCACTTTAATTTCTCTTGCAAGTCATGAAGAATATAAAAAGAAGAACGCGTTTTTAATCTCAAGAAAAGGTGATAATTCAAATGATGCAATTTTCGCTTGTGATTTATCTAAAGAAACTACACAATGGATTAATGATTTAAAATTGATTCGAAAAAATTTTTAAATTGAAATTTTTTTTTTAAATTGAAATTTTTTTTTTCATTTTTTTACTTTTTCAAAATGAAATATTTTTCTCTTTTCATTAAAATTTCTTTTTTAATATTTCTTTTTGTAAATGCAAAAAATGGAGCTTCACATAATAATTTAATTTATATCAACAAAATTGCTTCAAAATTTAATCCTCATCAAGTTTATTCTTTAGATGATTTTCAATTTTGTTTTATTGATTATGAATCACCGAAAGAAGATCAAAGTTTATCGGAAATATTTGAAGGGTCACATCCTTATCAAACTTTATTTCAAATTCCTTTTAATTGTAGAAATTTTTTAACCATTTTTTAATAATAATTTTAATAATAAATTTTAATAATAAATTTAATAATAAATTTAATAATTTTAATAATAATTTTAATAATAAATTTAATAATAATTTTAATAATAATTTTAATAATAATTTTAATAATTTTTAATAATAAATTTTAATAATAAATTTAATAATAAATTTAATAATAAATTTAATAATAATTTTAATAATAATTTTAATAATAATTTTAATAATAATTTTAATAATAATTTTAATAATAAATTTAATAATAAATTAATAATAATTTTAATAATAAATTTAATAATAAATTTAATAATAAATTTAATAATAAATTTAATAATAAATTTAATAATAATTTTAATAATAATTTTAATAATAATTTTAATAATAAATTTAATAATTTTAGTAATCAATTTAATAATAATTTTAATAATAATTTTAATAATTTTAATAATAATTTTAATAATAAATTTTTATAATAAATATAATAATAAATTTAATAATAAATTTTAATAATAATAAATTTAATAATAGTTTTAATAATAAATTTAATAAATTTAATAATAAATTTAATAATAAATTTAATAATAAATTTAATAATAAATTTAATAATAATTTTAATAATAATTTTAATAATTTTAATATTTAATTTAATAATAAATTTAATAATAAATTTTAATAATAAATTTTAATAATAAATTTAATAATAATTTTAATAATAAATTAAATATTAAATTAAATAATAATTTTAATAATAATTTTAATAATAAATTTAATAATAAATTTTAATAATAATTTTTTATAATAAATTTAATAATAAATTTAATAATAAATTAGCGGAAATTATTTCTACCGAAATTTGCAAAACGTCTATAAATAAAGAGATTTATTCTCATTTAGAAAAAGCAATAAAAGATAATGCTTATTTTGAATTTGATTTTAATGGTCTTCCTCTTACAATTCCTATTGGAAATAGTTTTATTGATAATGATCAAAGCACAAAACTTAATATTTATCGACATTTTGTATTTAAATTTTATTACAATAAAGATCAAGTAAGAAATTTTTCGTTTTTTTCAAATTTAAAAATTAAAACAAATTCAAAATTAAAAATTATAAATTAAATTAAAATTAAAAATTAAAGGTTATTTCTGCTCAAATTTTTTCAGATTCTGAATCAAAAATGTCACTTCAAACATTAAAATCTCAAGGAAGAACAGAATTCTATATTTCTGTTTTTTGGATTCCAACAGAATATACATATGAAAACAGACTTGAATTATATAAATCAAAAATTAATTTAATAACAGAAGAAAAAATTAGATGGATTTCAGTTGGTTCTTCTATTTTATTAAATCTTTTTTTTATTGGATTAATTTGGTTACTTACTAGAAAAATTTGGAAATCAAAATATCAATTCTCACAAAACAAAGATCTTGAAGGCAAATTTAAAAAATAATTTTAATAATAAATTAAATAAATTTAATAATAATTTTAATAATTTTAATATTAAATTTAATAATAATTTTAATAATAAATTTTAATAAATAAATTTAATAATAAATTTAATAATAATTTTAATAATAAATTTTAATAATAATTTTAATAATTAATTTAATAATAATTTTAATAATAATTTTAAAATAAATTTAATAATAATTTTAATAATAATTTTAATAATAAATTTAATAATAAATTAAATAATAATTTTAATAATAAATTTAATAATAATTTTAATAATAATTTTAATAATAAATTTAATAATAAATTTAATAATAATTTTTAAAATAAATTTAATAATAATTTTTTAATAATAAATTCTAATAATAAATTTAATAATAAATTTTATAATAAATTTAATAATAATTTTAATAATAATTTTAATAATAATTTTAATAATAAATTTTAATAATAAATTTAATAATAAATTTTATAATAAATTTTATAATAAATTTAATAATAAATTTTAATAATAATTTTAATAATAAATTTTAATAATAATTTTCAATAATAAATTTAATAATAATTTTAATAATAAATTTAATAATAAATTTTATAATAAATTTAATAATAAATTTAATAATAAATTTAATAATAAATTTAATAATAATTTTAATAATAATTTTAATAATAATTTTAATAATAATTTTAATAATAATTTTAATAATAATTTTAATAATAATTTTAATAATAAATTTTAATAATAAATTAAATAATAAATTAAATAATAAATTTAATAATAATTTTAATAATAAATTTAATTCAAATAAAA
Source organism: Anaeramoeba ignava (assembly GCA_028826165.1). Classification (NCBI taxonomy): domain Eukaryota; family Anaeramoebidae; genus Anaeramoeba; species Anaeramoeba ignava. The sequence goes on along the minus strand of JAPDFW010000092.1, from coordinate 807,246 downwards.
AAGATATTGAAGATTCTTCAGGATGGAAAGCAATTTATGGAGATGTTTTTAGAATTCCAGAAAATATTCAAATCTTATCATCTTTTTTTGGAATAGGAGCTTATTTTCTTATAATAATTATATTTTTGCTTATTTTTGTTCAATTAACACCATTTATGACTCATTTCCAAGGATACATGACCAAAATTGTATTGTTTGCATATTTCCTCACTTCAGGAATTTCTTGCTATTTTCTCTTCACGAATTTATAAACAATTTGAAGGTCCGTTTTGGTCAAGAAATATTGTTTTAACTACTTTGTTATTTTCTCTTCCCTTGTTCTTGATTTTCTTAACTCTTAATTTTTTTGCTTTCTTATATTCAAGTGAAATAACTCTTCCATTTTCACTTCTATTTAAACTTTTTCTTTTGTGGATTTTTGGTGTGTTATCTTTACAAATTAAATTATAAATTAAAATCAAAATTAAAATTATAAATAAAATTAAAATTGAAATTACAATTAAAATTAAAATTACAATTAAAATTAAATTATAATTAAAATCAAAATTAAAATTACAATTAAAATTAAAATTAAAATTATAATTATAATCAAAATTAAAATTAAAATCAAAATTATAATTAAAATTAAAATCAAAATTATAATTAAAATCAAAATTAAAATTAAAATTAAAATTATAATTAAAATTAAAATTAAAATCAAAATTAAAATTAAAATTAAAATCAAAATTAAAATTAAAATTAAAATTAAAATTAAAATCAAAATTAAAATTAAAATCAAAATTATTTTAGTTACACTTCCTTTATCACTACTTTTTGGATTAATTGGCAAAAATTCAAAAGCTACACTTGATGTTCCATGTAGAGTTAATCCAAGACCTAAACAAATACCAGATTTACCATGGTATTTAAAAACAAAGATGAGTATTTTAATTTCTGGAGCTGTTCCATTTTCTATTATTCATGTTGAATTATTTTATGCATTTTCTTCATTTTGGACAATTTATATTTATGGTTATCAATCTACTTTGTTTCTTTCTTTTCTTCTTTTAATAATCTCTGTTATAACTTCTGTTGTACTTATGACTTATTTACGAATTTCTGCAATGGATTATAATTGGTGGTGGAAATCTTTTTTTAATGGAGGGTTAATATTAAATTATAAATTAAATTATAAATTAAATTATAAATTAAATTATAAAAATAATTATAAATAAAATTATAAATTAAATTATAAATAAAATTATAAATTAAATTATAAATTAAATTATAAATTAAATTATAAATTAAATTATAAATTAAATTATAAATTAAATTATAAATAAAATTATAAATTAAATTATAAATAAAATTATAAATAAAATTATAAAATTATAAATTAAATTATAAATTAAATTATAAATTAAATTATAAATAAAATTATAAATAAAATTATAAATAAAATTATAAATTAAATTATAAATTAAATTATAAATAAAATTATAAATTAAATTATAAATAAAATTATAAATAAAATTATAAATAAAATTATAAATTAAATTATAAATAAAATTATAAATTAAATTATAAATAAAAATTATAAATTAAAATTATAAATAAAATTAAAATAAATTAAATTTATAAATTAAATTATAAATAAAATTATAAATAAAATTATAAATTAAATTATAAATTAAATTATAAAATAAATTATAAAATTAAATTATAAATTATAAATTAAATTATAAATTAAATTATAAATAAAATTATAAATAAAATTATAAATAAAATTATAAATAAAATTTATAAATAAAATTATAAATAAAAATTATAAAATTAAAATTATAAATAAAATTATAAATAAAATTAAAATAAAATTATAAATAAAAATTATAAATAAAAATTATAAATAAAATTATAAACTAAAATTATAAATAAAATTATAAATAAAAATTATAAATAAAATTATAAATAAAATTATAAATTAAAATTATAAATTAAATTATAAATTAAATTATAAATAAAATTATAAATTAAATTATAAATTAAAATTATAAATTAAATTATAAATTAAATTATAAATAAAATTATAAATAAATTACAAATTAAATTATAAATAAAATAATAAATAAAATTATAAATAAAATTATAAATTAAATTATTAATTAAATTATAAATTAAATTATAAATCAAATTATAAATAAAATTATAAATTAAATTATAAATTAAATTATAAATAAAATTATAAATAAAATTATAAATAAAAATATAAATTAAATTATAAATTAAATTATAAATTAAATTATAAATAAAATTATAAATAAAATTATAAATTAAATTATAAATTAAATTATAAATTAAAATATAAAAATTTTTAGTTCAATTGGTATCTACATTTTTTTCTACTCTTTCTTTTATTACTTCTTTCAATCAACAATGAATGGTTTTCTTCAATTCTTATACTTTTTTGGATATTCAATCATTTTTAGTTCAATATTTTTCCTTTTATTTGGTTCAATTGGGTTTTTTGCTTCATTCATTTTTCTTAAAAAAGTTTATCAAGAAATTAAATTTGATTAAACATTTAATTTTTTCTTTTTTTTACTAATTAAATTCCAATTCAAATTCCGTTTTTTTTTCTTTAAAAAAATAAGAATAAAAATTTTAAAAAGAAAAATAAAAATTTTGTTTTGAATTTTGTTTTGAATTTTGTTTTAAAAAAAAAGTTCCTAAAAAAGTTCTTAAAAAAAAATCAATTAAAATTGTTTTTGTTTTTGTTTTTGTTTTTGTTTTTGTTTGAATGAATTCAATCTTGGTTTTCATCTGGAGATTCATAATCATCTTCATTTGGACTAACATATTCATTTTCATTTTCATTTTCATTTTCATTTTCATTTATTTTCGTTTTTTCTTTTTTTCCAGTTGTTGGAACTGATTGTAAACCAATTGATGATTTGGAACTTGTAATAAATTTTCTTTTTTCAAGTTTTGCATAATTTTTCCATTCTGTCAATTTCTCAATTTCAGGTTCCAAAGTTGTTCTAACTAGATTTGCATTCAAGAAATTAATAACGCTATTGAATTCATCACCATCATGAATTTTAGGGAAAAATTCTTTTAATCCTTCAAAAAAAAACACTTTTGTTGGGAATGATTGTCTTGCATAAGAAATCCCATTACTAATTAATTGACCAATTTCAAAGTTTGTTGAATCAACTTCTTTGGAAAGAATATTGGCTAAAGACCGAGAAAGAGCAATAAATTGGCTTTTTCTCTCTTCAATCTTTTTATCCTTTTTTTCTTGATTTGAATTTTCATTGTTTTCTTGATTTGGATTTTCAGAATCACTTTTATAATCACTTTCATAATCACTATGATATTCATCTTCTTTCTTCTCTTGATTCCCCATTTCTTTGATCTCCTCAATTCTTTCTAAACATTTTGTAAAATCATTTTTCAAAGCTTCAAAAATTATAGTTCTTCTTAAATTTGGGTTATTTTGATGAGTTGAGATCAGTTTGCGGAAAACTTTCCTTAAAATTTCTTGAGTTGCTGATTTATTAGGAAATTCCCATTCATACATGGCCATCAAATTTGAAGAAAATGCAAGAGGAACTGACCCAACAAGAATCAGATTTGTCATTTGGCTTAAAAGATGGAAAATGGATTCCACTGTTTGATCTTGCATTTTGTTTGTTTGCTGCGAATCATCAAGTAATCTTTGAATTTCCTCTTCGAAATGAGCAAGTAGTTTATTTTGTGTTGTGATTTCTGGAGTGAATGAAAGATTATTGACTTGATGTGAGTAAAGCATAAAACAACTTGATAAAATATCAAAAAGAGCTCTTTTGATTTCGTTTGAACCTTTTTCGAAAAGTTGTTGTGCATATTCAAGGAAATTATCTCTTTTTGTGACAAATTTATGGATCATTTTAGTATTTTCATCAACATTTTCTTCAGTTTCATTGTTATTGTTATTGTTATTGTTATTGTTATTGTTATTGTTATTGTTTTCGTTATTTTCATTTTGATTTTGATTTTGATTCTCGCTTTTTTCCTTTAAATAACGAGTTTTTTCTTTTTGAACAATTTCCCCAAACTTCCAAATCAGTAAATGATGCATACAATAATAACCATCAGAGATCATCTGTATTCCTAAATCATCTGCCATTGAAACAGAAAGAACAACAATTCTTTTCAATAAGGGATAAAGTTGATCAAAATAAAATCCAATTATCATTTGTTGAGAAACACTTCTTAATCTTGTGAGTTGGGCTTCAATCTGAGATTTGGAGTCTGAATCACTTTCTTTTCTTTGGATAATCTCTTCGAAATCCTTCATTGAATCAATAAAGCCATCTTTCACTTCATTAATAAGTTCCGTCAAAATAATTTCCACTTTGGAAGATATTGGTTTGTTCAGATCAATGATTTTCTTCAATAAGTTGACACAAGCCTGAGAAACAGCGAGATTATTGTGCTTGAAAAAGAGATCCTTTGTTTTGCGAAGCAAAGAGAGGAAAGTATTCTGTTGTTGAGATTTCACAATCACTTTCAATGGGAAATAGCCAAGTATTTCGACTATTATTGGGATGTATTCAGTTTCAGGTTGGAATTTCTCAAGAAGTTGATGATATTTTTCAATCACAGATGAAACATGTTTGTGGCTCTTCTTCTTCTTCTCTTTAATCAATTTGCTTGATATTTTGGTTGGTTGGTAATAATTAACAAATTTGGAACGTGATTCAGTTAAATTCTGATTAGCAGCCTTGCGAACAACCATTTTGAGTAAATCGATCAATAAAGAGCGTTTTGAAATGAGTTTTTTTGTAATTTTAAGCTCTTCAGGACTTGTTTCATCTTCTTTTGGTAAGGATTCCTGATCCATAAGTAGTAAATCCACAATTATTTCCCAGTCATCTAAAGCATCAAAATGGATCCAAATGGAATCAATTATAATCTCGTATTGAGATGTATTGGAATGCTTTTTGAGAAGATGAATCAATCGATCAAGAAGATAAAGTGATTTAAGTTTGCTATTCTTGGATTGTTTGATTCTTTTCAGGTCTGATTCAACCTCCTTTGTCAACAAAATATCCACAAATAACTTTCCTGCTTCGTGTCTTACTCTTGAATTGAAATCACTCAAAAGACTAACAATCTTCTCAATTTCTTGATGTTTTGGAGGATAAATTTGATAGATTTGGTTCATAAGAACAAACATCTCGGCTCGGATATTAACAATTTTATCGTCAAGCATCTCGACAAGTCTTTTTCGGAAATCTTTTGTGAAATTTGTTAAATGCTCAAAATGCTTTTTTTTGGAATACAATTTTTGTAGTAAATGAACACAGCTTAATCTGATCTCCTTCTTTTTATCAAAAAGCATCTGGCCAATGCAATAGATTCTCTGTTCCATCAAAAAAAACTGAGGTCTTATTAATGCCCATTTAAGGAAATAATTCATGCACATTTCCCGAATTTGAAATTCACTGTCCCGAATTCTCATTTCAAAAAAAGATTTAAATAAATCAGAAACAAATTTGAGAAGTGTTTTCAGTTCATTTTTCATTGATTTATCTTGTTTTTTTTCGTTCCAGTAGTTTTTTTTTTGGGATAATTCTTGATCAATAGAATTTAATCGAGAAATGATTTCTGACAGCAAAACAAGTCCTGTAAATGTTGATAAGTATCTAAGCACAATATTGTTTGTGTTTGAAATGATTGTTAGCCATTGATAGAAAAGATCAAAATTTTCTTTTTCTTGTTCTTTCTCTTTAAAAATTTTTGCAATTTGTTTCCAAAATTTTCTGTAGTTTTTTTTGAATGAATTTGAAAAATATGATTCTTTTAATTGAATTCTTTTTTCCGTTTTTTTTTTGAATTCTTGTAAAACTTTCTTTTCATCTTTAAAATGTAAATTTTTAATTTGGAATTTAACTTTAGAAATCTATTTTTCAAAAACAGAAAAAAAGAAAGAAAGAAAGAATAAAAAAGTGGATCAAAAAAAAAAAAACAAGAAGAAAAATAATTTTTTTTTCATTTTACTTGAAGAATTGAATTTAATAAATCAACCATTCCATTTTTTAAATTTGATTTAAATTTATTATTCCATCTTTTTGTTAAATTTGAAACTGAAAATTTTTTGCTTTTAAATTCTTTAAATGAAGGAGATATTAAACTTGTAATTTTGGATTTAAAAAGTTTTTTCACAGATTTTGGTTTCAAATCATCATCATCTTCTTCTTCTTTTTCTTCTTTTTTACGTTTTAATTTCTTTCTATTTGATTTTTTTTGATTTGATTTGATTTTTTTTGATTTGATTTTTTTGAAGATTTTCGACTTGACATTATTTTTATTATTTTATTATAAATTTAAATTGAAAAATAAAAGAAATAAAAAAAAAAAATGAGAAAGGAAAAATGTTTTAACGATCTTAATTTATAAAAATAAATTAAAATTTAAAACCGTTAAAGAAAAAAAAAAAGTAAAAAAGTGGAAAAAAAAAAGCGAAAAATTTTTTTTCATTTTTTTTTTCTTTAAATAAATAAATAAATTAAAATGATTAATAATAATAATAATGATAATAATAATATTAATAATAATAATAATAATCTTATTGATACACTTTTAATTGCTTCAATAAATGGAAATCTTAAAAAAATTAAACGTTTAGTTTCTTATGGAAAAAGTTTATCAATTCGAGATGTAAATAAATTTTTAAACTAATTAAAAACAAAAAAGATTTGATTTCGTTTTATTTTTCTTTTTTTTAAAAAAAATATTAATTTAGAATGTAAAATTTTTATTCAATTTTCAAATAAAAATTGGTTTAAAACTTTTCTATAAATTTTTCAAAGGAAGTAAAAAATATTTTTTTTTTTTGGAAATCAAAAGAATTTTTAATTGAAAAATTTTATTTAAAATAAGAAATGCACTCCTTTACTCTTGGCTTGTAAAACTAATAATAATTATGATGTAATTAAATTATTAATTGATTTAGGTTCTGATGTAAATGAAACAAATGTATTTTTATTATTATTTTTCTTCTTTTTCATTTTTTTTTTAAATACTTTTTATTCATCTCCAAAAGCTATTTAGATTGTAAAATAAAATTATTTTAAAATCCAAATTATTTAAAAATTGATTTAAATATTTAAATATTTAAATAGTATGTAAATTTTCAAATTCGATATTTTGATTGATTTTTACTTTTACTTTTTCATTTTGATTTTTTTTTTTAAAATTAATAGAATCAAACTTGTCTTCATCTATCAATTTTAAATAATCCACAATTAAATGTTATTGAATTGTTAATTAGTTCTGGATGTAGAATAAATTCACAAGATGTATTTTTCATCATTTATATTTTAAATTCCAAAAAGAAAAAGAACTAAATATTATTTTTTAGGCTGTAAAATTGAATAAATTTAAGAAATATTTTTCTATTAAAATTTATCTCATTTTCGTTCTTATTTTTTTAGAGAGTTTGTTATATCCACTTTTTTCTTTAAAAAAAATTTCATTTTGATATAATGTTTTAAATTGAAATAGAATGAAACAGCATTACATAACGCATGTCATCATCAATTACCAAAGGAAATAATTGAATTATTACTTAAATATGGAGCCACACCAAAAATTACAAATGTAAATATTTATCCAAAAATAAATTTTTTTTTTAAAAAATATTTAAATATATTATTATTTAGGATGTTGAGATTTTATTTCTACAAATTTTTATTTTTGTGATTTATAAATAAATAAACAAATAAATAAATTAGTGGGTAATTAAATATGAAATATTTTTTCTGGAATTTTTGTTAATATATTAATAATCAAAATTAAAAAGTCTGATACACCATTACATTTAGCTTGTATACATAAATCAAACAATGAGACAATTCGTTTATTAATAAAATTTGGAGCAGTAGTTAATTCTTGGAATGTAATTAATTTAAAAACAAAAACAAAAACAAAAACAATTTTAATTGATTTTTTTGTTTAGGATGTATTTAATTACATTAAATATCTTTCTGATATTAATTTTCATTTAAATTATAATGCAAAAAAACAAAAAATATATATTTTAGAATGTAAAAGGAAACTAAAACAAAAAGAGAAAGAAATTTCAAATTTATTTTTGAATGAATTAAATTCTTTTTAGTTTAATACACCATTACATATTGCCGTTTTTAATAATATTTCAACTCAATCGATTCGTTTATTAATTGATTCACAATCAGAAGTGAATTTTCCAAATGTATGTTAAGTTAATTTTATTTTATTTCAAAAGAAAGAAACAATTTTTTTTTAAAAAAAAAAACAAAAATTTAGCAAGTAAAAAAATTAAAGGAAAAGAAATGAAAGTTTTGAATTTATTTCATAAATTTACAAAAAATTTTTGATGGAAATTAAACAATAGCAAGTAAAACAAAATTATTTATGAATTTGGAATTATTTGATTTTCTTAAAATATTATTTAAATATAAATAATAATCAAAGGGATTAACACCTTTGCATCTTGCTTGTTTACATGCTAGATATGAAACTGTGTTAGTTTTATTAGATTGTGGAGCTGATATGAATATTAAGGATGTAAATTATTTATATAGAAAATAAATAATAATTTTTTTTTTTTGATTATTCAAATCCAAATTTTTTCATTTTCCAGAATGTAAATTTTTATTAATATTATTTTTAGATAAATATTATTTTTATAAATATTATTTTTATAAATATTATTTTTATAAATATTATTTTAATAAATATTATTTTAATAAATATTATTTTAATAAATATTATTTTAATAAATATTATTTTAATAAATATTATTTTTAGATAAATATTATTTTGATAAATATTATTTAGATAAATATTATTAATATTATTTTTATAAATATTATTTTTATAAATATTATTTTGATAAATATTATTTTGATAAATATTTTTTTTATTATTATTTATATAATTATTATTTTTATAAATATTTTTATATAAATATTATTTTTATAAATATTATTTTGATAAATATTTTTAGAAAGGAAAAATACCACTTGATTATGCAGAAAATAATTTAATCACCCAAAAAATATTTCAAGCTCATCAATCAATTGTTGAAGATTTTCGACAATTATTCCTCAGACAAGAATTTTGTGATTTAGAAATAAAAACATTAAATGGAAGTGTTTTTGCTCATGAAATTATTATCAAATGTAGAATTGGAAAAAGTCAAATGAAAAAATTCACAACATTTTTTGAAACATTTGAAAAACCACAAGTTGTAAAATTTATTGAGTTTTTATACACAGGAGAATTAAAAGAAACAGAGAAAGAAATAATAACATCAATTAGTGAAAGAATTCAACTCCAAAATTTTCAACGGAAATTAGGGAAAAAAGGATTAATAAAAGATTTGACTAAATTATATTTTGATGAAGCAAGTAAAGATTTTGAAGTTATTGTTGAAAATGTTTCTCTGAAAATCCACAAAGTGATTTTACTTGCTCGCTCTGATTTATATAGAGGAATGTTTTTATATGTTTCTGATCCTTCTAATAAAGTTACTGATCAAAGTGGAAGGTCAATTGATTCAATTAAAGCTTTATTTCAATTTTTATATACTGATACTATTAAGGATTGTTCTGAAAGTGTTATTGAAGAATTAAAAGACGCTTCAGATTATTATCAATTAAATATAAATGGAATGATTGATCCTTGTTTGCAAATATTGATTGATTCAAAAAAAGTTAAAATTTAAATAAAGATTTCAACTTATTTTTTTTTTTCTTTGTTGTTTTTTTTTTATTAATTAAAAAAACCCTTTATTTTTTTTATTTAATTTTTTTTACACGATGGAATTTTGTCTTTTTTATTTTGATTTAATTTTCTTTTTTAATTTATTATTTTCTCTCTTTATTTATTTATTAAATTTAAATTTCAATTAAATTTTATTTTAAAAAAATTTTTTTTTTTCCTTTTTATTTTTATTTAATTAAAAAAATTTTTTGCTTTTTTTTTCTTTTAGATCTTTTTCTTCTTTTTTTCTTCTTTTTCTTTTTTTCTTTTTCTTTTTTAAAAAAAACAAAAACAAAAAATTTATTTTTTTTTTAAAATTTAAATTGTCTTCATTTTTTTTTTCTTCTTATTATTTTAAAATGAATCGTATATATTCTGAATTTAATTTAGACTTAAAAGTTCAAGAATTTATGATTAAAACTCAATGTTGTTATCCAAATGAATGCCTTTATTATTTAATTTTAACCAATGGAGATCTTGAAGTAAATTATTTTTATTTTAAAAGAAGAAATAAATTTTAAATCCATTTTAAATCAATTTTAAATCCATTTTCAATCAATTTTCAATCCATTTTTAATCCATTTTTATACTTATTTTTATACTTATTTTTATACTTATTTTTATACTTATTTTTAAACTTTTTTTTATATTTGATCTTTATTAAAAAAAAAAATTTTATTTAAAATTTTAATTTAAAAAACTAGGAAGCAATTTGTTTACGATCGCTTTGTTTACTTCAAGAGTCTCAACAACAGCAACAAAACCCTTATTATCAATATCAATATCCTTATCCATTTCCATTTTGCTTTCCAAATCAAATAAATAAACCAGAAACTGAAAAAGAAACAGAAACAGAAACAACAGAAAAAGCAAAAAATTTAAAAGACAGTTTTTCAGAAAAAACAAAACAGAAAAGCAAAAAAAGAAAAGAAATGTATTCACAAGAAGAAATGGAATCAAATTCACAGGAAGAAGAAGAAGAAGAACAAAAAAAAGATCCAAAATTGGAAAGATAAGAAACAAACCGGCAAAATCATTGAATAGAATTTTAAAGAATAGACCAATTACAACTGAACTTTTGCATAAGTTTCTTTTTCAAAAACCAGCTCCTAGATGGCAATATAGACTTGATGCTTTTAAACTTTTGGATTCTACTCTTGTTAATGGCTGGCCTGATGAATGTGAAGCTGCTAATAATATTGACCAAAAAACTCAAGAAAAACAATCATTTAGAGTTGAAGTTTCTTCTCGTATTTTTACTTATTATCTTGATGATCAAAGAAATTTTAAAACTAAACAAAATCTTAAAAGAGGTTTGGTTCAATTTTTTCAAAGTAGAGGTTTTGCTCAATCAAAAGAAGTTAAAAATAAGTTGATTTTTATTCGTGAAATTAAATGAAATTTTTTTTGCTTTTTTTTAATGTTTCCTCTATTATTTTTTTTTTATTAATTTTTTTCCTCTTTTTTTTTTATGTTCCAAATTTTTTTTCTTCTTTTTTTTTAATTCTTTAATTCCAAAAAACAAAAAAAAAAAACAATAAAGAAAAGGAAAAAACAAAAACAAACATTTTCCAATTTTTAATTTTAATTTTGAATTTGAATTTGAATTGAATTTGAATTTAAAATTGAAATTGAATTTGAATTTGAATTTGAATTTGAATTTGAATTTAAATTTGAATTTTTAATTTTGAAATTTAATTTTAATTTTAATTTTAATTTGAATTTGAATTTGATTTTTCATTTTAATTTTAATTTGAATTTGAATTTTAAATTGAATTTTAATTTTAATTTTAATTTGAACTTGAATTTCAAATTGAATTTGAATTTGAATTTGAATTTGAATTTGAATTTGAATTTTTAATTTGAATTTGAATTTGAATTTGAATTTGATTTTTGAATTTTCATTTTAAATTTGAATTTTAATTTTAATTTTAATTTAATTTTAATTTTAATTTGAATTTTAATTTGAATTTTAATTTGAATTTGAATTTGAACTTGAATTTAAAATTGAAATTGAATTTTAATTTGAATTTAAATTTGAATTTGAATTTGAATTTGAATTTGAATTTGAATTTTTAATTTGAATTTGAATTTGAATTTTGATTTGAATTTTGATTTGAATTTTAATTTGAATTTTAATTTGAATTTTTAATTTGAATTTGAATTTTAATTTTAATTTGAATTTTTAATTTGAATTTGAAATTGAATTTGAATTTGATTTGAATTTGAATTTTAATTTGAATTTTTAATTTGAATTTGAATTTGAATTTTTGATTTGAATTTTAATTTGAATTTTAATTTTAATTTTAATTTTAATTTGAATTTGAATTTGAATTTGAATTTGAATTTGAATTTGAATTTGAATTTTGATTTGAATTTGAATTTGAATTTTAATTTGAATTTTGATTTTAATTTGAATTTGAATTTGAATTTTAATTTGAATTTGAATTTGAATTTGAATTTTAATTTTTAATTTGAATTTGAATTTGAATTTGAATTTGAATTTGAATTTGAATTTGAATTTGAATTTTGATTTGAATTTGAATTTAAATTTGAAATTGAATTTTAATTTAAATTTGAATTTGAATTTGAATTTTAATTTGAATTTGAATTTGAAATTGAATTTGAATTTGAATTTTGAAATTGAATTTTGAATTTGAATTTGAATTTTGAATTTGAATTTGAATTTGAATTTGAATTTTAATTTTAATTTGAATTTGAATTTTGAATTTGAATTTTGAATTTGAATTTGAATTTGAATTTGAAATTGAATTTGAATTTTAAATTGAATTTGAATTTGAATTTGAATTTTAATTTGAATTTGAATTTGAATTTTAATTTGAATTTTAATTTGAATTTGAATTTGAAATTGAAATTGAACTTGATTTTTGAAATTGAACTTGAATTTTAATTTGAATTTTAATTTGAATTTTAATTTAAATTTGAATTTGAATTTGAATTTGAATTTGAATTTGAATTTGAATTTTAAATTTGAATTTGAATTTGAATTTGAATTTGAATTTTAATTTAAATTTGAATTTTAATTTGAATTTGAATTTGAATTTGAATTTTAATTTTAATTTGAATTTGAATTTTAATTTTTAATTTGAATTTGAATTTGAATTTGAATTTTTAAATTGAATTTGAATTTTTAATTTGAATTTGAAATTGAAATTGAATTTGAATTTAAATTTGAATTTGAATTTAAATTTTAATTTTAATTTGAATTTGAAATTTAATTTGAATTTGAATTTAAAATTGAATTTTAATTTGAATTTTGAATTTGAATTTGAATTTTGAATTTTGAATTTGAAATTTGAATTTAAAATTGAATTTTAATTTGAATTTGAATTTGAATTTGAACTTGAATTTGAATTTGAATTTTGATTTGATTTTGAATTTGAATTTGAATTTGAATTTGAATTTGAATTTGAATTTGAATTTGAATTTGAATTTTAATTTGAATTTTTAATTTGAATTTGAATTTAAATTTGAATTTGAATTTGAATTTAAAATTGAATTTTAATTTGAAATTGAATTTGAAATTGAATTTGAATTTGAATTTGAATTTGAATTTGAAATTGAATTTGAATTTGAATTTTGATTTGAATTTGAAATTTAATTTGAATTTGAATTTGAAATTGAATTTTAATTTGAATTTTAATTTTAATTTTAATTTGAATTTTAATTTGAATTTTAATTTAAATTTGAATTTTAATTTGAATTTTAATTTAAATTTGAATTTTAATTTTAATTTGAATTTTTAATTTGAATTTTTAATTTGAAATTGAATTTGAATTTGAACTTGAATTTGAATTTGAATTTTAATTTGAATTTGAATTTGAACTTTATTTTAAATCTTTCAAATCTTTTTCAATTTGAGTATTTATATAAAATAAAATATATGCTTTTTTTGATGGTTTTTTAAATATTTTTTCGGGTGTTTTCAGAACTAAAGAATCATTAAAACGAAACCAAGAATTGCTTTTAAAATCAAGAACATCAGCAATATAATGACCATTTTCAACATGAGTCGAATCATGGTTAATAATAGCAAAAAGATTGTATTTTGAATAAAGAGGTAAATTTTGTCTATTGATTATAAAATTTGAGAGATCAAGACGAAATGGTTCTGGCTTTTTAAACAATTGCTTATTATTTTCATTATTATTATTTGAATTGTTATTTGTATTATTATTTGAATTATTTGAATTATTTAAATTATTATTTGTATTATTATTTAAATTGTTTAAATTATTTGAATTATTATTTAAATTATTTAAACTATTTGAATTATTTGAATTATTTAAATTATTTGAATTGTTTGAATTGTTTAAATTATTTAAATTATTTGAATTATTTAAATTATTTAAATTTTTTGTATTATTTAAATTATTTAAATTATTTGTATTATTATTTAAATTATTTGAATTACTATTTGAATTATTTGAATTGTTTGAATTGTTTGAATTATTATTTGAATTATTTGAATTATTTAAATTATTTGAATTATTTAAATTATTTGAATTATTTAAATTATTTAAATTGTTTGAATTATTTGAATTATTTAAATTTTTGAATTATTGTATTTTTCAATAATCATTGCACTTTTATCACCCTCAAAAGAATCACCCATTTCAATAAAATTTTCTGAATTTTCTAACAAATTTTTTCTATTCTGTTTCCTTGATTTACTATCATCAATTTCAATATTTTCATCCTCTTGTTGATTAATTTCACAAGGAACAAAATTAAGACATGATTGATGGCAATATTTGGAAAAATCAATAACTTCTGTAGGAATACAGATTCTTTTATTGATTCTCTTAGATTTATAATCTTTTGTAAATGCAAATCTTTTAAATTGAATAATCATCACTCTTGGTAATTGCGCTAAAACTACTTTCTTATTTGAATATTCATGCCCACAAAATTCACATTTTTTTTCAATTTTTGTTTCTGATTGGAAATAATCACTTAAAAATTTTTCTAATTTCAATCCTTCAGTATCCAAAAAATCTAAAGTATCATCTAAAGAACCTTCTGGAAATTGAAGATTCAAACTTGTAGAAAATTCAAGTTTGGAAACTTTTTTGGTGCATTTACAACACTCATATTGCATTTGGAAAAGAAATCCAAAATTTTGAGTCACCGGACAGTTCTTTTGGAAATGCGAATAAGAAATTGTTTTTTGTATTGATTCAATTTCATCTTTTGAATTTAGATCTGAATCTACGGTTTTTTCTTCACCAAAAAACTTGTATAATTCTTGTTGTAGTTCTGAAAAAAGTGTTCCGATAAATAAAAGAGCATCTTGTTGACGATATGTGCTAAATTCTTTTAAATTTGCTGATCGTTTCAAAATATTTTGGAAATGAGACATCCAAAGTGACTTACTTTGTTCAGTTTGAAATTTTTGGAATAATTGATAAAGAGAATCTACAAGTGGAGATGATTTTAGAACAGATTGCTGTATCTACAACAAATTAAAATTTAAAATCAAAATTTAAAATCAAAATTTAAAATCAAAATTTAAAATCATTCTTACATATTTTGTTTGGAAAAGAGATTTTGTAAAAGTGGGAGTTCTCAATAAAGCTTGAAAAGTTGAATTTAAAAAGCATGAGTTACCAAAATTTCGTAACCCTTTCAGTTGTAGTGTTGTTTTTTCTGGAAATTTACTTTCTTGATATTTTTGTTGTGTTAACTTTTCTGGTTTGTTTTGTGGTATAAAATCTAATTTTGTTTGTATTAATTTCTCTTTTTTTGGTGAATATAATCCAAAAGGCTTTTTATAATTGTCTTCTTTGCTTCTTTTTGATCTTTTTGTATCATTTTTTTGAATTATAGGAAGTTGTATTTGGGTTGTAGCTCTTTTTTTTGATTTCTTCGTTGGCAATTTTTCACTTGATTGGAATTGAGTTGGATTAGCTTTATTTGTTGTTTTAATTTTTAAAGTTTTTAAAGTTTTTGGAGATTTTGGAGATTTTATAGATTTTGGAGTTTTTAAGGATTTTGGAGATTTTAAATCTTGAAGGATGTTTGTTTGAATCTTTTTTTTTTGCTGATCAAGATGATTCTTCTTTAAAAAGGTTTCCATTTTTTTATTAGAATGATTTTTTTTTGGAGAAATTTCAACATAATTTTCCATTTTTGTTTGGGAAGAATTATCTGTTTTTTGTGTTGATATTTTAATATTTTTTTTTGGTGTTTGTTTTGTTCTTGAATTTTTAAATTCTCCATATATTGCTTTTTTGATTAATGATTCAAAATTTGTTAATTCTTTTTCTCGAGCAAAAGATATTTTATAAGGTATTCCAATATCAAAACCATGTTCTTTTATTGTAACTTCACATTCTAATTCTGAAGTAGTTTCTATGCTCCAATTAGCATTTGGTTCAAACTTTTTCATTTTAAAATTAAAATTAAAATTCATTTATAATATTGGAATTGAAATTGAAATTAAAATTAAAATTGAAATTAAAATTAAAAATTAAAATTAAAATTCATATTGATATTAAAATTAAAATTAAAAATTAAAATTAAAACTGATATTGATATTGAAATTGAAATTAAAATTGAAATTAAAATTGAAATTGAAATTGAAATTAATATTGAAATTGAAATTAAAATTGAAATTGAAATTAAAATTGAAATTAAAATG
Organism: Anaeramoeba ignava; assembly: GCA_028826165.1. Taxonomy (NCBI): domain Eukaryota; family Anaeramoebidae; genus Anaeramoeba; species Anaeramoeba ignava. The sequence continues at coordinate 790,808 of JAPDFW010000092.1, read as the reverse complement.
AATATTGAATTTGAAATTAAAATTAAAATTGATATTAAAATTAAAATTGATATTAAAATTAAAATTGATATTAAAATTAAAATTAAAATTAAAATTGATATTGAATTTGAAATTAAAATTCATTTATAAAATTAAAATTAAAATTGAAATGAATATTGAAATTAAAATTAAAATTAAAATTGATATTGAAATTAAAATTAAAAATTGAAATTAAAATTGATATTGAAATTGAAATTGATATTAAAATTAAAATTCATTTATGATATAGAAATTGAAATTAAAATTAAAATTCATATTGATATTGATATTGAAATTAAAATTAAAAATTGAAATTAAAACTGATATTGATATTGATATTAAAATTAAAATTGAAATTATTTATAAAATTAAAATTAAAATTAAAATTAAAATTGAAATTAAAATTAAAATTAAAATTAAAATTAAAATTAAAAATTAAATATTAAAATTGAAATTAAAATTAAAATTGATATTGAATTTGATATTAAAATTAAAATTAAAATTAAAATTAAAATTAAAATTAAAATCAAAATTAAAAATTAAATATTAAAATTGAAATTAAAATTGAAATTAAAATTGAAATTAAAACTGATATTGAATTTGATATTGAAATTAAAATTCATATTGAAATTGAATTTGAAATTAATATTAAAATTGAAATTAAAATTAAAATTAAAATTCATTCATAATATTAAAATTAAAATTAAAATTAAAATTGATATTGAAATTGAAATTGAAATTGAAACTGATATTGAAATTAAAATTGAAATTAAAATCATAATTGAATTATATGTATTTACTTTATAATTTAAAATATAAACTAATAGAGGTGATCTTGGGTTTAATGATTTTGCTTTAATTATAATATTCCCAAAGTTTTCGTTAATTTTACATCCAAAAGTTTTTTCAAAGAGTTGCATAATAAATAAAAAATGAAAAAAATGAAAAAAATGAAATGAAAAAAATGAAAAAAATTTTATTTGACTTTGATTAACTTTTTTTTTTTATAAATTAAATTAAAATAAAAAAAGTGGAATAAAGTTTTTTTTTTTAAAAAAAGATTAAAAGATTTCATAAATAAAAAATAAAGAATTGAATTTATTCTGAGCTAAACAAGCTCTAAATTGATTCAAAAATGGAAAATTGTTTCGATTAACATTTAAAAAAAAAAAGAAAAAAAAGAAAAAGAAAACAAATAGATTGAAAAAAAAAAAGAGAAAAAAAAAAGAGGAAAAAAAAAATGAATTAAAAAAAAATTCTTTTTGGAAATTTGAAATGAAAAAAAGTGTGAAAGAACAAGACAAAATTACTCTTAAAAGGAAACAAGGAAAGAAAGGCTTACATAACAAAACAACGCCATTTCTTTTTTTTAGAAGAATTTGAAGGAACAGTTGGATTAGAAATCTTTCCTTTTTTGCGCAAAATTCTGACAATTTCCGCAAAAGCTTCATCAACATTAACTTTAGTTTTAGCAGAAGTTTCCAGAAAAGGGACAGCTAAATCATCAGCAAGTGCGCGTATTTCAGTTTCAGTAACAACACGGTCATTAACAAGGTCGACTTTATTTGCGATAAGAATGATTGGGACGTCTTCAGAATCTTTAGCTCTTAAAATTTCATCCCGAATTCCGGCAACTTGAGAAAATGAGTGCTTTGACGTTACAGAAAATACAATTAGAAACCCCTGTCCGCTGCGTAAATTCTGGTCTTTCATAGAGACTAGGTCTTCTTGTCCGGCGGTGTCAAGAATGTCTAAAAGGCAAACTTGATTGTCAACTTCTGCTTGTTTTCTATAGCTGTCTTCTAATGTTGGATCATATTCACTTACAAATTCTCCGTTTACATATTGTATTGTTAATGCTGATTTACCAACTGCTCCTGGTCCTACTACTACAATTTTGAATCGATTCATCTTTCTCCGTTTGTTTTTATTATTATTATTATTAATTAAAAAAATTTTTTTTTTTTAAATTGAAAAAGAAAAAAGAAAAAAAAGAAAAAAATGAAAAAAAATTTAATTTTGATTTTAATTTTAATTTTAATTCCAGTTTTTAATTCCAGATTTAATTTTAATTTTAATTCCAGATTTAGATTTGAATTTTTGATTAATTTTTTTTTTGGTTTATAAAAAAGAGAACAAAAATAAAAAATAATTCTCCTTTTTTTAATTTTCCTTTTTTTCCTTTTTTTAATTTTCCTTTTTTCTTTTTTCATTTTTTCATTTTTTTTCAAACACAAAAACACAAACATAAACATAAAAACACAAACACAAACACAAACACAAACACAAAAACAAAAACAAACACAAACACAAAAACAAACACAAATGGAAAACAATCAAAACAATCAAAACAATGAAAATGAAAATGAAAATGAAATCCAAATTGAAAATGAAAACGAAAATCAAAATGAAATCCAAATTGAAAACGAAAATCAAAATCAAAATCAAAATGAAAATGAAAACGAATTCCAAAAAGAATTAATCCAAAATTATCAAAAATTATTAAATTTAGATCAAAATTATTCAGATATTGTTATTAAAGTTTCTCAAAATTCAAAACAATTTAAATGTCATAAATCAATTTTAACTTGTCAATCTCCTTTTTTCTCAATTTATTTAAAAGAAAATGAAGCTAATGAAATTATTTTTGAAGATATTTCTGAACAAGATATGAATCAAATTATTCAATTTATTTATACAAGAAATATCCAATTAAATCAATCAAATTTATTTTCAATTTGGTTTCTTTCAATTAAATTTCAATTAAAATCTCTTCAAAATTACATTGAAAATCAATTTATTATTAAAAATTTCAATCTTCAACTTTTTTTTCAAAATTTTTGAAATTTCAAATTTATCAACTCAATTAAAAGAAAAATGTAATCAATTTATTCAAGATAATTTTCAAAATATTTTTAAAAATCCAAAATTTAAAGAATTAAAAAAAGAAACAATTTTCAAAATAATTGAAATTATTCAAAATCAAAATATCAAATTTTCAATAATTGAATTAATCCAAAATTTAGAAAAATGGATCTCAAATCAAATTGAAAAAGAAACAAAACAAGAAACAAAACAAAATCAAATAAAAGAAAAAAAATCAATAATGAAAGCATTTCTTAATAAAATTCAAATTAAATCAAATCAAAATCAAATTGAAAAAACAAATATTCAAGAAATTGAAAAAATTAAAACAATTCCAAATCAATTTCTTTCCAATTTTTTATTTTCTCAAATTGAAGAAAAAGATCAAGAAATTAATAAAATTCAAAAAGAGAAAGATCAACAAATTAATAAAAAAGATCAAGAAATTAATACAAAAGATCAAGAAATTAAAAAAATTCAAAAAGAAAAAGATCAACAAATTGATAAAATTCAAAAAGAAAAAGATCAAGAAATTAATAAAAAAGATCAAGAAATTGATAAAATTCAAAAAGAAAAAGATCAAGAAATTAATAAAATTCAAAAAGAGAAAGATCAAGAAATTAATAAAAAAGATCAAGAAATTAAAGAAATGAAGCCAGTTTATGAAAAAATGAAAGAAGAGTTTGAAATGATCTCAATCTTTAAAGAATCAAAAATTATACAAGATATCCAATATATTTATTATTTAAAAGGATTTATTTCAAATGATGAAGTTTTTAAAAAAATGAAACTTGGATTTTCAGTAACAAGAGATAATGGATGGTCAAATCAAACATTTCATCAAAAATGTGATGGAAAAAAAGAAACATTAGTAATTATCAAATCAAAAAATGGATGTATTTTTGGAGGATTTACTAAAGATGGATTTGGTTCAAGTGGAGACTTTAATCCAGATAAAAATTCTTTTATTTTTACATTAAAAAATCCAACAAATTATACTCCTTCAAAATTCAATCCTCAAAGTAATTCCACTGTTTATCGCAGTTCAAGTTGGGCAATGGCTTTTGGAAGTAGTGGAAATGTTGGAATTCAAGATTTATCAACAAGAAAAGGAACAAGTGCAGGCTATTCTAATGGACATTATGAAATTCCAAATAATTTTAATTCACAAACAGCACCAAATTTTTTTACAGGATCACCAAATTGGGAAATTGAAGAAGTTGAAGTTTATTTCCAATAATAACAATAATTATTCTCATTTTTTTTTCAAATTCCACTTTTTTTTTTAATCAATTTTTTTTAATTAATTCCTTAAAAATTAAAATAAAAACAAAGAAAAAGAAAAAAAGAGAAAAAAGAAAAAAGAGAAAAAAAACATTAAAGACCATAATATTCAAAACAATCAATAAGTTCATGATCTAGATTTGGATCATAAGAACCGAATTTTCCAGTATAAATATACCTTACAACAAGATTAACAGCATCAAAGGATCTTCCACTATAATCAGGAGCTGATTTTGAGTTATCATTAACAACCGAAAGCATTCCTTTATACAAATCACTTCTTGCACACATAATAGTCTCATGAACTTTTATCTCGCGATTTTCAACAAGAATAACAAAATCTTTTGAGTCTTCATTATCAAGAAGAGATTGCATTGATTCCTCAAGAGGTTTCTGCAGAAGAAGCAGATCAATTTGTAGAAGTTGAGCAATTTTGATACAGTTATATTCATGCAATCCAGTGTAAATTGTAATCAAGAAATTATAAATATCATCAGCTGTCAAATTGTATTGTTCATAAATTTTGCAAATGGAAATGAATTTTGCAACGGTTGATTTTTCAAGTCGAGAATTTAAAATTGTTGAATGAGCTCCAAAAAGAAGAACGTCGTTGCGATATACAAGAGGAACATCAATGAAAAGTTGATTTTGAAGAAAATCGTGGAAATCACGTTGCAATTTATTTTCGAGTGTGAAATAAAAAATATCGTTGAAATCAATCCAAGTATTCTTAAATAGTCCGCCCATTGCAATATACAATCTTGAGTCGTATAAACCCCCAACGCATGCGCTGCGTTCTTGAGGGACATTATCAGTCTCGGGAAGGTTTTGCAGAGCCTTTACTGAAAGGAATCTGTGCGAGAAGTTTTCAAAAGGCTTTTGAATATTGATATTGAACAAGATTTTTTTCCAAGTCGAAGTTTTAAAAGAAAATTCAAAAAGATCGAAAAAGGAGTTTTTCTGGTTATTCATTCCGCCGAAGACATACATGTAGTCTCTGTACACAGCGGCATAATGGGAGCGTCTTGGGGAAGGAACATCACCTTTTTGGATAATTTCATACCAGGAAAAAGATTTAAAATCAAAAACATGCATATCATTAACTTCAGCATTGTATCTGTTTTCAAATTGCCCGCCAAAAATCCACATTTTATTATCATAAATAACGGCTGTATGGCGAGAGCGTTTTGAAGGGGGTTTTCCTGAGATTTTTATCTGATCCTGAACAAACACCTCTTTTTCCAAGTCAAAAACAAGCATTTCATTAGTAAAATGGCCGCCATCATCACCGCCGAAGATCCAGAGCCTGCCGTTATAAAGGAGGGTCGAATGGAAGAGAAGACAAATATCTGAGAAGGTTTTATTTTTGGAAACAACAAAATCAAAGGTGTTCAAATCAAGGAACCCGTTATCGTACTTGTCCTTGTAATTGCGCCCGCCGATTATGTATACCTTATCCCCTATCTTGGTCAGTGAATGTCCGCTTCGTGGTCCGATGTGTTGATCTTCTGTGCTTATTTTTTCCCACTCACTTGTTGTTGGATCAAAAATGTTGATCTCTTCGCTGCAATGTTTCTTGTTTATTCCCCCAAATATTAAAAAGTTTCCGTTGTCTAACTCAATACTTCGCGCACAGCTTCTTTCTTCTGGTAGATTATCCTCAATCTTTAGAAGCGTCAATCCAATCGACATTTTTTCCGTTATGTTTATTTTTTATTTTTTTAATAAATAAAAATGAAAAAAAATGAAAAAAATGGAAATTAAAAAAATGGAAAAAAAATAATTTAATTAAAAAAGAAGAAAAATTTATTTTTTTTTTGTTTTTTTTTTTCTCCTTTTAATTTTAATTTAAATTTTTTATTTTTTTGTTCTCAACTTTTCATTTTTTTCCTTTAAAAATTTATTTTTTATAAATTCATAACTTACAAAATTTTCTTCAAGTTCTTATTAATTCTAATTTAAAACACACAAAAAACAAACAAACAAACAAACAAACAAACAAACAAAATGTCAGACAAACCACAAAACAATGAAAACCAAGAGCAAGAAAAAGATGAAAAAAAGCAAAAAGAAGGTCATATAAAAATTCAAATTGGAGAAAAAGAAAAAGAAAAAGATGAAAAAGAAAAAGAAAAGGATGAAAAAGAAAAACAGAAACAAGAAGAAGAGAAAAAGAAAAAGGAAGAAGAAGAGAAAAAGAAAAAAGAAGAGGAAGAGAAAAAAAAGCCTAAATTTATTGAAAATGTTGATTTCTCAAGTTTTGATCTTGATGGTTATATTTCTAATTATGTTGGACATACACGCATTCACAGATTGATTTATATAGCTGAACATTCACGAGTTCATCATATGGAAGGTAAATTAAAATTAAAATTAAATATAAATATAAATATAAATATCAATATAAATATAAATATAAATATAATTATAAATATAAATATAAAAAATAAATATAAATATAAATATAAATATAAATATAAATATAAATATAAATATAAATATAAATATAAATATAAATATAAATATAAATATAAATATAAATATAAATATAAATATAAATATAAATATAAATATAAATATAAATATAAATATAAATATAAATATAAATATAAATATAAATATAAATATAAATATAAATACAAATATAATTATAAATATAAATATAAAAAATGAGAAAAATTTTTTATAAAATAATTCTTTTTATTTCTTTTAAATAGCTCTTCGTATGGTTTTACATGAGATAAAAAACACTTTAAATACTCAATTATATATGGATTTAATGTCTCGTTTTCAAGAAGAACTTTCTGGAACTGTTCCTTTTGATCAAGATTGGGTTGATGATACTCTTGCAAAAGCAACTCAAGAATACGATACTTTAGACACTCAATTAAAGCTTGGAAAACAAAATTTAATTAAAGGTTTTTAATTTTAATTTTATATTTAATATTTGATTTTAATTTTGATTTTAATTTTTATTTTAATTTTAATTTTAATTTAAATTTTAATTTTAAATATTTTATTTTAATTTTAATTTTAATTTTAATTTTAATTTTAATTTTAATTTTAATTTAAATTTTAATTTTAAATATTTTATTTTAATTTAAATTTTAATTTTAATTTTAATTTTAATTTTAATTTTAATTTTAATTTTAATTTTAATTTTAATTTTAATTTTAATAATTTAAATAATTTTAATTTTAATTTTAATAATTTAAATAATTTTAATTTTAATTTTAATTTTAATTTTAATTTTAATTTAAATTTTAATTTTAATTTTAATTTTAATTTTAATTTTAAATTTAAATTTAATATTTAATTTTAAATTTAAATTTTAATTTTAATTTTAAATTTAAATTAAATATAAATTCGAGTTGGAAATAAATATAAATATAAATTTCTTTAAAATAAAGGAGAAAAATTCAAACAGGTTATTTCTTACAAGAGATTGGTTTTACAAAACCTGAACACATTATTGATATGTGTCTTAATGTTATCTTAGCATCAATCGAAATGAAAAGTTATGGACATGTAATTTCCTACGTAAAAGCAACTCAGAACAAGTAAAACTTATGAAGGTATTAATTCAAAATTTAATTCATAAATAATTTTAAATTAATTTTAAATTTAATTTTAATTTTAATTTTTATAAATTTAATTTTAATTTTAATTTTAATATTTTATAAAATTTTATTCATAAATTAATTTTAATTTTATTTTTAATTTTAAATTTTAATTTTAAATAATTCAAAAATTTTAATTTTAATTTTAATTTAAAAATTTTAATTCAAAATAATTCAAAATAATTCAAAAATAATTCATAAATAATTCAAAAATATTTAATTTAAAAATATTTAATTCAAAAATAAATATTTTAATTTTAATATTTAAAATAAATTTTAATTTTAAAATAATTTTAAAAATAAATAATCCATAATTTTAATTCAAAAATAATTCATAAATAAATAATTAATTTAAAAATAAATTAATTTCTTTTAAAAATAAAGGATAAATATTTTAATTTAATAAAATATGCATTCATAAATTAATTCATAATTATTTCATAAATAAATAATTCATAAATAAATAATTCAATCGATAAAATTTAAATATTTAATTTCAAAATAAATATTTCAGAAAAAAATTTCATAAATAATTCAATTCAAAATAATTCATAAAAATAAATATTTCATAAATAATTAATTTAAAAATAATTCAAAAATAATTCATATTTAATTCAAAATATTTAATTCAAAAATAAATAATTCATAAATAATTCATAATTAAATAATTCATAAATAATCCATAATTAATTCAAAAATAATTCATAAATAAATAAATAATTCATAAATAAATAATTCAAAAATAATTCATAAATAATTCAAAAATAATTCAAAAATAATTCAAAAATAATTCAAAAATAATTCATAAATAATTCATAAATAATTCATAAATAATTCATAAATAATTCATAAATAATTCATAAATAATTCATAAATAATTCATAAATAATTCAAAAATATTTAATTCAATAATAATTCATAAATAATTCATAAATAAATAATTAATTCATAAATAATTCATAAATAATTTAAAAATAATTCATAAATAAATAATTCATAAATAAATAAATAATTCAAAAATAATTCAAAAATAAATAATTTAAAAATATTTAATTTAAAAATAATTCAAAAATAATTAATTCAAAAATAATTAATTCAAAAATATTTAATTTAAAAATAATTTAAAAAAGACGCAAGAACAACAATGAAACTTGAAGCAATCTCTGGATTAGCAAAACTCGACAGTAAAGACTTCCGAACCGCAGCAACAAAATTCCTTCACATTTCCACACACATACCATTTGACTATCCCGAAGTAATCTCACCACAAGACATTGCAATATACGGAACATTATGCGCATTAGCAACATTCCGAAGAAGCGAAATCTTTGAAAAAGTATTACAGAACGAATCATTCAAAAACTTCCTTGAATATGTACCAGAAGTAAAACAACTTGCAAACGACTTCTATTACTCACGATATTTATCATTCGTTAACATACTCGATTCATTAAAACCACAACTTCTTTTGGATCTCCATTTGGGTCATCATGTCGAGAAGCTTTATTCACAAATCCGTTCAAAAGCCCTTTTGCAATACTTCTCTCCTTTTGTTTCATTGAACATGAAAACAATGGCAAAAGATTTTGCAACTGATATTGATTCTCTTGAAAAGGAAATTTCATTATTAATTGCTGAAGATGAAATGAAAGCAAAAATTGATTCTCATAATAAAATTCTTCATTCTTGCAAAGTTGATATAAGAAGTCAAACTTTTAAGGACGCATTGGGAAAAGGTGAAACTTATTACAGAAAAACTAAATCATTGCTTTTGAGAGCTAATTTACTTAGACAAAATATGACTGTTCGTGTCAAGAAACAAAAAAATGCTAGAAATGCTAATATTGCTCATCAAATGCTTGCAATGTTTGGAAGAAGATTCTAATTCCTCTTTTTTCCTTTTTTTTGCTTTTTTTCTTTTTTTTGCTTTTTTCCTCAATTCATCTTCTTTTAAGTCCGTTTTTTGCTTCTTATTTTTTACTTTTACTTTTACTTTTACTTTTACTTTTACTTTTACTTTTGATTCAAAATCCAAAAAAAAAAAATATCCAATTTTTTTTCCTTCATTAAAAAAAAGAGATTAAAACAAAAACATCAACAAAATTAAACTCAATTTTTAAAACAAAAACAAAAACAAAATTTTCTTTTTTTTATTTTTTATTTTTTTAATTTAATTTTATTGTTTCTTTTTTTGAACAATCCTTAAAGAAAAAATTTTTTTTGTTTTTTTTATTTATTTTTTTTTTTTTCATTTTTATTTTCGAAAAATTTTTTTATTAAAATGGAAGAAGAAAAAAAGAAGAAAAAAATCAAAATTTTATCAATAGTAATTCGAGTTATGCTTGTGATTGATTTAATTCTTACATTAACTTTGATTTTAGTTAAAGATAAAAGAAGGGAAGATGAAACAGGTTTATTTTAATAAAAAACAAAAAAAAAATAAACAAAAAAAAAAATAAAAATAAACAACGAATGATTAAAATTTAATTTAAATTTAATTTTAATTTAATTTAATTTAAACAATTTAAAAGGATTTTCTCAATATAATTTCGAAGTTGTAACAGATGATGATTTTTTTTACTTACAATTAGTTGTTGCTGTTTTTGATGCAGTTGCTGGCTTACTTGCTCTCTTATTATTCTTGGCTGGTCTTAGAGGACATAGAATGCATTATTATGTTTCAACTGTTTTTTTAAAATCTTTTGAAATTTTTCTTGCTATTATTGGTTTACCTCATCCTGACTCAACTCGTTTAGGTTTTTTAATTGTTTTAATATTTTTCCGTATTGCTGAAATTATTGTGTTATTGATTTTTAATGGAATTATTTACCAACAAATGGATAATAGAGTCGGTAAATTGCAAAAATTTTTTTTAATTGAAATTTTTTATTTATTTTTTTTTAATTATCCAATTTTTTATTTATTTTTTGATCAATTTTTTGTTTCAAATTTTTTTATTTATTTAAAATTTTTATTTATTTATTTAATTAAATCAGATGTTGAAAAAAGTGTTTTAGACTCAGTTAACAAAAGCAGAAAAGTTGAAGCTCTTGAACAAGGAATAACTCAAACACAAAATTTTCATATGATTTCCAAAGTCCGTTCTCATTATTTTTCAAAAGTTTAAAAGAGGGATTACTTTCTTTAGTTTATTCTCTTTTTTCATTCTTTTCTTTGCTATTATGACTGGAATTTTTGAATTTAAAAAAATTGTTAGTACAGAATCTCCAATGTTTAGTCAAAATAATGTTGATTCAATTCACAATGATGCAAATCCAGAATCAACTATTGGAAAAACAAGATTACATTCTGAAAACAAAGTTGTTGTTGTTATTTTTGATGGAGTTCGTTGGGATTGTAATTTTTGATTTAATATTTAATTTAATATTTAATTTAATATTTAATTTAATATTTAATATAATATTTAATATAATATTTATTTTAATATTTAATATAATATTTAATATAATATTTAATATAATATTTATTTTAATATTTATTTTAATATTTAATATAATATTTATTTTAATATTTATTTTAATATTTATTTTAATATTTATTTTAATATTTATTTTAATATTTAATATAATATTTAATTTAATATTTAATTTAAATTTTAATTTAATATTTATTTTAATATTTATTTTAATATTTAATTTAATATTTATTATAATATTTATTTTAATATTTAATATAATATTTAATATAATATTTATTTTAATATTTATTTTAATATTTATTTTAATATTTATTTTAATATTTAATTTAATATTTAATTTAATATTTTTATAAATATTTATTTTAATATTTATTTTAATATTTATTTTTATATTTAAATAAATATTTGCAAACTAATTTAATTTAATTTTAATATATTATTTAATATTTAATATATTCCTTTAATATTTATTATAATATTTAATTTAATATTTATTTTAATATTTAATTTAATATTTAATTTAATATTTAATTTAATATTTATTTTAATATTTAATATAATATTTATTTTAATATTTATTTTAATATTTAATATAATATTTAATTCAATATTTAATTCAATATTTATTTTAATATTTATTTTAATATTTATTTTAATATTTATGAAATAAAGATATGCAAACTAATAAGGAGTTAATGGCTTTACTACAAAATAATTCCTTTGTTCAAGATTCTAAAATGTTTAGAATGGAAACTTCTCTTCCTTCAATGTCTGTTCCAAATTGGTTAACAATTATAACAGTAAAAATATCCAAATATATTCAAAATATATCCAAAATATTCAAAATATATTCAAAATATATTCAAAATATATTCAAAATACATTCAATAAATATTTAAAAATATTCAAAAAATATTCAAAATATTCAAAAAATATTCAAAATATATTCAAAATATTCAATTCAAATATATTCAAAAATATTCAAAAATATTCAAATATATTCAAAATATATCCAAAATATTCAAAATATATTCAAAATATATTCAATAAATATATTCAAAATATTCAATTCAAAAATATTCAAATATATATTCAAAATATATTCAAAATATTCAATTCAAATATATTCAAATATATCCAAATATATTCAAAATATATTCAAAAAACATTCAATAAATATTTAAAAATATTCAAAATATATTCAAAATATATTCAAAATATTCAAAATATATTCAAAATATATTCAATTCAAAAATATTCAAAATATATTCAAAATATATTCAAAATATTCAATTCAAAATATATTCAATTCAAAAAATATTCAAAATATTATTCAAAATATATTCAATTCAAAATATTCAAAAAATATATTCAAAATATTATTTTTATTAGGGTTCTCAACCTGAGTTAACTGGTGTTTTGGGTAATTTAATGATTCCAGAAACACATTTTGATTCAATGTTTAATGAAGCCAAAAATTATAATTTATCACGAGTTATTACTGCAAGTCCATGGTTTGGTAATATTGTTAAATCTACACTTCCATATCTTGGAGGAGATGCAACAATTGCAACTAATGTTGGAGCAGAAGATATTGATAGAGCAACTGCTGATCCAGCTGATTATTTACGAGGATCTGTTGCAATACAAGCAATTCAACAAAACTACAATCTTGTTCTTCTTCATATGAGGTAATTTATCAAATTGATTTATTTTTATTTTTATTTTTATTTTTATTTTTATTTTTATTATTATTTTAGTGATGTTGATATACAAGGACATGCTTATGGAGTTGATCCAAAATTTAACAAGGATGGTAATATTAATATTAATTTTAATTTAAATTTTAATTTTAATTTTAATTTTAATTATTTTAATTTTAATTTTAAATATTAATTTTTTATCCGATTTTAAATTTTAATTTTAATTTTAATTTTGATTTTAATTTTTATTTTAATTTTTATTTTAATTTTTATTTTAATTTTAATTTTAATTTCAAAAAAAAATCAAAAGATTCATACAACAAAGCATTAACAAACAAAACCAAAATATTACAATCAATCATTGACGAACTTGATAACGATACAGTATTATTTTGGCTTTCTGATCACGGACAAGTAGATCGAGGTGGACATGGAGGAACTGATCCAACAGAAATGAATGTTCCATTAGTAATCTACAAGAAAAACTCAAATTTCCACTCAATGAACGTACCATCAGGAAGACCAAGATTTCGGGAAAAAGTATCAAGTGATTATGATGGACCCGAAATTGATATGAGCAATTTTCCACAATTTGAATGGCCTGTTGTTTCCAATATTGATGTTGCACCAACTATTTGCGCTTTACTTGGAATTCCTGTTCCAAGAACTTCTCCTGGTTGGTTCGTTGATGAGGCTCTTCTTTTAATTGAAAATGCTAGTAATGTTGATATTCATTATTCGGATATTTATTTGCAAAAGCGTGCTTTTACTAAAAAGTTTTTGGAAGTTGGTATTGCAACTTCGGCAAAAGATGATCTTGATTCTAACTGCATTTCTAAACAAGAAACAATCACTTCTTCCAGCTGAACAAGTTAATTGTGTTCATGATTTTGCTGATTATTATGATAATAATAAGAAGTCTACTGTTCGGTTGTATACTTTTAGAAATGTTATTCTTGATCTTTTGATTGAATCTTTGTTTGTTATTGGTCTTATATATATTATGTCAAGATATACTTTTTCCGATTTCAAGTCTATTTTCAAAAAGCCAAGATTGATATTTTTAAATTATCGAGTAAACAATTTAAATTAAAATTAAATTAAATTGAATTAAAATTAAATATTTTGAATTAAATTAAATTAAATTAAATTAAATTGAATTAAATTAATTATTTTGAATTGAATTAAATATTTTGAATTGAATTAAATATTTTGAATTAAATTAAATATTTTGAATTAAATTAAATATTTTGAATTAAATATTTTGAATTAAATTAAATCAAATTGAATTAAATTAAATTAAAATAAATTAAATTAAATTGAATTAAATCAAATATTTTGAATTAAATATTTTGAATTAAATATTTTGAATTAAATCAAATATTTTGAATTAAATATTTTGAATTGAATTAAATTAAATCAAATTGAATTAAATTAAATTAAATTAAATATTTTGAATTAAATATTTTGAATTAAATTAAATTAAATCAAATAAATTAATTTTTTAAATTAAATTAAATTAAATAAATTAAATATTTTGAATTGAATTAAATTAGATATTTTAAATTGAATTAATTATTTTGAATTAAATTAAATTGAATTAAATTAAATATTTTGAATTGAATTAAATATTTTGAATTAAATTAAATTAAATCAAATTGAATTAAATATTTTGGAATTAAATATTTTTTTGAATTAAATTAAATTAAATCAAATATTTTGAATTAAATTAAATTAAATTAAATTAAATCAAAATGAATTAAAATAAATATTTTGAATTAAATTAAATATTTTAAATTAAATTAAATATTTTGAATTGAATTGAATTAAATATTTTGAATTAAATTAAATATTTTGAATTGAATTAAATTAAATATTTTGAATTGAATTAAATTAAATATTTTGAATTAAATTAAATATTTTGAATTAAATATTTTGAATTAAATTAAATATTTGAATTAAATATTTTGAATTAAATTAAATTAAATTAAATTGAATTAAATCAAATATTTTGAAATTAAATTAAATATTTTAAATTGAATTAATTTTGCTTATTCAGAGATCAAATGTGATTGCTTTCCTTTTCTCCTTGATTGCTGTAATGGTTTACTTCTTGATTTCTATTCTCTTATTTTTCGGATTAGAACGAGGATACGGATACAAAAGATGGGAAAGCACACTTGTTCACGCACCAGTTGTTATACCAATCTACATGTCATACATTATTATCCCATCGACAATTATGGAATATCTTGTGATTCGACTTTATCACGGACCATATCTTATTTTCAAGAAATTTGAAACAAATGGATCAAAGATGGATAAATTCAAAACATTATTAATAAACATAAGAATCGCACTTTTTTCAGCAACAAGAGTTCGCGATGTCAAAATGATTTATCTCATCAAAATTTACCTTCTTTTTTGGACTGTAATTTCGATTTTCTTCTTGTTTTTAATGATGTCAGGATTCACTTTTATTCTTCCGTTAATATTCCGAATTCACTTCATCAGTAAATCAACTTGGGGTTATCATTTCCGTATTTTAACCGTTCTTTTCATCTCTTATCCACTTATTATTGGGCAACTTATCCAAATGGCTACTTGGCCAAAGTTTTCTCCAAACACTGCGTTTTTTGACACTCTTTTTCAAGTTGGAATCCAAAAGGATGCAATTAAAGGAAAGAAAAAACAAGAACAAATTGACAGCAAAATTGATTTTACAATTTTGGATCGAAATCATACAAATCAATTTGCAAAAAATGAGAATTTTGCAGATATTTTCTTCTCAAATCCAAATACTATTTATTCCAGTGTTTCAAACAAATTGGTTCATACAATTACTGACCATTTGGTGAATGAGAAAAATGAAATTAATGATGAAGCGTTGTTAAATGAAGATAAATTTCAAGATCTTCATTTTGATTCTCAAGATTCAAGTCAACGTGAAAGAGAATTTGAAGATATTAAAGAAAATGATACTGATGATAAATAAAACAAAAACGAATCATTTCTTTTTTTATTCAATTTAAGAAAAAACAACAAAAAACAACAAAAAACGAATTATTTTTTATTTTTCTTTTTTTTGGAAAATAATTTGAATCAAAAAAATTAAAGAAATTCAAACAATTTAAAATTTCATTTTTTTCATTTTTCATTTTTCTTTTTCATTTCTTTTTTTTTTTAAAATAAAATATGATAGAAGAAAAAGATCTTTTTAAACCTGAAGAAAAGAGGTATAGAATTTTAATGGCATCAGATTTTTTTTATCCAAATGTTGGAGGAGTTGAGAATCATATTTTTCAACTTTCACAATGTTTAATTAAAAGAGGTCATAAAGTAAAATAAAATTAAAATTCATTTATAAAACTAAAATTAAAAATAAAATTAAAAATAAAATTCATTTTAAAATTAAAATTCATTTATAAAATTAAAATTCATTTATAAAATTAAAATCCATTTATAATTTTATTCAAAATTAAAATTAAAATTCATTTATAAAATTAAAATTAAAATTAAAATTAAAATTCATTTATAAAACTAAAATTAAAATTAAAATTAAAAATAAAATTAAAATTCATTTATAAAATTATAACTAATATTAATATTAATATTATAATTATAATTATAATTAATATTATAATTTTATTCAAAATTAAGGTTGTGGTTTGCACACATCAATACAAAAAAAGAAAAGGAATTCGGTACATGACAAATGGATTAAAAGTGTATTACATACCAAAACAACCAACATTCCGACAAACAACATTACCAACACTATTAAACTCACTTCCGATGTTTCGAAACATCATGATCCGGGAAAGAATCGACATAGTTCACGGGCATCAAGCAACATCCTGCATCTGCCACGAGACAATAACATGCGCACGAGAAATGGGAATAAAAACAGTATTCACTGATCACAGCCTTTTCAGTTTCAATGAGATTGGGTCTTTTAACTTACACAAAGTAAGCAATTACAGTCTAGCAGAAATCAACCACGTGATCTGTGTGTCTCACACAGGGAAAGAAAACACATCATTGCGCGCGAAAATCCATCCAATAAAAGTGTCAGTTATTCCAAATGCGATTGACGCGTCGCAATTTACACCCGATCCATCGAAAAAAACGCCAGGGGAAATCACAATTGTTGTGATGTCTAGACACACATATCGCAAGGGAGTGGATCTGCTAATCCAGCTGATCCCGATTGTATGTAAAAAAGTTCCGAATGCGAAATTTGTGATCGGGGGAGATGGACCCAATCGGGTCAATATCGAAGAAATGAGAGAAAAATACAATCTTCACGACCGCATTGAGATGCTTGGGTTCGTCCCGCATGAGCTTGTCAGAAACGTGCTCACTCGTGGTGATATTTTCCTCAATACTTCCCTTACCGAGGCCTTCTGTATCGCTATTGTCGAGGCTGCTTCTTGCGGTCTTTTTGTCGTCAGTACTGCCGTTGGTGGTGTTCCAGAAGTCCTTCCTAGTCATATGATTAAGTTCGCAAAGCCTGATGCCGAACAACTTGCTCAGGCCGTTATTGATTCTATCGGCCCTTCCCAGGAAGTTGACCCTTGGCTATTTCATTCTCAAGTTAAGAATATGTATAATTGGGATGATGTTGCTGAAAGAACAGAAGCTGTTTATGATAAAATTCAGTTCGATGTTCAGCAACCTTTAGTTAATCGTATTCATAGGTTTGTTTTTAATTTCAATATCAATTTTAACATCAATTTTCAACATCAATTTTCAACATCAATTTTAACAACAATTTTAACAATAATTTTAACAATAATTTTAACAATAATTTTGAAATGGATTTTGAAATGAATTTTGAAATGGATTTTAACAACAATTTTAACAACAATTTTAACAACAATTTTAACAACAATTTTAACAACAATTTTAACATGAATTTTAACAACAATTTTGAAATGAATTTTGAAATGAATTTTAACATCAATTTTAACATGAATTTTAACAACAATTTTAACAACAATTTTAACAATAATTTTGAAATGAATTTTAACAATAATTTTAAAATGAATTTTAACAACAATTTTGAAATGGATTTTAACAACAATTTTAAATACAATTTTAACAACAATTTTGAAATGAATTTTAACAACAATTTTGAAATGAATTTTAACAATAATTTTAACAATAATTTTAACAATAATTTTAACAATAATTTTGAAATGAATTTTAACAACAATTTTGAAATGAATTTTAACAACAATTTTAACAATAATTTTAACAATAATTTTAACAACAATTTTGAAATGAATTTTAACAATAATTTTGAAATTAATTTTAACAACTTTGAAATGAATTTTGAAATGAATTTTGAAATGAATTTTAACAATAATTTTGAAATGAATTTTAACAATAATTTTGAAATGGATTTTGAAATGGATTTTAGCAATAATTTTGAAATGAATTTTAACAATAATTTTAAAATCAATTTTAACAATAATTTTAATAACAATTTTCAAACAAATTTTAAAATAATTCTAAATTAATTTCTAAATCAATTCTAAATTAAATTTTTAAAATAATTTTAACAACAATTTTAAAATAATTCTAAATTAAATTTTTAAAATAATTCTAAATTAATTTTTAAAATAATTCTAAATTAAATTTTTAAAAATAATTTTAATCTATATTTTTTCATAAAAAAAAATAAGATACTTTAATTGTGGAACTTGGGCTTCAAAAGCTTTTTGTTTCGCTCTCGCATTGCAATTTCTCTTTATGTTAATTTTAGAATGGTTAATGCCTGCAAATGAAGTTGATATAGCACCAGATTTCCCTTTAAAACAATTCCTCAAAAACAAAGATAAATTAAATCAAAGTTGGACAAAATCATATAAAGTTATAGAAAGAGCAAATGAGAAATGATCCAAATTTTTACAATTCCAAAAAAATAAAAATAATTTTTCTTTTTTAAATTCTTTTTGCTTTTTTTTTCAATATTCATTTTTAAACTTCTAAAAAAAAAAACTGATGAAAAATTAATTGAAAAATTTTTAATAAATTGGAATTACTTTTCCAAATAATCCCCATCTATCTACTTTTGTTAAACTATAATCTTCTTTCTTCAATTTTCTAATCATCAAAATCAATTTTGCATAAATAAATAAAATCAAATCTATAATTAATTTAAGAATAAACAATAATCCAATTAAAACCAAAAAAACAATTAAAACAATTTGTAAATCTTTCCAATTTGAAATAATTTCTGAAAATGAATGATTTTGTAAAAGAAAATAATTGAATGAGTTTAAAAATTGATTTAAAAAAGAAGGAATTTTTAGATTTTGATTTTGATTTTGATTTTAGATTTTGATTTGATTTTGATTTTTAATTTCATTTTTGTTTTTGGAAACTTTGAAAATTTTGATTTTGAAGTGAAATAATTTTGAACAGAAGATAAATTTTGGAAGAAGAAATATACCTAAATTTGATTTTGATTTTTTTGATTTTTGATTTGATGATTTTGATTTTTTTGATTTATCATTTTGATTTTGATTTTTGATTTTGATTTTGATTTTGATTTTGATTTTGATTTTGATTTTGATTTTGATTTTGATTTTGATTTTGATTTTGATTTTGATTTTGATTTTGAATTTGATTTTGATTTTGATTTTGAATTTGGTTTTGATTTTGATTTTGATTTTGATTTTGATTTTGAATTTGGTTTTGGTTTTGATTTTGGTTTTGATTTTCATTTTTATTTTGATTTTGAATTTTATTTTCATTTTGATTTTGATTTTGATTTTGATTTTGATTTTGATTTTGATTTTGATTTTGATTTTTGATTTTGATTTTGATTTTGATTTTTATTTTGATTTTGATTTTGATTTTGATTTTGATTTTGATTTTGATTTTGATTTTGATTTTGATTTTCTTTTTCAAATCGTTTTTCATCAGTTTGTCTTATTTTCAAAATATCTTGAGCTAAAACAACTGTATATTTTTTATAATTATTTGAAGATGAACTATTATGTAAACTAACAAAATAATGTTTGAACCAATCAACAAAAATATCAATAAGCAAAATGTAAAAAGGAAATAAATTCTGGATTGTAATTGGTAAATTAGGATCTCCACCTAAAACATTAATAATGACAATTGCAACCAAAAATATTGAAATACTAAATCTAGAATTAATATCAGAAATTGATATTTGAAATAAATTCTGAGAAAAAGATCTTTTGAAAACAGTTGATTTGATCTCAACAACTTCGCTTGATAATAAAAATGTAAATAAAACCCCACTTTCTGAATTAACACAAACATTCAATGTTACGATTTGAATGAAAAACAGACTTCCGTGCAAAACACAATAACAAATAACAACAAAATAATTCAAAAATCCATATCCAATTTTGTGAAAAATTCCAATATCTTTGCGATAAAAATTCCAAATGAAAGCATCAAAAATTTCCATTCCAAACGAAGAGAATAATTTTTCCAAAAGATCAAGTAAATTAAAAAGAACATAAAGTTTAACTTGCGATTGTCCACGAATTGAATGATAAAAAAAAGAGTATTCAAAGTTGAGAAGAATTAATGTTGTGAATACAAATATTGTTCCATGAAGAATAATAATAAATTTAGGTTTGATTGATTCGATAAAAAAAGTTGATTTTTGGAATATTTTCATGAAAATCCATTTTGGAAATTCAAAAATAAATTGAAATAAAGATAGAATTATTTGAATTGGAAAGTAAGTGAAGAAATTTAAAAAGTTATCAAGAATTGCGAAATAACCAAGCAAAATGAATTGTTCTAAATAAAATGGAATTTTGATTAAGTTCAATATTTTTGTTTGACTATCGGCTTCTTCATTAGTTTGATTGTGTTTATTTTGTGAGCGAGGTTGATAAAGAAGTTCAACATTAATGAATTCAATAAATGAATATGGGATTGGATTTGAATTTATATTTATTTTTTGATCTTGGAATTGATTTTCATTTTCTAATTGAATTTGATTTTGATTTTCTAATTGATTTTTAATTTGAATTTGATTTTGATTTTCATTTTCATTTTCTAATTGATTTTGATTTTGATTTTGATTTTGATTTTGATTTTGATTTTGATTTTCTAATTCATTTTGATTTTGATTTTGATTTTGATTTTGATTTTGATTTTGATTTTGATTTTGATTTTCTAATTGATTTTGAATTTGATTTTGATTTTGATTTTGATTTTGATTTTGATTTTGATTTTGATTTTGATTTTGATTTTGATTTTGATTTTGATTTTGATTTTGATTTTGATTTTTATTTTGATTTTCTAATTCAATTTGATTTTGATTTTGATTTTCTAATTGATTTTGATTTTCATTTTCTAATTGATTTTGAATTTGATTTTGATTTTGATTTTGATTTTGATTTTGATTTTGATTTTGATTTTGATTTTGATTTTCTAATTGATTTTGATTTTGATTTTGATTTTGATTTTGATTTTGATTTTGATTTTGATTTTGATTTTGATTTTGATTTTGATTTTCTAATTCATTTTGATTTTCATTTTGATTTTGATTTTGATTTTTATTTTGATTTTGATTTTGATTTTGATTTTCTAATTGAATTTGATTTTGATTTTGATTTTGATTTTCTAATTGATTTTGATTTTCTAATTCAAGTTGATTTTCATTTTGATTTTCTAATTGATTTTGATTTTGATTTTCTAATTCAAGTTGATTCTGATTTCCATTTTTGTTTGTTATAAATTTTTTCTTTTGTTTTTGAAAATTTTTCCTTCGATTTTTTTGATTTCTTTTTTTCTTCTTTTTTTGAATGAATTGTCTATTTTTTTTTCTATTTTGATTTCTTTTCATTTAAATTCTTTCCAAAAAAAAAGGTTAAAAAAAGAAAAACAAAAAAGGAAAAAAGTAAAAAAATGAAAATTTATTTTAAAAAAAAATTTAAAAAAAAAATGGAATTATTTTTGAAACAAAGAAGTACAAATATTTTTAAGAGAAAAATTAATTCTTTTCCTTTCATTTAAAACAGGTTGAGATAAAGAAGAAATTTGATTTGAATTTTGATTTGAATTTTGAATTTGATTTGATTGAAAATTATTCATTTCACTCATTATTCTTTTTGGTTTATTTTTTTGATCTTTTAATCCAAAAAAATCGTTAATTTCTAAATTTAAAATATTAATTTCATCTTTTAATTGTTGACATAATTGATTTAGTTCTTGAACATTTAAACTAGAATAAGCATCAGGATTAAAATCCATTATGAAAAAAAAAATGAATGAAAAAAATGAAAAAAATGAAAAAAATGATTTGATTTTTAAATTAAAATATTTTATCCAAATTCTAAATAATTTTAAATAATTTTTAAATTAAAATATTTTATCCGAATTTTAAATAATTTTGTTTTTAATTCTAAATTAAAATATTTTATCCGAATTTTAAATAATTTTGAATTGAAATATTTTATCCAAATTCTAAATAATTTTAAATAATTTTAAATTAAAATATTTTATCCAAATTCTAAATAATTTTGTTTTAATTCTAAATTAAAATATTTTATCCAAATTCTAAATAATTCTAAATTAAAATATTTTATCCGAATTTTAAATATTTTTGATTTAATTCTAAATTAAAATATTTTATCCGAATTTTAAATAATTGTGATTTTATTTTAAATTAAAATATTTTATCCAAATTTTAAATAATTTTGATTTAATTTTTAAATTAAAATATTTTATCCAAATTCTAATTAATTCTAAATTAAAATATTTTATCCGAATTTTAAATATTTTTGATTTAATTCTAAATTAAAATATTTTATCCGAATTTTAATTTAATTTCTAAATTAAAATATTTTATCCGAATTTTAAATAATTTTAAATTAAAATATTTTATCCAAATTCTAAATAATTTTAAATAATTTTAAATTAAAATATTTTATCCAAATTCTAAATAATTTTAAATAATTTTAAATTAAAATATTTTATCCGAATTTTAAATAATTGTGATTTAATTTTTAAATTAAAATATTTTATCCGAATTTTAAATAATTTTAATTTAATTTCTAAATTAAAATATTTTATCCAAATTTTAAATAATTTTAATTTAATTTCTAAATTAAAATATTTTATCCGAATTTTAAATAATTTTGATTTGATTTCTAAATTAAAATATTTTATCCAAATTTTAATTTAATTTCTAAATAATTTTAAATAATTTTAAATAATTTTGTTTTTAATTGTAATTTGATTTGAAAAAAAATTTATATTAAAAAAAAAATCATTAATCATTTCTTGCGAGAAACACTTGGCTTCTCTCCAGTCATTTGTTTGTAAATTTCAATATTTTGTTTTTGAATATTTTTGGAAACACCCATAATTTCCATAACTTTTTCCAACTCCTCCAAAGAATGATCATGAATCAACTTGATATAATTATCAACAAGATTTATCTGCGACGAAATAATAACCTTGATAAGTAATTCAGTCTTTCCCATTTGCTTTTTAATATAACTAACATAAGCACGAAGTGGAGGAACTTTTGATCCATTTTTTAAAATTTGCAAAGAAGGAAGTTGAAGAAGAACAGATTTCAAAGATTGCGTATCAAGAAGAAGCTGTTGTGCACCGAGATCACTAATTTTTTTGCAGTGAAGAACAGCATTATTAAATCTGGTTACAAACGACTGTGCAAATTTGTTGCAGAAAAATTGATATTGTTTTGTCGAAGTTAAAACATTTGCAATAATTGAACAGCTGTCATTGATCACACTGACAAACTGTGAAATATAAGGCGACTGGTCGCCAACGTCTTCAATCGCATTCCATTGCGTGCGGATCATTTCTTGGAAAGAAGAGTCTGTGCGTGTCTCGATTGCTGAGACAAGAATAAATACAAGAGAATTAATTTGATCAACAATAACATTTTGAATATCAGAATTGTTGATTTGCATTTCGAAAATTTTTCCGAGTTTACGTTTGATATTCTCAGACATCCTTATAACAGTTGTAATGCAGTACTCGAGAGTGTTGATGATCAACCCCGCAAGCTTGATCTTCTCGTCTGTCAGAAAGACCTGTCCGTCCGTCGTTTTATTCGGATTTGGAACAGTAAATGTTTTTTTCTCGTTAATTAATGGGATTGGTTTATTGATTTCGCGGCAATAATTCTCCAGATGTTGTTTGTAAAGTTTGTACAAATTCACAATTGGTTGTCCTGTTGTTAAATCCGAAAAACGTTGAGAACTTTTTTTGAAAAAAAGAAACAAATCATATGCACTTTTCAAAACTTTTGTGCTCAGCTTGCTTTCCGAATCCCAGGTCTCTTCAGACAGGATCTTCTGCACAAAGCTTGTGAGGTTTTCGTCCTCGTTTTCTAAATAAAGCCCCATGCATTGTTCAAATATTTGTGAAATCAAA
This sequence comes from Anaeramoeba ignava, assembly GCA_028826165.1. Classification (NCBI taxonomy): domain Eukaryota; family Anaeramoebidae; genus Anaeramoeba; species Anaeramoeba ignava. Next base: position 766,464 of record JAPDFW010000092.1, on the reverse strand, counting down.
CCCTTGAAATATGGAATTTTTGGTTGAAGTAATTTCCCCATTAATTGTGGATTCATTTGCGCTTGTTTTTCCAGTTCTTCAAGCTCTTTCTCCCTTTGTTTCTTTCTCTCAATCTCTTCTTCTTTCTCTTTTTCCATCCGAAACTTACGGTACTTTTCTCTGATTTGTTCTGCAGTTGTTGGAGTATAAATTTCATTTAAATTTTCATTTGAATTTTCATTTTGATTTTGTTCTTCATTTTCCAACCGTTCTTTTTCTTGAATGGAAATTTCTTTCAAATCCTCCTCGTGATCCTTGGCATTATTTTCAAGGTCATTTTGCTGCATTAAGTCCTGGTCGTTTTCAAATTGTGTTTTTTCTTGATGAAATAAATCGACCAAAAAATTTTCAAAAACAACTGTCACTTGAAGAGACTCCAAAAGCAACTGAACATTTGGTCTTGCAGCTTGTTGTTGTTCATTCATAACGAGCTTGTCAAGATGCTGTCGGGTAAGATAGCAAAATTCCTCGCTTAAGACTTGTTCCATAAGCCAATAAGTAGGAAACATTTGAGAATAATTTGCTTCATAATTTTTAAGTATTTTTTTGAACCAAATGTATCTTCTATCAACAGATTCAAGACTCCCACCTTCTGTTAATGGTTGGAATAGTGTGTTGTATTCCTGAAGCCTCGTTTGGCAAAACCATTGTGATAATTCTTTTCGGAAAGTCTCTCCAATAGCATCGACTACTAGACATGATTTTAGTAATTGTGATCCGATATTTGGTGTTGTTACTCCAATTTCTATGTTTAAACGGAAATCGCTTGTTATTTGTTCTGAAATTCTTCCTTTTGCGTCTTCAAATTTTTTTGTTAATTCTTTTATTTTTGTTCTTTTTCGACTTTTTTGGAATTTTTCAAAGAGTTTTTGGATTTGAAAAATTATTCTTGATTCTTCTTCATAATCTTTTTTTTGTGCAATTATTGGGAGTTTTTTGATTAATGTTGCTATTTGAATTTTTAAATATAATTTTAATTTTAATTTTAATTTTAATTTTAATTTTAAATGAATTTTAATTTTAATTTTAATTTTAATTTTTAATTTTAATTTTATAAATGAATTTTAATTTTGATTTTAATTTTATAAATGAATTTTAAATGAATTTTAATTTTAATTTTAATTTTAATTTTAATTTTAATTTTTAATTTTAATTTTAATTTTAATTTTAATTTTAATTTTAATTTTAATTTTAATTTTAATTTTAATTTTAATTTTAATTTTAATTTTAATTTTAAATTTAATTTTAAATTTAATTTTAATTTTAATTTTGATTTTAATTTTAATTTTAATTTTATAAATATAATTTTTAATTTTAATTTTAATTTTAATTTTAATTTTAATTTTAATTTTAATTTTAATTTTAATTTTAATTTTATAAATGAATTTTAAATGAATTTTAATTTTATAAATGAATTTTAATTTTAATTTTAATTTTAATTTTAATTTTATAAATGAATTTTAAATATAATTTTAATTTTAATTTTATAAATGAATTTTAAATTTAATTTTAATTTTATAAATGAATTTTAATTGTAAATCCTCCATCTTGTTATTTTACTTAATTCATAAAGATCTTGTAAAGAATCAACAGTTTTTTTAACATTAATTTTTGCGATATCCATTCTTTTAATATCTTTACAAATTTGCTGAACAACCAATTCATTTTGTTCAGCTTTTGTTTTAATTTCATGAATTTTTCCAAAAAATTGATTCATTGAAGTTTTTGTTTCTTGTAAAATATCTTTATTTTTAATTCCTGCTTGCGTTTGACTTTGTATTTTGCCAATAAGTTCATTTTCTAAACTCATAACTTTTGCTTTTAATTTATTAATCACTTGATCTAATTCTTTTGTACTACTTGGATCTGGAAGTAAGTTATTAATATATTCTTGCGGATTTTTATTTAATGTTTCAATTTCTAAATTCGTTTCTAAATCTAAACATTCTTGTATTGCTTGTTCTACTTGTGGATCAAATAAAAAACTCATTTCTTAATTATTTTAATTATAAATTAATTTTAATTGAAAAATGAAAAATGAAAAATGAAAAATGAAAAAAATATTTTTTTAATTTTTTTAAATTGGATTTTAATTTGTTATTTGAATTTTGTGCTTTTTTTTTTGGAAGAAGAAAAAAAGGAACAAAAAAAAAAAGAGAACAAAAAGGTTAAAATAAAACCTAAATTAAAAAAAATTTAAAAAAAAAAATAATTGGAAACTCTAAAAGAAATTGTAAAAGAAATTGTAAAAGAAAAAAGAAAGAAATGTTTTTCCGAATTAATTTTGATAAAGTTGTTTTAATTGAGTTTCCAATTCAAATCTTGCTTTTCTTTCCTTTTCTAATTCAGATTGAAGATCTTGAATTTGATTAACCATTAAATTAAGAAGAGAATCTAAATCTTGTCTAAAAAAAAATTTAATTTAATTTTAATTTAATTTAATTTAATTCAAAATTAAATTTACTTAAATGATGAAGTATTATTTGATTGAAACTTTTCTAAATATCTCTTCATTTCTTCATTTGCTGATGTTGGTTTTGTTACGTTTATAGTTGGATTTGGTAACTGTTCTTTTTCTTTTGGAATTTCATCTGCTTCAAAAGGTTTAGTATAATTTGATGGAAAATATCCTTTAAGTCCATTTAAAGAACCATACCACCATCCATTAGGATTCTTTGCTATAACTTCAATAATCTGATTCAATTTAAATATTTTAATTTAAATATTTCATTTCAATTTAAATATTTCATTTTAATTTAAATATTTCATTTCATTTTAAAATATTTCATTTTAATTTAAATATTTCATTTCAATTTAAATATTTCATTTTAATTTAAATATTTCATTCCATTTTAAATATTTCATTTCAATTTAAATATTTCAATTTAAATATTTTATTTTAATTATTTCATTTCAATTTAAATATTTCATTTTAATTTAAATATTTCATTTAATTATTTCAATTTAATTTAATTATTTCAATTTAATTTAATTATTTCAATTTAAATATTTCATTTCAATTTAAATATTTCATTTCAATTTAAATATTTCATTTTAAATTATTTTTTTTTGATAATTTCTACATCTCCTTTGGAAATTGACATTTGATTTGGATGCTGTGAATCAAATTGATGCATTGCTTCTGCATATTCTTTCTGTTCTTCATTTATATTTTCAACTTCTTTCTTTTTCTAAATTTATTAATTAAATTTTATTAATTTTTAATTTATCATTTTTTCAATTAAATTTTTAAATAGAAAAATACAAAAAATTCATCTGAATGAATCAATAAATATCGACAAATTAAATCTTGGAAAGAGGAATCTTCAGCAATTTGTAAAGATGTTACATTTTTTCTTGAAATTAAATTTGGTCCAAAAATCTAAATTGAATTTTTGAATAAATTTTTAAATAAAGTTTTAAATAAAGTTTTAAATAAAGTTTTAAATAAAGTTTTAAATAAAGTTTTAAATAAAGTTTTAAATAAAGTTTTAAATAAATTTTTGATTTAAATAAAGTTTTAAATAAAGTTTTGAATAAAGTTTTAAATGAATTTTTAAATAAATTTTTAAATAAAGTTTTAAATAAATTTTTAAATAAAGTTTTAAATAAAGTTTTAAATAAAGTTTTAAATAAAGTTTTAAATAAAGTTTTAAATAAATTTTTAAATAAAGTTTTAAATAAAGTTTTAAATAAATTTTTAAATAAAGTTTTAAATAAAGTTTTAAATAAATTTTTGAATAAAGTTTTAAATGAAGTTTTAAATGAAGTTTTAAATAAATTTTTAAATAAAGTTTTAAATGAAGTTTTAAATGAAGTTTTAAATGAAGTTTTAAATAAATTTTTAAATAAATTTTTAAATAAAGTTTTGAATAAAGTTTTAAATGAATTTTTGAATGAAGTTTTAAATAAAGTTTTGAATACTTTTGCAACATTTGCAATTCCCATTTTATTTTTTTCTTCATGAGCTACAATTTCTTTTAAAAAACCAAATAAAAATTCTAATGTATGATAGTTTTCTTTGGGTAATTTATCTAATAAATTTTTGAGTTTTGATAATTTTTCTGATTCTTCTGTGTTATCTAATATTATTTTAATAAAATATTTTAATAAAAAATTTTTCTTCTTCCTTCAATATTCATTTATGATACAAATTATATTTCGTAACTCATCATAAGATTCTCCAGTTAAAAGTGGATCAGGTAATTCTCTTAAATATGCTTTTATTAATCCAGTAATTGAATGAATATCTCTAACTGATTTTAAATCCACATTTTTAACTTAAGAAGGAAAAAAAATATTATTTTAAATTTTAATTTTAAATTTTAATTTTAATTTAAATTTTAATTTTACGATCATTAAATTCTCCGATTAAATAACTAATTTCTGCATTTGATCCTGAAAGACGAAATATCCCTTCAATTTCCAAAGCTTTAAAAAAATTGATTAAAAAATAAATTGATTAAAAAATTAATTGATTTATTTTTTTTTTTTTTTCAAACCAGCATTTTTTGGATCACGAAGATAATTAATTGATTTCTCAAGAATTTCTGGAACTAAAACACCATCTTTTCGTCTTGAAATTACATCTTTAAGAGGAGCTCCAAAAATAGTTTTTGCAACTAAAAAAAAATAAATCCAAATTTAATTCAAATTCATAAAAATGTATCAAATTTTTTTGTTTTCATTTTGAAAATTAACCATTGTGTTTCTTGATTTCTCTTTCAATTAATGAAAACCATTGATCTTTTTCTTCTTCTGTTTCTGCAGCTAATATCCAACTAAATTATCCAATTTTTTATTATCAAAAAAAATAAATTGTTCCAAATTTTTTTCATTTTAAATTTACAAAGATCCTTTTTTTGATGAAGACATCCATTCAAGAAGACTTCCTTCAGGAAGAACTAAAAAACTGTATTCTCGTTGGCTATCTGGATTGTTTTTTATTGTAGCACCTTGTAAAAGAATTTCACCTTGTGGTTTTTTATCCTTTTTTAATTTTTCAATTTTTGATTTTTTAATTTTTGATTTTTCAATTTTTGATTTTTGATTTTTGATTTTTCGATTTTTGATTTTGATTTTGATACCTTTTCTGTTTTATAATAATATAGATATTCGTCTTTTAAAACAAGATATTTTTTTTCCCATTTCTTTCCTTTTCCACTCTTGATAAATTTATTTTGATTTTGAATTTGGTTTTAATTTTGATTATAATTTTGATTTAGATTTTGGTTTTAATTTTGATTTTGATTTTGATTTTGATTTTAATTTTGATTTTGATTTTCATTTTGATTTTAAATTTTATTTTGATTTTGATTTTGATTTTGATTTTGATTTTGATTTTGATTTTGATTTAGATTTTGATTTTGATTTTTGATTTAGATTTTAATTTTAATTTTGATTTTGATTTTGATTTTGATTTTGATTTTGATTTTGTATTTTGATTTTGAATTTGATTTTGAATTTGATTTTGATTTTAATTTTGATTTTGATTTTGATTTTGATTTTGATTTTGATTTTGATTTTGATTTTGATTTTGATTTTGATTTAGATTTTGATTTTGAATTTTGATTTTGATTTTGATTTTGATTTTGATTTTGAATACTTGTTTGTAAAGAAGTCCTGTTTTTGTTGGTAAAGATTGAGAATTAAAATTCTAAAATGGAGAAAAAACAAAAAATTTATAGAAATTAAATTTAAAACTTATTTTTTTTATATTTTTTTTTTATAATAAAATTTACATTTTTGGACATTTTTGCCAGTTAATTTGATAATAATAATAATAATGATAAAAAAGAGAGAAGAAAATAAAAGAATTTGTTTTGTTATTTAAAAGAAAAAAATATGAAAAAAACTTGATCTAAAAAAAAAATGAAAAAAAAAATGAAAAAAATGAAAAATGATCAAAAAAAAAAATAAAAATAATAAAAAAATAAATTACAAAAAGCAAAACAAAAAAGAAAAGAAAAAGTTAAAAGGAAACAAAAAAAAGGGAAATTGTTTAATAATTTTAATAAATTTTTTAAAAGGAAAATTAAGTGGTAAAAATGTTCATTTTCAATTTATGTTTAATTTTTTTATTTTTTTAATTGATTATTTATTTTTTTTCTTTTCAATTTCAATTTTTGAATTTGAATGAAAAATAGCATGAATTATAATTAAAAAAGAAATAAATAAAATAATCCATAAAGAATTTGGGAAAATTGAAGTTAATAAAATGTTAAACAAATCTAATATAAAAAATAAGAGGAAAAATGATTAAAAAATTTAATAAAATTTTACAATTAAAAAAATTGATTTTTTTTTTTAAATAAATTTTTTTACTTAATCCGTTTAAAATTAATACTTTTTTTGCATCGAAAATTATATTTTTTTCTTTGTTAATTTTAAAGAAATAATAATATAATCCAAAAGGAATAATTAATCCAATCAAAATTCTATAATTGGAAATGAAAACAAAAATGAAAATTGTTATAAAAACCCAAAAATAATTTGGAAAAAAATAATTAATATTTTTTTTAAATCTTTTTGAAATTTCAGAAATTGAAGGAAATTCAAAATGTTGAACAAAATATCTCCAAGGTTCTGGTTTAAAAGTCATATTTAGTTTCATTTTATTTTATTCTATTTGATTCAATTTATTGAATTTCAAAATTTTTTAAAACAAACAAAAAAAATGAAAAATGAAAAATGAAAAATTAAAAATTAAAAATGAAAAATTAAAAATTATTTTTTAAATTTGAATTAATGAATTAATGAATGAATTTATTTGATTCTTTATTTTGGAAGTATTTATTTTGTGGAAATTTCTTTTTATTTTTTTTTTTTTGATCAAAAAAATGGAAAAAAAAATTTTTTTAAATTGAAAAATTAAATTCTTGAAATTCTAATAAATTTGTTTTAGAATTTGTTTTTGTTTTTGAAAATTTTAAAAGATGATTTTATGAATTTAATCATCTCTTCTTTTATGCTTTCTCTTTGAATCTCTTTTTTTATCTTTATGACTTCTATGTCTATCTTTTGATTTTTTATCTTTTGACTTTTTATCTTTTGATTTTTTATCTTTTGATTTTTTATCTTTTGATTTTTTATCTTTTGACTTTTTATTTTTTTCTTTTTCTTTTAATTTTTCTTTTGATTTTTCTTTTGGTTTTTCTTTTGGTTTCTTTTGATTTTTCTTTTGATTCTTCTTTTGATTCTTCTTTTGATTCTTCTTTTTCTTCTTCTTTTTCTTCTTCTTTTTCTTCTTCTTTTGATTCTTCTTTTTCTTCTTCTTTTAATTCTTCTTTTAATTCTTCTTTTGATTCTTCTTTTTGTTCAGTTTCCATTTCATTATCAGATAAATTTTTTTCATTTAAAATTTCAATATCTTTTTTCTTTTCAAGATTATCCTTTTTAGTTTCAATTTCAGATATTTCTTTATGCTTTTTGATTTTCTTCTTCAATTTTCATTTCTTTTTGATTTTGATTTTGATTTTGATTTTGATTTTGATTTTGATTTTCTTTTTCTTTTTCTTTTTCTTTTTCTTTTTCTTCTCTTTCTCGTTTTTGAGTTTCTAATCTTGTTTTAACTTCCTTCATTTCTTTATCAATTTCATCGTCTTCATTTCTTTGTTTCTTTTCAATTGGCGGTTGTCTTATATAAAGAATATTATTACAACGAATAATAATTTCTCCAAGTGGAGCCCAATTTGATTCACTAATTAATTCTTCTGATTCTAAAAGTTGTATATTTAAATAATTATCCATTGATTCTAATTTTCCTCTGTATTCCATCCCCCATTTCAATTTAACAATTACTTCTTTTCCAATTAATGAATTTAAAAAAGGTTTTGGATTCACAAAGAATGTCTGAATTTTAATTATTTTTTTTTTATTATTTTAGTTTTTTTTATTATTTTTTTTTTTGTGTTTTTTTTTTTAATTTTTAAAATAACTTACATTTAATTTTGACATGAATAAACCAAAAGAAAAATGAAAAATGAAAAATGAAAAAATGAAAAATTGAAAAATAAAAATAAAATTCATTTTTTTATTTTTTTTAAAATGCTTTGTTTTAATAATAATAATAATAATAATAATCAATATAAAATTTCTGCAAAACAATTTGAAAATTTTTCAAAAATATTTTTAAATTCAATTTCTCAAAAAAATTGGCTTAATTGGGAATGGATTATTGATAAAAATGTTTTACAAAATGAAAATTTATATTCAAATGGTTTTCTTTGTTTATCAAATTATCATAGAAAAATACAAAATCAAAATCAAAATCAAAATCAAAATCAAAATCAAAATCAAATTCAAAATGAAAATCAAAATCAAAATCAAAATCAAATTCAAATTCAAAATCAAAATCAAAATCAAAATCAAAATCAAAATCTAAATCAAAATCAAAATCAAAATCAAAATCAAAATCAAAATCAAAATCAAAATCTAAATCAAAATGAAAATCAAAATCAAAATCAAAATCAAAATCAAATACAAATTCAAAATATGGAAGATGAAAATGAAATTGATGAAGATTTATTTGAAAATGAAATTGATGAAGCAATTTGTCAAAATTCAATTTCAGAATTTGATTTTTATAATTATCAATTTCATATAATTTTTGATCCAACTTATGAATGTCCTATTCTTTATTTTAATGTATTTACATCTAAAGGAAGACTTTTAGAAATTGAAGAAATATGGAAACAAATTCCAGAAAATTATTTGAAAATTTTTACCAAAGAAGAATTATATCATTTTATATCAAGAAAAGTAAATTGAAATATAAAATATTAAATTGAAATATTAAATTGAAATATTAAATTGAAATATTAAATTGAAATATAAAATATTAAATATTAAATTGAAATATTAAATTGAAATATTAAATTGAAATATTAAATATTAAATATAAAATATAAAATATTAAATATTAAATATTAAATATTAAATTGAAATATTAAATATAAAATATTAAATATTAAATATAAAATTGAAATATTAAATTGAAATATAAAATATGAAATATTAAATTGAAATATAAAATATGAAATATTAAATATTAAATATTAAATATTAAATATTAAATATTAAATATTAAATTGAAATATAAAATATTAAATTGAAATATAAAATATTAAATATTAAATATTAAATTGAAATATAAAATTGAAATATAAAATATTAAATTGAAATATTAAATATGAAATATAAAATATAAAATATAAAATATTAAATTGAAATATAAAATATTAAATATAAAATATTAAATATAAAATTGAAATATTAAATTGAAATATTAAATATTAAATTGAAATATAAAATATTAAATAATAAATATAAAATTGAAATATAAAATAGTAAATTGAAATATAAAATATAAAATATAAAATTGAAATATTAAATATTAAATATTAAATATTGATTTTTTTTTAATTAGGATCATCCTATTTTTCAAATTCCTTATTATTTTATTCATCCTTGTCAAACAACAAAATTTATGATGAATATGTATCAAGGAATTAAAAATTCTCAAAATTATATTCTTTCTTGGCTTAGTGTTGTTGGACCAGTTCTTGGAATTTCTCCACCAATAGAATTATTTAAAATTGTTGATAAATAAAACTTGATTTTAAATTTAATTTGATTTTTAAACGAAAAATTTATTGGATTTGTTTGATTATTTAAAAAAAAGTTTTCTTTTTCTTAATTCAATTAAATGATAGAAAATGATAAAAATCTTTTTTTTCTTTTTTTTTTCAAATTATTCTTCTTATTTATCTCCAGAAATATCAATATATTTTGCAATTTCATCTCTAATTTTCTTATATAAATCCATAAATCCAAAATAATCTCCCTATTAATAAAAAATAAATTTAATTGAAAAAAAAAAATTAAGTTAAATCAAATGAAATTAATTTCGGAAAAAAATTTTTTTTAAATTTTTGGATTTACTGTTTTTCTTGTAAATTCAACTAAATAAAGATTAGAAACAAGACTAAATATTTGGACATGTATTTCAAAAGGATGAGAATCTTGAGGTTTAATATGAGCTTTAATCTATTATTTTGAATAAAATCAAAGAAGAACCAAAATATAATTTTTTTTTGTTAATATTTTTCTTTTTAAAAATAATTTAATTGAGAAAAAAGAAATAATCACTTTAAATTTTTCTTTTTTAATTTTAATTTGTGCTTCAGGATTTTGTTCAAATATTTTAGTTAAATGTTGAAAAATTTCTTCAGGTTTTGTTTTTGAGGTAAATCTAGTGTAACTAAATATTTTTTCTCTTGGATTTTTATGTAATAATCTTGTAATATCAAATGCTCCACTTTTAGAAATGATTTCAAAAGCATTTCTAATTAAAATTAAAATTGAAATTAAATTTAAATTAAAAATTGAAATTAAATTAAAATTAAAATTAAAATATAAAATTAAATAATAATAATGTTTTTTCTAAATACAAATTTGCATTTGATTTTTCATCTGTATTAGTTTTTTGTTGTGTTTTAAAAAAGTTTTCAATATGACTAACAGCACGAATTCTATGAAAAGGTTGATATCCTCTAATTTTGAAAATGAGAAAAATTATTCAATGAATTAAATAATAAAATTAAGAAGAAAAAATTGATTTAAATAAATATCACATTCTAAACCATGGATCTTGCTTAATTTGTTGAATTGTAGCTCTTTTAGTTGGATTAGCAACAAGAATTTTTTTTAAAAGAGCTAATCGAGAAAAATTGGATTATTTTGATTTAAATTAATTTAAATTAATTTTGATTTAATTTAATTTTGATTTAATTTAATTTTAATTTTGATTTAATTTTGATTTAATTTTGATTTAATTTTGATTTAATTTTAATTTAATTTTAATTTAATTTAATTTAATTTTAATTTTGATTTAATTTTTTCTCATTTTGATTTTTAATTTTGATTTAATTTTGAATTTTGATTTAATTTTGATTTAATTTTGATTTAATTTTAATTTAATTTTGATTTAATTTTGATTTAATTTTAATTTAATTTTGATTTAGTTTTGATTTAATTTTAGTTTTAATTTTAATTTAATTTTGATTTAATTTTAATTTAATTTTGATTAAATTTTGAATTAATTTTGATTTAATTTTGATTTAATTTTGATTTAATTTTGATTTAATTTTAATTTAATTTTGATTTAGTTTTGATTTAATTTTGATTTAATTTAGTTTTGATTTGATTTTGATTTAATTTTAATTTAATTTTGATTTAATTTTGATTTTGATTTAATATAATATTTACAAACTGAATGAGGAGAAAACCAACTTGGATAAACTATTTCAGCATTTTTAATTTTAACAAAAAGTTTTTCTAAATTTGAATCATCTATTGGTAAAAATCCTGCTAAGAAAACATATAAAATAACACCACAACTCCAAATATCAGCAATTTTCCCATCATAACCATGACCTAAATAATAATTTCCAAATTAAAATTAAAATTAAAATTAAAATTAAAATTAAAATTAAAATTAAAATTAAAATTAAAATTAAAATTAAAATTAAAATTAAAATTAAAATTAAAATTAAAATTAAAATTAAAATTAAAATTAAAATCAAAATTAAAATTAAAATTAAAATTAAAATTAAAATTAAAATTAAAATTAAAATTAAATTTAAAATTAAAATTAAAATTAAAATTAAAATTAAAATTATAATTAAAATTAAAATTAAAATTAAAATTAAGGATAAAAAACCATCAAGAACTTCAGGTGCAACATAATTTGGAGTTCCACAAGCTGTTTGTAAAAGTTCTTCAGTTTCTGAACGCAAAGCAGATAATCCAAAATCTGAAATTTTAATATTATTTTTTGAATCTAATAAGATATTTTCTGGTTTTAAATCTCGATGAACAACTCCTTGTGAATGACAAAATTCAACTCCTAATTAAATTATATATATAAATAAATATATATATATATTTATGAAAAAATTTGTTTTAATTGATTTTACCAGTAATCAATTGTTGAAAATAATATCTAGAAGTGTGATCATCAAATTTCCCATCATGAGCTTAATAAATTAAAATAGATTTATAAATTAAAATAGATTTATAATTGTATTTATATTTATATTTATATTTATATTTATATTTATATTTATATTTATATTTATATTTATATTTATATTTATTTTTATATTTATATTTATATTTATATTTATATTTATATTTATATTTATATTTATATTTATATTTATATTTATATTTATATTTATATTTAGATTTATATTTATAATTATATTTATATTTATATTTATATTCATATTTATATTTATATTTATATTTAGATTTAGATTTATATTTATATTTATATTTATATTTATATTTATATTTATATTTATATTTATAAATAGATTTTGGTTTTGTACCAATTTTATAAAATAATTCTCCACCAGTTACAAGTTCTAATACTAAAAATATTCTAGATTTACTCACTAAAACATCAATAAGTCTAACAATATGAGGATGATTTATCATTTTCATAACAGAAATCTTTTATTTTATATTATATTATTTTTTAGTTAAAAAAAAAAAGAAGAAAAAAAAATTTAAAAAAAGAAAAATTTAATTTGAAATTAGAATAAAAAATTTTTACTTCTTTTTTAACTTGTTCAGCCATATTTTCCTTTAAAATCTTTTTTTTCTCCATAACTTTAATAGCAACTAATTCATTAGTTTCAACATTTACTGCTTGTTTAACTCTAAAAAATTTAATAAAAAAATTTAATAAAAAATTTAATAAAAAAATTTAATAAAAAATTTAATAATACTTTCCAAAAGTTCCTTCTCCTAATGTTTTTCCAATCTCATAAGGACCAATTCTATTACTCATTTTTAATTTATTTTGTAAGAAAAGAAAAGAAAGAAAAATGGAAAATTTTTTTTTTAATTTTTTTTTTTCATTTTTTATTTTTTATTATTTTTTTTTTGATTGAAAGAAGAAAAAAAAAAACAAACAAATGAAACAAGATAACGAAATAAATGAAGAAATAAATAAAAATTCGAATTTAAATCAAAACAAAAATTCAAATTCGAATTCAAATTTAAATCAAAACAAAAATTCAAATTCAAATTCAAATTTAAATCAAAATAAAAATTCAAATTCAAATTCAAATTTAAGCAAAAATACGAAAAAGAAAAAAGAAAAAGATGCAAACATAAACGAAATTAACGAAGAAACAAACGAAAAAAATGTCAAAATAAAAAACGAAAAACCAAGAAAAAAAAAAGAAAAACACGAATTAAATTTATCATTTTCAAACTTAACGAACAGCGACTTAATTCCAGAAAAATTTGCAGTAGAAGCGCACAAGAACTTAACGCGGTTGAATTTAAGCCACAACAAACTGACAAAAATACCTAACACAGTATTATTTCTAGTGAACTTACAAAAATTGTATTTGACAAACAATGAGATTTCATTAATTCCAAGTAAATTGGGGTATTTATCGAATTTAATCGAGCTTCATTTAAACAACAATCTTCTGCAAACAATCCCACGAAACCTATTTTCAAGCTCATCACAATCATCAATAAATTCGCCGAATTCATTTCAAACGGATTTCAATTTATCTTCAGTTGAATCTGGCGGTTTTTCAGAAACAAGTGATGCTTTTTCGGATTTCGATCCATCTCCTCGAAACTCACAAACATTTGTCAAGCTCGAGACACTGAATCTGAGCTACAACTTATTGCCGACAATTCCAACGACAATCGGCAATCTTCAAAGTTTAAAAATTCTCAAATTGGATAACAACAAAATAATTCGTCTTCCTTCCTCAATTTGCAAGCTTCCTTCTCTTCAAATACTCACATTGAACAAGAATTTACTCTCCCGTTTGCCGCGCGATATCCACAATTTAACCTCACTAACAAGTCTTAATATCGAATCAAATATGCTCAAATATTTACCGAATAAATTTGATTCACTTTCAAGATTAACTGATCTCAATTTGAACCGCAATGAACTCATCGAGTTGCCAAAGGAACTCGGAAATATGACCCAACTTTCAAAGCTTCAACTCCAAAATAACACGAGCTTACTTGATCCCAAATACGAAATAATCTCCAAGTTCCAAAATACAAAGGAAATTCTCGAATATTTAAGATCAGAAAAAAATCTTTCTAATTCTCACCATCATGAAGATTCTGTTGAAGAATCTAGCATCAAGGAACAGAGTCTTGACACCGAATCCCAAGATATTCGCAAACAAGAAATCTCCCAACAAAAAGATGACCGCAATTCAAAAGATTCTGATTCTCCCAAAAACTCATATTCGCCCAATGAAAAAACATCTTATCCTCAAACACAAACGTCAAATATCTCAAGAAACAGTTTTGACAACGACGATTCTAATCATGCCAATATTCGCTCCCCAACTCAATCTCAAAACAAATTTGTCCAGGACGACCATCTTCTTTCTCAGACAACCCAAAACGATGAGGACCAGAAAATTCAACTTTTGCAATCTGTCGAATTATTCAATGCAAAAATAAAAGAAATACAAAAAAATCAACCGCAAGTTGTTGAACTGGCTGGATTTGATTTGAGAAACTCAGTAAATTTGTCCGTCATCTTTCAAATGAATCAAATCAAGGAATTGGATCTATCAAACAATAAAATCGAAACAATTCCAAAAGGAATTTCTCAATTGAAAAAATCACTAATTATTTTCAAAATGAAAAACAATTTGCTGAAAGAAATCTCAGAAGAATTTTGCGAGTTGCGAAACCTTCAGACGATCATATTAAGAAAGAACAAAATTGCGGTTCTTCCTGAGAAATTCAAAAAATTCAGCAAACTGAAAAAACTGGACTTTAAATTCAAACAATTTACAAGAAATCAGTTATTCATCCATTTTCCAAAATTTGATTTCACTTGAAAATTTGCTTATAAGAAACAACTTACTTGTTTACATTCCCGCCGAAATCTCGCGGCTGCCAAATATCAAGATTGTATCTGCATCAGGAAACGAAAAATTGCGTTTTCCTTCTGCGCATATTGTTGAAAAAAACACGTCCAATATTCTTTCCTTTCTTACACTCGCCTTGCGATTGAAGGAGGAATTCCAATTTGATATCGAGAAATTCAACCAAAAAGAACAAGAATTATTTGATGGCACTCTTACCAATTTTTTCACGAATAACGAAATGAATTTTTTCCGTAAAAAACTGAACGAAATCCCCCAATTTTTATTTGATCATAATTTTTCGTCGAGAATATCAAAACTAATTTTGGATCGCAACTCCATTTCAAAGATTCCCTCATCAATAAAATACATAACGAACTTGGTATATCTTTCCGTTGAAAACAACAGGCTTAAATCACTGCCGCCGGATATTGGCAAACTCCTAAACCTCAGGGTTCTAATTCTGAACAACAACAAAATCTCTCGATTGTGTCCCGAAATTGGAAATCTTTCCAGTCTCACTTCGCTCCAGTTGAGAAACAACAAACTCGAGCATCTCCCTTCGGAATTGGGAAAGCTCACAAACTTGAAGGAGTTGGTTTTGGAATCAAATCAAAACTTGCACTTTCCTCCTCCAGAAATTGTTGCTAAAGGTGTTTTATCTGTTATAAATTTTTTGCAAGAACAAGATTTTTCGGTTATTTTGGAAAACGACCACGATACCAATATCGAAAACGATTTATTACAAACAAAAATGACAAGCACAACCGACTCCGAATTCCTTGCAAATATGAATATGAATATGAATTCACTCCAGACTTATTTACCCACTTTGGACTCAAATACAAATGAAAATGAAAATGAAAATGAAAACGAAAATCAATCAGAAAATGAGAATGAAAGTCAATATGAAAACGAGAGTCAAAAACAAAACCAAATTGTGAATGGAGATGGAAATCAAAACAGAAACGAAAATCCATATACAGACGAGAACGAAATACAGAATAACCGAAATAAAAGCAAAAACAGAATTACAAATACAAATAAAAATACAAATAAAAATACAAATAAAAATACTAAAAATCAAAATCAAAATAATACAAATGATAAAATCAAAAGTAGCAATAAAAACAACAGCACAAATCGTTTTTCCAACAAAAAATCCATCCAAAACGATTCTAATATATATAAAAACAGAAAATTCAACAAAAACACAAATCTTGATTTGAATTCGCAACTTAATTACAATTTAAGTCTTATTGAAGATTCACTTACAAATATCAACATCCATAAAATGGATCCAGATAGCGCAAGAAGCAGCACAATTTCGCTGACAGGATATTACAACAGAAACAGCAACACATTGAAAGACGGAGAAAACCCGTTTTTCCAATTCGCAGATTTTGAAGAAAAAATGGCTCATTCTTGCGATGATAATATTATCGATACAAGAACTATTAACACAACAGAATCAGAAGGCGATCCGCTTTTTTTCACAAGCGATCCACAAGAAAATCCGCTTCAAATCGATAAAACATATTCAGGAAATCCCACAAAATCAAAGAGTAGCCCTTCAAAATCTTATTCAAAACGCAAGCGCTATTCTCTTGCTGTTATGGAAAGAGAAAAACCTGAATTTTCAAAAACAATCGAAGAAATTCGAAACTCGGATTTCTCAAATCAAATATCAGAACTCAATGAGAGTTTGAACAGGAAAATCATTCAGGAAGAAAATAATCAAGCCAGAAAAATTTCCAAAGAAAAACGCAATACTTCCAAAGATGGAAAATCACAAAAAACATTCAAATCAAAGAAAAGTCATCCGAATTTGATGATTGATGTGAATAATTTTCAATTTTCTCAAAATGATAGTCAAATGGATTATTATAAATATCCTCAGCCTATTTATTCAGAAAACGTTTATCAAAATCAAAATCAAAACCAAAACCAAAATCAAATTCAAAACCAAAATCAAAATCAAATTCAAAATCAAAATCAAAAGAAATTGGAATTTCTTGAAGATCCACAAAATTTGTCAATAAAACAATTAAAAGAAAAGATGCTTCTCAAGAAAAAAAGCTCAGTTATTAAAAACGGAGACGATAATAAATTCCAAAAATCAAAAGTTGGTGATCGTAGTCTCTCAATGGTTGAAAGCAAAAGAATATATTTGAAAGGTTCTCCAAAAGATCTAAACTTATATAAACTTGACAAAGATTTCAAAGAAAGATCTAAAAGTCAAATTATAGAAAAAAATACGCAAGTTTTAGAATCACCAAAATTAATTAATAAAAGCATGAATTTGAACTCGAATATTAGCCCAAATCAAAACCAAAACCAAAACCAAAATCAAAATATAAATCAAAATATAAATCAAAATATAAATCAAAATCAAAATCAAAATCAAAATCAAAATCAAATCCAAAGTCCCAAAAAAAGCCCAAATAATAATTCTAAAAATAGCGAAAATGATCCAATTTACGGATTCTCAAAAATAAAAAATAGTAACATAAAGCGAAACAATATAAATCAAAATATGATCATCAATTCTGGCAATCAAAACGGATATGAAGAAAATCAAAATATTCCGATTGACAAAAATATGCTGAACACAAATTCTCTTAACGAATTAATACAAGAAAGCGACGATGGCGATCAAATAATTGATCAAAACTTAATCAACGCAAACACAAAAGAAGTTTTAAGGAATCATCCTCTCCCGAAATTTTATACTTCAGAAAAAGAGTTTGAAGAAATACCTCAATTTAGTTCTGATTCCCAAAATATAAACTCTATTCCGACATCAGTAGATTTTGATGTTGATTTAATTCTGAAAAGAAAGGTTTCCGATTGGAATACAAACGAATTATGTTCTTTTCTCGGCGGAACTCAATTCAACCATTTAGTTGATGTTTTCCATCAAAACGATATTAATGGAAGACGATTTTTATTGCTTGATGCTCAGCATTTGAATATGATGGGTCTTTCAATAGGAGATTCATTAGATATACTAGAAATTATTAACCAAATAAAAGAAATTCAACACAAATCTATTCAGCATGAAAGATCACTTGAAATTCGTGAAGAATCTTTGGATCGCGAAAATATTTCAGAAATGATTACAAAATTCGAAGGAACAAATAAAACTATCACAATCCAAATTCGTACGGGTGGATTAAAGGATCATCAAAGAGAAGTTTCTATTCTTAGAAAGTTAAAATCAAAATATGTTGTTGAAGTTTTGAAAGAATATTCTTTACCAAGTGATGTTCATTATTTGATATTAGAAGGTGGGAAAACTTCAATACAAGATTTAATTTTGAGAAATAAGAAAGATGATACGCATTTAGAGATTTTTGAAATTCGATATGTTTTGAAATCATTTTTAAATTCACTTGTTTGGTTAAATTCTAAAAGGTTTATAAAATAAATATTAAAATATTAAATCAAATTAAATCAAAAATATTAAATTAAATATTAAAATATTAAAATATTAAAATATTAAAATATTAAATATTAAAATATTAAAATATTAAAATATTAAATCAAATTAAATCAAAAATATTAAAATATTAAATATTAAATATTAAAATATTAAAATATTAAAATATTAAATTAAATATAAAATATTAAATATAAAAAATTAAATTAAATTAAAAATATTAAATTAAATTAAATTAAATTAAATTAAATCAAAAATATTAAATTATTAAGATTCGTTCATGGTTGTCTTAATCCTAAAAAATTCGTTGAATTTTCTGAAGACAAAAAAATATCACGATGGAAACTTGTTGGATTAGATACATGCCAAACCATTGGCGAACCAATTACAAAATATTCAACATTTTATTGTGCACCTGAAGTAGCAAGATATCTATTAGAACCAGAAAAATATTCACGACCTTTTGCAAATTTAGAAATTGACGTTTGGGCTTTTGGATTAATTGCTCTTGAAATATATCTTGGTAGATTCTATTTTTCTCGTGATGATCCTGAACAAGCTCTTATTGAAATCGCAAGTGATCATCCTCTTGCTTTTAATTTATCTGAAACTGATAGTGTTTCTGCTGCTTTTTTCTCAAAATGTTTGGCAAAAAATCCAAATGAAAGACTTTCTTTATTTGAATTACTTTCTCATCCTTTTATTACTGGTTGTTCCCCTGTTGATCAAGAAGGTATCGCTCATCTTATTCAGGAACAACAACAATTTAAACAACAATTTATTGAATTGATTCGTGAAGTTCAAGAAATGAAATCTAAATTATGATTTTTATCGTTTTATTAGTGAAAAAATTGAAATATTTTTTTGTTCCATTTTTTTTTTGAATTTTGTTCCATTTTTTTTTTTTTGAATTTTGTTTTTTTGAATTTTGTTCCATTTTTTTTTTGAATTTTTTTTTTTGAATTTTGTTCACTTTTTGTTTTGTTTTTTTCTTTGTGAATTTAAAACATTTTGTTTCCTTTTTAAAAAAAAATAACAAAACAAAAAAATAAAAAAAAAACCAAAAAATTTTTTTCATTTTTTTCAATTTTTATTTTTAATGAAAAATTTTCAAATTGAAGATAATTTAAATCAAAAAGAAAAAGAAAAAGAAAAAGAAAAAGAAAAAGATTTTGTAACTGAATATATTGAAGAAATTATTCGAGAAAATCCAAATGCAGATGATATTGATAAAATATTAGAAACAAAAGTTGAAAATAAACAAATACAATTAGAAAGTAGAGGAAGAAAAGAAGTAAAAAAAGAAATGGAAAACAAAATAAAGCAAAAAATGGGGAAAAAAACATATAATCCAAAAACATTTTTATCAGGAAAAATTTTAAGTTCAAAAGAAAGGAAAAAGAAACAAATTTATAAAATTCAACCTGAAAATATTGAATATTTAAAATATATTCCTTTAAATCATTTATGGAATCAATATATCGATCAGTTATTCCAAGATATCAATCTTTCTGATAAAAAAATCTCACAATCTATTTTGTCTAAAATTGCAAGAGCTGATTTTCATGGTTGTATTTTAACTGTAATTAAATCTAAATGTCCAAGTTTAATTGGAATTAATGGGATTGTTTTACAAGAAACGAAATCAACTTTTAAAATTATTACAAAAGAAAATAAATTAAAATGTAAGTCTTTTTTAATTCCAATTATAAATATAAATATAAATATAAATCTAAATATAAATATAAATATAAATATAAATATAAATATAAATTAAAATTTAAATTAAAATTAAAATTTAAAATTAAAATTAAATATAAAATAAAAATTAAAATTCAAATTCAAATTCAAAATATAAAATAAAAATTAAAATTAAAATTAAAATTCAAATTAAAATTAAAATTAAAATTAAAATTAAAATCCAAAAAAAGCAATCCCTAAAAAATCATGTATTTTCGGATTAAAAATTCAAAATCAATTTTTTACAATTTATGGACAACATATTGAATATCGAGCTGCTGAAAGAAGTTCAAGAAAATTTAAATCAAAAACAAATTTAAACTTATAAATAAAAATTTTTTTTTTTAAATTTAAAATAATTGAAAATAAAAGAAAAAAAATGCCAGAAAAGCATTTCAAAATTACAGATAATTTTTTTTATTTTAAAATTTTTTTTTATTATTATTGATAAATTAGGATCAAAATTCAAAAAAATTTTTAATCAAAAAAGAAAAAGAAAAAGAAAATTTATTTTTAATTTATTATAAAATTGATCAGAAATAAAAAAAGATTAAGAAAAAAAGAAAAAAAAATTTTTTCCTTTTCAAAATTTAATAATAATTTCTAATTAAATTTAAATTAATTTCTGTTTTAAAAATTGATTAAAAAAAAAGTTTTGACTCATCAATTTTGAAGAAATGTTTAAAAAAAAAAATAATTTTTTCTTAATAAAAAAAAATCATTTTTTTCTTTTACAAAATTCAATTTTTTTTCTTTTTAGTTTAGTTTTTAAATGCTAACTGGATCCACTTTTTCAAAGTAAATGATTTTTTTCTGATCATAATTTTATTATTAATATTTAAAATTTTTTTTTAATTAAAATAGACTTGGATTTTCTTGGTTTTCTAATATTACTAAAATTGGAAATGAAACTAATTTATTTCCTCAAACTCTTTCCACTTATTCTCCCTTAATGTTTGATTTTAAAGAAATAAAAGAAAAAGTTAAAGAAAATTTGAAAAAGTAATTTTCGAAATTTAAATTAAAAACGAAAATTTTTCGACTTTTTTTTCAATTTCCAAAAATATTTAATTTAATTTAATTTAATTTAGAAAACAATTTATTCCTGTTACGAAATTAATTTCTCAAGAACATTTTTTTAGTGGATTTTTAAAATTTTGTTATGAAGTTTCATTATATTTAAGATATTTGTTTATAATTTTGTTGTAAAAAATTTGATTTGAAAAAGAAAAAAGGAATTGGATTGGATTTTAATTAAGGAATTTTCTTAATAAAATAAAATAAAATAAAAGAATTAATTATATTGTTGATAATAAAGATACAATACCAATGAAAGTTGTAATTATTATATGCTTATTTTTGTTTACATTAATTGGAGATTTATCAAATGAACATTATATACATAAAACAATTATTAATGGAATAAAAGTAAAAAACAATTTAAAAATTGGAAAAATAATTTAAAAATTGGAAAATTAATTTAAAAATTGGAAAAATAATTTAAAAATTGGAAAATTAATTTAAAAATTGGAAAATTAATTTAAAAATTGGAAAAGCTTTATGGAACAGTTCTAGTTACAATATCTGAGAAAATGTTTTATTCAAAAATTCTTTTAGAACCAAATTTTTATGCAGTGTTTAAACAACTACTTTTAGGAAATTATTTACTTTCATATAATTATAATTATAATCTATTATGGATTAAACCTTTATCTGCAATTGTTGCATTGACTTTAATAATACTTGAAATTGGAGTTTTTGGATTAGTTGGTAAATAATTGAATATTGAATTAAATATTAAATTGAATTGAATTGAATATTGAATTAAATATTAAATTGAATTGAATTGAATATTGAATTAAATATTAAATTGAATTGAATATTGAATTGAATATTGAATTGAATATTGAATTGAATTGAATATTGAATTGAATATTTAATTGAATATTAAATTGAATTAAAAATTCTAGGAATTGGAATAATCTTAATCTTTATATTGCTCAGTTTTCTTGTTGACACTCAATTTTATAAAATGAATTCTCATTCAAAAATTTCACACGAACAAATGGAAATTCTTAAATCAATAATTTCAGGAATTAGAGAAATTAAAATTAATCAATTCGAAAATCATTTCATTCAAAAAATTGATTGTAAATTTTCTTTCTAAAAAAAAATATAAATATAAATATTAAATAATAAATGTTCTAAAATGTAATTTAGCTTTAAGAAAAGAAGAGCAGAAAAAAACAAAAAATAAACTTCTTGTTGGAACTCTTTCAAAATTAATATCATTTTCATGTTTGCATAAATCAAAATCAAAATCAAAATCAAAATCATTTAATATTTTTATTTTCTTTCTTGAATTTATTAGCTACTTTAATTGCTGTTGCTATAACGTTTATTTTATATGTTAAATTTGAAGATAGTTTAACAACAAGGAAAGCATTTGGAACAATCATTTTATTTTACTTGTTTAGACAAGCATTAACAAAACTTCCTGAAATTTTTATTCAAAATCGAAGAACATCAAAATTTTTAAAATTCTTAAATAATTTTATAGCAACTCCTGATCCAATTTTAGAAACAAAAAAAAATTTAACAACTTTATCAACAAATTTACAAATTTTTCAAGAAGATCGTTTTAATGAGAAAGAGAAGGAGAAATTAAAAGATAAATTACAAGGAATTGAAGAAAATCAAAATAATAATAATAATAAAGATAAAGATAAAGATGATAGTGATGATGATGAAAATTGGATTGAACTTGAAGATGCAATGGATGTTCCATTTGATAATGATAGCAATATCAAAAACGAAAAAGAAACGAAATCAAAAGAAATAGAAAAAACACTATTTGTTGAAGAAAGTGATTTTGATGGGATTTATAAAAAACTAAGAGTTCAAATGAACAATGCAAGTTTCAAATTATCAAAAGAAAAGGAGATTAAAAACATAAATTTTCAAGCAGCAGAAACAGAGTTAATTGGAATATGTGGATCTGAAGGAAGCGGGAAGAAGAATATATTGCTTGCAATAACAGGAGCAATACATTCTTCAGTTCCTGATACTTGTTTTATTAATGGAACATCTGTAGTGATTTCTCACAAACCGTGGATTAGAAGCAAAACAATAAGAGAAAATATTGTGATTTCAATGCAAAATTTTTCAGAGAATAAATATCAAGAAATTCTTTCGATTTGTGAATTGAATTGGTACTTGGATACTCTTCCAGAAAGAGATCTTACTTTTGTAAATCAATTCTTTAAGATTCCACAAGATATCAAATCAAAAATTGCATTAGCAAGAGCTCTGTATTCAGGAGTAGATATTTATCTTTTTGATGATTACTCAAAAATGTTTAACTATCAAACAAGAAAAAGAATTTTTCGTAATTGCATCCAAAAATATCTTTCTCGTAAAACAGTGATTATAATATCCAATGAGAAGAAGATTCTCTCAAAATGCACAAGAATATTCATGCTTGATCAAGGAGCAATTATTCATGAAGGAAAATTTGAAATGATGAATTCAAGTTGCAAAGAATTTGAGAAATTAATTCAAGAAGAAGAAAACGAGCTCAAAAAGCAATCACACAAACTTGTTTTACCTTACATCCCTGATTCTTTTGAGAAGCAAAAAGTGCAAGAAGAGAATTCTCAAGCAAAAACAGCAGAAAATGATTTTTTGGATACACTTGCAAATTATGAACCAAAACAAGTGCCAAAATTGGGTGTTTATTCACAATATATCAGATATAGCGGCGGATATTGTAACTTGATTTTCATTATTCTTTTGTTTCTCATTTCTATTTGCGCACTTTATGGGGTATATTTCTGGATTGCTTGTTGGATCACACTTGAATTTGATAAATCAAAAATATTTTATATTGGATATTACATATTAATATTTGGAGGAGCAATTCTAATTTACTTCATTGCAACACTAATGCTCACATTCTCGAGTCTTCGGGCTTCAAAGAAGATATTTATGCGCGCTATCAAGAGAATTGTGTATTCTCCATTCAGTTTTTTCCGTTCAAACGAAATTTACAAAATCACGAATATTTTTCATACAAATATCCAAAGTATCGATAACCAAATTATCCACTCAATACAAAGCTTTATCATTGCATATCTACAAATTATTGCATTGATTGCTGCAATCTCAATTGTTTATCCGTGGTTTTTGATCCCGGTTTTTGTGATTGCTCTCCATTTCTTCTATCGAAGACATAAAAACATCAAAACAGAAATTCAACTTTCGAATTTGTCTTTGATTTACCAGATAAAAACACACAAATCATTTGAGGAGATGATGAAAAGAATATATGAGGTTAGACAATCTCATCATCGGGATTTATTTGTGGAAGAAACTTTGGGAATTTTAGAGAAAAACTTAGTTGGTTTAATGTTGAAAGAAACAGTGAAAAGATGGAACTCAACCAGATCAATTATTTCTTCTGTGATTGTTATGCTTGCTGTTCCTTTGATGATTCTTCTCAAAGCCAACAATGCAGATCCAATTTTTGCAGGTGTTGCAATCATTTCCTCATTTTTCATTTCGATTCTTTTCCAACAATCATTTCTTACTCACACAGAAATCAATTATCAAATATCTTCTTTTTCAGAATTATTAGAAATACTGAGATTGAAACAAGAAATTGAAAATTCAAAAGAAAATATCAACATTTCAAAAGAAGAAGAAAATCAAAGTAATAATGAGCATTTTGGAGGAAATGGTGAAATTGAATTTAATCATGTTGATTTCAAGCTTCCACAAAGAAATCGCAATATTCTCTCTGATTTCAATTTCAAGGCAAAAGCGCAGGATAAAATTGCCTTTTGTGGCTCTTCTCTCGAACAATCTTCAGTTTTCAACTTAATTTTTAGATTATACCAAATTGAAAATGGAAAAATTTTTATTGACGAAAAAGAAATTTCAAGTATTCCACTTTCGGTTTTGAGAAAAAATATTTTTTACTTGAATTCATCTCCAACATTTTATATAGGAACTCTAAGACAAAACTTGCTTTCTTTCAATGATAATTCAAGAACAGATGAAGAAATTTGGGATGTACTAGAAAAACTTCATTTAAAAGATATTGTTTTAAAATTCAAGAAAAAACTAGATCAACCAGTCAATATTTTGAAAACACAACAAATTGAACATCAATTTTTATTCCATTTCGCAAGGCTTCTTCTTTTTCCAAAAAGAAAAATTATTTTGATAAATGAAATTTTCGATAAAGTAATACATTTAGAAAATCAACAACTTATTGTTGATTTAATTCAAAATTCTTTAAGTGATTCGACTGTTTTAATTGCAACTAATATTTTGAGTGTTTTTAAGCAATTTCCTGAAAAAATTGTTTTACAAGCTGGGAAATCATTAAATTATCAAAGTATTATTGGAAAATTTGATCATGAAACTGAAATTTCTTTTTCACTTGATGATGATAAATAACAAATAAACCTCTTCAAAATTTCATTTTTTCATTTTCTCATTTTTTCATTTTTTCATTTTTTCATTTTTTAAATTATGATTTCCTTCATTTTTCAAATTATTTTGTTCTTTTTAATTTTCTTAATTTTTCTTGCTATTTTTATTATTTTGAAAGAAATTTTCATTCAAACAAAAACTCAAAAATTAGATTCAGATGAAAAACAATTTAATGATCCAAAAAATGGAAAAGTTTATCAATTTTCTTCTGAAATGCAAATAATTTCTGCAAACATTTCATTGTCCATTTTATTTCCTTTAGAGAAAAAAAACGAAAATTATGGAAAAACAATTAACAGTTATATTCAAAATCTTGATCAAAAAGAGAAAAAAGAGAAAAAAGAAAAAAGAAAAATTTAAATGGGAAATTATAATAATTCAAGTAAAAAATCAAGAAAAAGGAAATGAATTTACAGATAATTTAGTAAAGAAACATTCTTTGGAGAAAATTCGAGTGTTAAATCTTAATAAAAAACAGAGAAAAGAAGAAATGGTTCATAAAGTAAAATTATATTAAAAAAAACAATTATAATTCAAAAAAAAAATTATAATTCAAAAAAAAAAAATTATAATTCAAAAAGGGAGTTTTAATTTCAAGAGGAGACTATATTTTAGTTGTTGATCCAAATCAAGAATATAATCATGATTTAATTCAAAAATTTCAAAGCAAAATGAAAGAAATTGAAAAGGGAGGATTTGGAGTTATTTTTGAATCAATTAAAATTTCAAAACAAAAACTAATTGAAAAAATCTTTTATAATATTTTCTCATTTTTTGCAATTCGATCAGATAAATTGAAATTGGATTCTCAATTCTATTCTAGAAAAGCAGCAAATCAAATATTCCCAAATTTGCATTATGAAGGATATGAAATGAATTTTGAATTACTTTATATTATTAAACATGCAAATATACATTCAGAATTATATGAAAAAATAATAACAAGTCATTTAATTGAAAATGAAAATGAAAATGAATTAAAACGTGAAATTGGAGAACATTCAAGATTTACAATTGATAACCAAAAAGCAAAAGAAATGGATCAAATCAAAAAATTTATTCCTTTTGATTCAATTGATTTGGATAATTTTTATCAATCTAAAAAATTAGGAGATTTATTAAAGGTTTTATACACAATATTTAAAGTTACTATTCTTTATTCAACTGGTCTTTGGAAAATAAATGAATTACCTCAATATTATATTCATAAAGAGGAAGTAAATAATTTTAAGAAATAATTTTTTTTCTTTTCAAAAATAAAAACAAATTTTTTCATTTTTTCATTTTTTCATTTTTTTCATTTTTTAAAAAAAAAATTTATTATTGAATAGATTTAAATTTTCTTTCAAAAAACAAAAACAAAAAAACAATTTAGAATAAAATTATATATTATTATATTTTTAAAATTTAAAATATTTAAATATTTTTAAATGCAAAAAATCAAAAATTTTTTTGTTTCTTTTAAAAATATTATCAAAAAAATTTTTAAAAAATATCAAAGAATTCGAGATACTTTTGTTCCTTTATCAACAATTAGATGGAGTTTATTTGGAATTTTATTAATAATTTTTTTTGCACGAGTGATTATTACACAAAGATATTTTGTAGTTAGTTATTGTCTTGGTGTTTTTTTGTTAAATTATTTTATAAATTTTTTATCTCCAAAAAGTAAATTATAAAACAAAATTCAAAATTAAAATTAAAATCAAAATTTAAAATTTAAATTAAATTTAAAATTAAAATCAAAATCAAAATCAAAATTAAAATTAAAATCAAAATCAAAATTTAAAATCAAAATTAAAATCAAAATTAAAATCAAAATTAAAATCAAAATCAAAATCAAAATCAAAATCAAAATCAAAATCAAAATTCAAAATGAAAATTCAAAATCAAAATCAAAATTAAAATCAAAATCAAAATCAAAATCAAAATCAAAATTAAAATCAAAATCAAATTCAAAATTAAAATCAAAATTAAAATTAAAATCAAAATCAAAATCAAAATCAAAATCAAAATCAAAATCAAAATCAAAATCAAAATCAAAATCAAAATCAAAATCAAAATCAAAATTAAAATCAAAAATCAAAATCAAAATCAAAATCAAAATCAAAATCAAAATTAAAATCAAAATCAAAATTAAAATTAAAAATCAAAATCAAAATCAAAATTAAAATTAAAAATCAAAATCAAAATTTATTATTAAATTTAATTTATAATTTTTTTTAGTTGATCCTGAACTTGCTGAACAAGAAGAAGAAATTGAAAATGGTGAACATTCATTTTAAAATTCATTTTAAAATTCATTTTAAATCCAAAATTTAAATCAAAATTTAAATCAAAATTTAATCATTTTAAAATTTAGAAATAAATGGGGATCAACAAGAAACAACTTTACCAATTCATTCAAATGATGAATTTAAACCATTTATGAGAAAATTGCCAGAATATAAATTTTGGGAAAAAAGTTTTTATGCAACAATAATATCACTTTTTAGTACATTAAGTGATGATTTAGATTTTCCTATTTATTGGCCTTTACTTTTATTTTATTTCCTAATACTTTTTCTAGTTGCAATGAGAAATCAATTAGCACATATGATTAAATATCGATATATTCCATTTAATTTTAAAAAGAAAAAATTCAACAAAAAAAAAAATTCAACAGAAAATTTAAATAATCAAAATAATAATAATAATGATAATGATAATAATAATAATCAACTTAATTCTTTCCAAGTTAATGCTTTAAATACTGCTTTTGGTGTTAATTCAAATAATGATTCTTTATCTTTAAATTATCAAAAAAAACCAAATCAAACTCTTAAACCAATTGTTTCAACAAGAGCAAGTTTACTTTTCAAACAAAGAAATAATTTAAGAAAACTTTAAAATTAAAATTAAATTTAAAACTAAAATTAAAATTAAAATTTGAATTAATTTTTTTGTTTATTGAAAAAATTCATTCAATAAGAAGAAGAAAAAATTTCCATTTAAAAAAATTTCCAAAATTTTTGATTTTGATTTTGATTTTGTTTTTTAATCAAAAAATGAATCATTTTCATTATCATTATCATTATCATCTAAATTACTTAAATCACTTATATCACTTATATCACTAATTGAATCTGATTTTTGATCATTTTTTTTCTTTTTTGAATTTGATTCTTTATCATTTTTTGGATTTGCATATTTTTCAGTAAATTCTAAAATATTTTTAATTCAATTTTAATTCAATTTTTTAATTCAAATTTAATTCAATTTTTTAATTCAATTTTTAATCAATTTTTAATTCAATTTTTAATTCAAATTCAATTTTTTAATTCAATTTTTTAATTCAAATTTTTAATTCAAATTTAATTCAAATTTTAATTCATTCTACCTTTTGCTATTTTATTAAATTGAATTCTATTTTGTTTTAATAAAGATGCTGCTTCATGATTTAATGGATCATTTGGATTTGGATAAAGTAATAATTGAGGTAAAAAAATATCAAAAATATTTTCCAAATCTTTTTTTTTTTAAAAAAAGGAATTTAAAAAGGAATTTAAAAAGATTAATTTCTATTAAAAATACCAAAAATTGGAGTCCAAGTTTGATTAATAACATCTAAACAAACAGTTCCTGAACTAAAAATTAAAAATATAAATTAAATTATAAATTAAATTATAAATTAAAATATAAATTAAATTATAAATAAAATTATAAATAAAATTATAAATTAAATTATAAATTAAAATATAAATTAAATTATAAATAAAAATATAAATTAAATTATAAATAAAATTATAAATTAAATTATAAATAAAATTATAAATTAAAATATAAATTAAAATTATAAATTAAAAATATAAATTAAAAATTATAAATAAAAATTATAAATTAAAATATAAATTAAAATTATAAATTAAAATATAAATTAAATTATAAAATTAAATTATAAATTATATTATAAAATTAAAAATTATAAATTAAATTATAAATTAAATTATAAATTAAATTATAAAATTAAATTATAAATTAAATTATAAATTAAATTATAAATTAAATTATAAATAAAATTATAAATAAAATTATAAATAAAATTATAAATTAAAATTATAAATTATATAATAAATTAAAAATATAAATAAAAATTATAAATTAAATTATAAATTAAAATTATAAATTAAATTATAAATTAAAATTATAAATAAAGTTATAAATTAAAATTTATAAATTAAATTATAAATTAAATTATAAAATTAAATTTTTAAATTAAAATAAAAATTAAATATAAAAAAAAATTATAAATAAAATTATAAATTAAATTATAAATTAAATTATAAATAAAAATTATAAATAAAATTATAAATTAAAATAAAATAAAATATAAATTAAATTATAAATTAAATTATAAATTAAATTATAAATTAAATTATAAATTAAATTATAAATTAAAATTATAAAATTGAATTATAAATTTGTTTATAAATTAAATTAAATTATAAATTAAAATTATAAAATTAAATTATAAATTAAATTATAAATTAAAATTATAAATTAAATTATAAATTAAAATTAAATTATAAATTAAATTAAAAATTATAAAAAATTATAAATTAAAATTAAAAATTAAAATTAAATAAAAATAAAAATATAAATTAAAATATAAATTAAATTATAAATTAAAAATATAAATTATATAAATTAAATAAATTAAAATTAAAATTAAAAATAAATTATAAATTAAATTAAATTATAAATTAAATTATAAATTAAATTTATAAATTAAATTATAAATTAAAATATAAATTAAATTATAAATAAAATTAAAATTAAATAAAATTAAAATTATAAAAATAAAATTATAAATTAAAATTATAAAAAATAAAAATAAAAATTAAATTAAATTATAAATTAAATTATAAATAAATTATAAATTAAATTATAAATTAAAAAAAATAAAATTATAAAAATAAAATTATAAATTAAAATTATAAATAAAAATTATAAATTAAATTATAAATTAAATTATAAATTAAATTATAAATTAAATTATAAATTAAAATTATAAATTAAATTATAAATAAAATTATAAATTAAATTATAAATTAAATTAAAATAAAAATATAAATTAAAATTATAAATTAAAATTATAAATTAAATTATAAATTAAATTATAAATTAAATTATAAATTAAATTATAAATAAAAAATATAAATTAAATTATAAATTAAAATTATAAATTAAATTATAAAATTAAATTATAAAAATAAAAATATAAAATTAAATTATAAAATTAAATTATAAATTAAATTATAAATTAAAATTATAAATTAAATTATAAATTAAATAAAATTATAAATTAAATTATAAATTAAATTATAAATTAAATTATAAATTAAATTATAAATTAAAATTATAAATTAAATTATAAATTAAATTATAAATTAAATTATAAATAAAATTATAAATAAAATTATAAATTAAATTATAAATTAAAATTATAAATTAAATTATAAATTAAATTATAAATAAAAATATAAATTAAATTATAAATTAAATTATAAATTAAATTATAAATTATAAATTAAAATAAAATTATAAATAAAATTATAAATTAAATTATAAATAAAATTATAAATTAAATTATAAATTAAATTATAAATTAAAATATAAATTAAAATTATAAATAAAATTATAAATTAAATTAAAAATATAAATTAAATTATAAATAAAATTATAAATTAAATTATAAATTAAAAATATAAAAAAAAAAAAATTAAAATTATAAATAAAATTATAAATTAAAATTATAAATTAAAATTATAAATAAAATTATAAATAAAATTATAAATAAAAATATAAATTAAATTATAAATAAAAATATAAATTAAATTATAAATTAAAATATAAATAAAATTATAAATAAAGTTATAAATAAAATTATAAATTAAAATATAAAATAAATTATAAATAGAATTATAAATTAAATTATAAATTAAAATATAAATTATAAATTAAATTATAAATTAAATTATAAATTAAATTATAAATTAAAATATAAATTAAATTATAAATTAAATTATAAATTAAATTATAAATTAAATTATAAATTACGCAAAATCAATATTTGGATGATAAATTTTATTCATAAATCCAATTGAAGGTGATTTATAAGGATAACCTTCAGGAAGATGAACCCGAATTTTCCAAATACCTCCTTCATAAGGACCTTTTAAAATTAAAATAAAAATTAAAATAAAAAATCAATTTATTTTTAATTTTTCATTTTACTTTCTTTTGGTCCATTTAAATTAACATAAAAAGTTGAAATATCATTTTCATTTTCAAGTTCAGGTTGAAAACCTTTTGAAATTCTTAATTTTTATTTTATAATTTATAATTTTTATTTTAAATTTTATAATTTTAAATTAAATAAATACAATTTCATAACATCTTTTTGTTTTCTTTTAATTGATTCACTTGTCATAAAAAGAAAAAGAAATTAAAAAAGAAATTAGAAAAAATGAAAAAAAATTTTTTTAATTTTTTAATTTTTCATTTTTCATTTTTTTTCTAAATAAAAAAAATTTTTTTAGAATAGAATTATAGAATAATAAAATGGAAGAAGTTATTGATATGAGAAGTTCAGATGAATCAGAAAATTCAAATAATGAAGAAACAGAACAAGAATTATCAAGTGAAATTGAAATTGAAAATGAAAATGAAATTGAAAATGATTTTGAAAATGATTTTGATTTAAACGAATTTATAAATGAAAATGAAAATGAAAATGAAAATAATCAATTAATTCAAAATCAAAATGATCAATTAAATCAAAAAAATTTAAATCAAAAATTACCTTCAAGAAAAGAACTTTCACAAATTAAAGAAAATCAAGAAATTCTTTATTCAAATATTTATAAAATTCAAATAGAATTATTACTTAAAAAAATAGGTTTAGATTATAAAAAGAAAACTCAAGATATCAAAGAATACTTGTTTGAATTGAAGAATAAAATTGATGGAATTGAAAACATAAAATTCCAAATCAAGAAAAACCAAATAACAATCAATCAACTACAAAAATCACAACAAAATCAAAAGCAATTTATCTATTCATTCAAAAAATCAAACTTTCCAAATCTCAAATTAAGTAATGATACTTTAAGGATGAACATTTTAAAACCATCAAACACATATTTAATTGGAAGTTTTTTGACTGAATCACTTGTCAAACCATATTTGAATATTGATGTTGGAATTGAAATACCTTCGGATGTTTTTGAGCAAGAAGATATTTTTGATTACAAATATCATGACAAAAGAGCCATTTATCTTCATCTCATTTCCCAATATTTGCAATATATTGATCCCGAACAATTTACTAATGCAAACATGCATTTTTCATTTTTCAAAGGAAATAGAAGAAAACCCATTCTTGTTATCAAACCAGGATTTATCAATATTGCAACAGAAAATAACACAAAATCCGAGAAGCAAAAAAAAAGAACGAAAAGGAAAAAAGAACGTTTGGAAAAAAGAAAAACCAAATTTGTTATTAGAATCATCCCCATGATATCACAAAAAACATTTGATATAAATAAACTAAGTTTGGAATCAAATAATTTGAAAAAAAACAGCAACCAAAATTCAACACCTTTTTATAACAACAGTATTCTTGAAGACATGTTCTTTTATCACCATTTGGAAACTATTCACGAAACAATCACAAATTCCAAATCAATATCGGAAGGAATTCTTTTAATAAAGGAATGGCTTCACAAACGCAAATTATATTCTTATGAAGATGGAATAAGTGGATTTCTTGCATCAATTATACTAGTATTTCTCATCTACAAAAAAAGAGTCATTCCATCAATGACTTCTTATCAAGTTTTCAGGCTTTTTCTTGAGTTTTTTAACAAATCCGATGAGTTAATATCACAAGGAATTATTATTGATGATCAAAATCGCAAAATTCAAGAGAAAGACAAACTTATTTTGCAATCTTTTCGAAAGCATTTCGATATCGTGATTCTTGACGAATTTAAGGCTTGCAATCTTGCTGCACATTTCAAGCTCAGTAGTTTCTATGCAATTAAAGAAGATGCGAGAATAACGCTAGATTTGCTAAGAAATGGAGAGAATAACCGCTCTTTAACAATTCTTAATTTCCAAAATATTTTTTTGATTCCAACAAATTTGAATTTGAAGTATGACGGATACATTACAATATCCAGTATCGAAAATTTCAAGAAAAAAGCGAAAAAAATCAAGTATCAAGATTGTGGGTTTGAGAATTATTTTAAAAGGAAAATATATCGGATATTGCAAAAAGGATATGGGAATAGAATATCATCGCTTGCAGTTTTCAAACCAAATGAAGATGATTATGGTGATTGCAATATTCAAGAAAGCATGAAAAATCATTTCAAATCAAAATTTTCTTTGATAATTGGGATCAATTTGAATCCCGAAAACTGCTTTAAAATTGTCGATCGAGGACCTGAAGCAGATGATCAAATTAAAGCAGCAAAATTCCGCAAATTATGGGGAAAACTTTCGGAACTAAGAAGATTTACAGACGGCTCAATATTGGAAGCTGTTGCATGGGAGAAATACACTGAAAAACAAGAATCAATTCCAAGAGCAATTGCCGAATTTCTTTTGGCACATCATTTTGGATTGGAGGTTGGAAAACATTTCCATTTTATTGGGGATAAATTTTCTAAATTAATCAAGATCCAGAAAATGGTGATTCGCTCTGGATTTCAAGGAAAGAAAAAAACAGTATTAAGTCATTATCACCAAATATGCGAATTGGTAATTTCTTCCTTTCAAAAAATATCGCAAAATATGAAGGAACTTGATGAATTACCACTTGATATTATCAGTATTCAACCATTAAGCGATATTTTCTCACAAACATCAATAGACGTAAACAAACCAATTGAGTTCAAATTGGAATTTGAAACAAGCGCCAAATGGCCTGATAATATCCAAGCAATAAAACATTTGAAAATTGCATTTTTGATTGAAATTTCAAAAGGATTGGAAAAATACCACAAAATCAACTCGAAAATTTCTCTTGATTATTTGGATGTTTTCACAAATTCTGGGTTTGTTTTAAGATTCTTCTTATCAAATGGAAAAGAAAATGATCTTCTTGAGAAAAACAGACCACAAGATTACAAAGAAATTGAGAAGAAAATTCTTTTTGAACCAAATCATCGCGATTTTATCACTCAAAATTTCACTAAGAAAAACCAAATTTATCCAGAATTAACAAGATTGTGCAAACAATGGATTCATTCAAATTATCTTTCGGATTATTTCTCAAATGAATTGATTGAAATATTAGTCGGATATTTATTTTCAACTTCAAATATTCGGTATTCTCAACCAAATTCTTTATATTCAGGATTTCTTCGCTTTTTGGATTTCATGATCAATTTTGAATTCCAAAATTTCCCAATAATTCTTGATCCTAACCATATTTTGTCCGCTCAAGATCTTGAGAAAATTGATAAGCAATTTCAATCATTGAAAAATAAAGTTCCCATTTATGTTTCAACATCTCAATATCCAATTGGGACACGATATACAAGTGAAAATCCCACAAAATTAATCATGAAAAGAATGCAGAAAATTGCACAAAAAACTCTTAATGAATTATTGAGTATTTTTGAAACGCAAGAAATCACAAACAAAGAATTGTTTAATCAAATCCAAAAAATTTTTCAAGTTCAAATTACAGATTTTGATTTGATAATCAAGTTGAAAAACTCTCGGTTAATAAGAAAAAAACTTGAGAAAAATGGAATTGATTTTTATTCAGGTTTTTCTCCAAAAGAAAAATTTCTTCAAGAATTAAACAATAAATTAGGATTTGCGATCCTATTTTTTCACAATCAAATGGAACTTGATTCAGAAATTGGAATTGTTTTTAAACCTTCTTCTTTTCTTCCAAAAGAATTTAAATTATCCGATTTAACTTCAATTAATTGTGCAATTCCAACAAAAATTCAAGAAGATAATTTGATTACAATTCCAAATATTTTTGAAATTATTTCCTCAATTTGGATTATTGGTGAAGGAATTATTGAGAGTATTGAATCAAATTTTGAGAACAAAATTTTATTTTAAATTAGAATAAAAAAAAATCAATAAAAAATCAATAAAAAATCAATAAAAATCAATAAAAATCAAAAAAATATTTTTTCATTTTTTCATTTTTTCATTAATTTATTAATGGCTCAAAGTTATTCAAATTCTCCACCAACGAATGGAAAAGTAATTTTACATACAACAAGTGGAGATCTTTTAATTGAACTTTGGAGTAAAGAAGTAAAAATTTAATTCAAAAATTTAAAATAAAAATTTAATTCAAAAAAATTTAATTCAAAAAAATTCAAAAATAAAAATTTAAAGGCACCTTTAGCTGCAAGAAATTTTGCTCAACTTTGTATGGAAGGATATTATAATAACACAATTTTTCATAGAGTTGTTAAAAATTTCTTAGTTCAAGGAGGTGATCCAACAAATACAGGATTAAATGGAGAATCAATTTATGAAAAACCATTTAAAATTGAAATTCATTCAAGATTAAGATTTTCCTTTCGAGGAATTGTTGCAATGGCTGCTAATGATGAAGGAAATGGTTCACAATTTTTTATCACTTTGGATAAGTGTGAAGAACTTAATAAAAAATTTACTATTTTTGGAAAAGTTACTGGTGATACTATTTATAATCTTGTTACTATCGGTGAAAAAGAAACTGATTCAAATGAAAAACCTCTTTTTCCTGATAAAATTATTTCTACTGAAGTTATTCAACCTCCTTTTGATGATATTTTTCCAAGAAAAATTAAGAAAAAAGAAAATTCTAATCAAATTGATTTGGAAAATCAAGCAAAAAATAATTTAATAAAAGATAAAAGAAGAAGAAATTTGAATTTATTATCTTTTGGTGAAGATTTTAATGATGAAGATTTTAATGATGAAGATTTTAATGATGAAGATGAAAATGAAAATCAAAATTTAAATCAAAATTTAAATCAAAATCAAAATCAAAATCAAATTCAAAATCAAATTCAAAATCAAAATCAAAATCAAAATCAAAATCAAAATTTAAATCAAAATCAAAATCAAAATCAAAATCAAAATCAAAATCAAAATCAAAATCAAAATCAAATTCAAAATCAAAATCAAAATCAAAATCAAAATCAAAATCAAAATCAAAATCAAAATCAAAATCAAAATCAAAATCAAAATAAAAATCAAAATCAAAATGAAATTCAAAATCAAAATGAAATCAAAATGGATATTGTTAATGAAATACAACCAAATCAAAAATCTCTTGCTAATTCTATCACCAAAAATATTCAAGATAAAATAATTCCAAAAGAAAATTCAAAAGAAGAAAATAAAAAAATTGAAGAGGAAATGATTAAATTGAAATATGATATTTTAACTCTAATATCTCCTGATTCTGTTCAAGATTCAATATTAAATCAACAAAATCAAAATGAAGAAACAAATTTATCATA
Source organism: Anaeramoeba ignava (assembly GCA_028826165.1). NCBI lineage: Eukaryota > Anaeramoebidae > Anaeramoeba > Anaeramoeba ignava. The sequence continues at coordinate 729,274 of JAPDFW010000092.1, read as the reverse complement.
TATTGAACAAATGAGAAACAAATACAAAGTTAAAAATTCTTTAAATCAAACAAATCGTCAAGAATTTGCATTGAAAAAATTAGCTGAATTTCGCAAAAATTTAAAAAATTCTAAAAAGTTTCAAGGAATAAATTCAAATCAAAATGAAAAGAATATTCAAAACAAAACTCAAAAATCTAATCAAATTAATAATTCAAATCAAAATAACAAAATTAATCATTTTGAAGATGAAAAAAATAAAGAAATGAATGATGCTAACATAGATATTGATGCTAAAATTGAAGAAGAAACAGATGAAGGATGGATGAACCATCAATTAGTTTTTAAAAAAATTCCTGGTGATTATCGTGATCCAATGAGAAAATCTGAAAATGAAAAAAATCAAAATGAACTTGATCCAATTCAAAAAATAAAAGAAATTGAAAAAGAACAACATAAAAAACATCGAAAAGAAAAACATCGAAAAAAAGAAAGAAAAGATAAAAAGGAAAAGAAAAAAGATAATTCGGAAAAATATTCAAATAAAAAAACAAGAAGGAAAAGAAAAATTCCTTTAAATAATTAAATAAAAATTAAAAATTTTTCATTTTTTCATTTTTTCATTTTTTCATTTTTCATTTTTTCATTTTTTTTAAATGGGAAATTTTGGTTTTAATTTTTGGAATACAACACCTGTAATAAGTAAATATTGGATGGTTATTTCCTTACTTACAACTTTTGGATCTTATTTTGGATTCTTTACAAGATTAGATTTATTTTATAATCCATATTTTATATTTCAAAAGCATCAAGTAAAATTTATAAAATAAAAATTTACAAAATAATTATTTACAAAATAATTTCTTTATTTTTAATTAGTTTTGGAGACTTTTTACACCATTCTTTTTTTTTGGAGATTTAGAAAACTTGTTTTTTTTGAAATTTTTTCTGAATTTTTTATTTATATTTAGAGCAGAGGAATCTTTTTTAAATAGACCATATGATTTTTTATTTATGTTAATTTTTGGAGGAATTATTTTGCTTGTAAATTTATAATCAAAATTAAAATTAAAATTAAAGTTAAAATTCAAAATTAATATTAAAATTAAAATCAAAATTAAAATTATAATTAAAATAAAAATTAAAATCAAAATTAAAATTAATATTAAAATTAAAATTAAAATTAAAATTAAAATTAAAAATTAAAATTAAAATTAAAATTAAAATTAAAATTAAAATTAAAATTAAAATTAAAATTAAAATTAAAATTAAAATTAAAATTAAAATTAAAATTAAAATTAAAATTAAAATTAAAATTAAAATTAAAATTAAAATTAAAATTAAAATTAAAATTAAAATTAAAATTAAAATTAAAATTAAAATTAAAATTAAAATTAAAATTATTAAAATCAAAATTAAAATTAAAATTAAAATTAAAATAAATTAAAATTAAAATTAAAATTAAAATTAAAATTGAAATAAATATTAAAATTAAAATTAAAAATTAAAATTAAAATTAAATTAAATTAAAATTATTAAAATTAAAATTAAAATTAAAATTAAAATTAAACTTTCTTTAAAATTAAAATTAAAAATTAAAAAAAATATTAAAATTTGGGGAATTATTAAAATTAAAATTAAAATTAAAATTAAAATTAAAATTAAAATTAAAATCGGATAAAAATTATTTAAATTCATTTATAAAATTTAAAATTTAAATAAGATTATTAATAAGTTTTTGATATTTTATTTCTTTCTTTTTAAAAGATTATTTGTTTGAGATGAACTTATGTTTGGTGTAAAAAAATCCAAGACAAAAATATTAATTTGAAAAATTATTCCAATAAATGCAGGTTTCCTTCCTTATTTTTCTATTAATTTTTCATTTTTCATTTTTATTTTCGTTGGTTATCAAGAATTATTTGGTTTTTTGGTTGGTCATCTTTATTTTTTTCTTTGGGAAATTTATCCTATTATTAATAATTATACAATTTTAAAAACTCCTCTTTTTTTAAAAAGATTATTTGTTAGAGATGATAATAGATAAAAATTTTTTAAATAAATAAAAAAATTAAATAAAAAAAAAATGACTCAATATTAGAAAAAATTAAATAAGTTAATTTCAATTAAAAAAAAATTTTTTTATTTTCATTTTTTTTTTTCAATTTTCATTTTTTTATTTTCGTTTCCAATTTCTTTATTTCTTTCTTTATTTTTTTCCTTTTCAAATTTTTTTTTTCATTTTCAATGTCTTTTCATTCAAATTATTTAGCAATTTCAAATCAAGCAAAACATCTTGTTTTAGGAGTTAATAAAAATAAAATAAATATTAAAATAAATATTAAAAATAAATATTAAAAAATATAATAAATATTAAAATTGGTTAAATATTATAAAATAAATATTAAAATAAATATTAAAATAAATATTAAAATAAATATTAAAATAAATATTAAAATAAATATTAAAATAAATATTAAAATAAATATTAAAATAAATATTAAAATAAATATTAAAATAAATATTAAAATAAATATTAAAATAAATATTAAAATAAATATTAAAATAAATATTAAATTAAATATTAAAATAAATATTAAAATAAATAATAAAATAAATATTAAATAAATATTAAAATAAATATTAAAATAAATATTAAATATTAAAATAAATATTAAAATAAATATTAAAATAAATATTAAAATAAATATTAAAATAAATATTAAAATAAATATTAAAATAAATATTAAAAAATAAATTAAAATAAATATTAAAATAAATAAATATTAAAAAAAAATAAAAATAAATATTAAAATAAATATTAAAATAAATATTAAAATAAATATTAAAAATAAATATTAAAAAATTAAAAATATTAAAAAAATTAAATAAATATAAATTAAATATTAAAATAAATATTAAAAATAAATATTAAAAATAAATATTAAAATAAATATTAAATTAAATATTAAAATAAAATATTAAAATAAATATTAAAATAAATATTAAAATAAATATTAAAATAAATATTAAATTATTAAAATAAATATTAAAATAAATATTAAAATAAATATTTAATTAAATATTAAAATAAATATTAAAATAAATATTAAAATAAATATTAAAATAAATATTAAAATAAATATTAAAATAAATATTAAAATAAATATTAAAATAAATATTAAAATTAAATATTAAATTGAATATTAAAATAAATATTAAAATAAATATTAAAATAAATATTAAAATATTAAAATATTAAAACTTTTTTTTAAAACTTTTAGTTGGTTGAATTATATGGAAACGAAGCACTTGTTCACATTTACAAATTTCTTGTTGAAATCATTTTAAAAAATATTCAAAAAAATTCAGATGATAAATTTCCTTCTCAAATTTCTTTATTTAAAAGTCTTCTTCATTATTTCCATAAAAGTACTCAATTATTGATTATTTTTACTTCTTTTTTTGAGAAATATTTAGTCGAAAATAAAGAAATGATTATTGGATTTCTGAATAAATTTATGAAGCTTTCAAATTTAGAAAATGAAAATCAAATTCTTTTTGCTTTATCTTTTGCTGAATCAGGACATGAAGATGTTTCAAAAGAAGGTAAAAATTAAAAATAAAATTAAATTAAAATTAAAATTAAATTTAAATTTAAATTTAAATAAAAAGGCATTTCATTCTTTGAAAAAAATTTCTCAGAAGCTTTTGCAAAATGTCAAGAAAAATTAGAATTCAATATTTTGCATGATTTATTAATACTATTTACACAGAAAAATCTTTCCAAACAAAAACAAGAACTGCTTATTTTTTTGGAACAAAAATCCAAAGACTTCCCACAATACGAAACACTCCTATTCTCGGAAACAAATCAAATATCATTTCAAACCAAAATGGAAGAAGATAACATTGGTGATTTGATGAAGAGTATTGATGAAACACTAACATTATTTTCTGTTGCGACAAATATGAAATTTCCAAAAGCATTGTTAGATGGATCATTTGCGCAAGTTTTGAGCTTTTTCCCAAATTTATCAGCATTAGATATAGCACAAACAATTCTTGAAATTTCGAAGCAATATTCTCATGTCAAACAATCCAACACCCAAAATCAGGAAAGCAATGAAAACAAGAACAGGGAAATTGAGGAAATAATCCAAATATTCAATAAAAATTATACAGATCTCAACTGGGAGCAAGTAATTTATAATCTAGATTTCCCTGAATTCCGAATTCCAGATCCAGAATGTTTTGAATTTATGATCAATTTTTTTGCCAAAGCAACATCAAAACCTTTCCCAATAGCATTTGCACTGAAAAAATGGGGAAATCCACTTGCTCAAATCTCATTTCTTGAATTTGCTTCAAATGCACCACCCCATTTGATAGATTTCAGCATGTCGAAAGTATTTCAACCTTTGAAAGATTCACTCACAATCCCAAAGCAGGCAGGAAGACATCATCAAGCTTGGCTTTCACTAACATTTGTGGAGCTACTTCTCGATCTATCACAATATGATCCCCAAAAAGTTGAGTATATTTTCCAAGTAGGAACACAATCATATGCGGAGTTAGTGTTCCAAGCGATCATACAAGTGCCTTGGAATAATGTGTTTGCACAAACTCTTGCAAGAAAGCTTTCATTAATTTCCTTGTTTTCGTTGTTTGAAATATTCCCCAAGTTTTCTCGATTGATTGAAATGCTTTGGCAAAGAGACATCAAATTTGTGATTGACTCGATCAATTTGTTCTGGAGAAGAAAACCAGAAACCATTTCGAGATTGTTTGATATTCTCATGAAACTCCAGGGATTGCTTCTTGCACTGGATTCCCAGAAATGGGATTTTGTTCTTGAATTCGCTAGTTTGGCATCATCTCGAGAGTGTATTAATCTGGATATTTGGATCAAAAATAAAATGCAAACTGAGGGTGAAATATTTGTTGAGGAATGCTTTAATTTTCTTGATAGAAAATACAGTTTAATGGAGCAAATTTCAGAGAATCCCGAAAAGAAGCATTTGGGCACTATTCTTTCTGCAAACTCCATCATTGCTTTTTTCCATTTGCTTTATTACTTGCCAATCTCAAACTTTGGAGATGATAATCTGAAAAAGAAAATTGAAAAATTATTCAATAAATTTTATGAGTTGGTTCCGAAATTGAAATTATTCGAAAAACCATTTCCTGACGAATCGAACTTCTCCCCACAAGTTGAAGCCCAAACAAATAGTCTTTTTGAGAATATCTACAACAAAACAATCAAACCCCAAGACGCAATCATTTTGCTGAAGAAATGGAAGGATTCGAGTTCGAAAGAAGAACAGAAGGTTTATGAATGCTTTATTCAAAATATTTTCCAAGAATATCTCAATCTCGAGAAATATCCTGAAGAAAATCTCCAAATAAATGCAGATCTGTTCGGTCTTCTTATACAAAATGACGCTCTCCCAGATCATCTAATGGAAAATGCGATTAAATTAATTCTTGATGCAATTAGACATCACAACACAACAAATATTCACAAATTCGGGATTCTTTCTCTGAACAAATTCAAAAATAGAATTAGTGAGTGGACAAACATAGCAGAAATAATTCTTCAAGACTCACAATTCTCTCAATTATATCCCGCTATTTCTGCTGAAATTTCGGGATATCTCATACAAAAACAACAACCTCAAGAAGTACAACAAGTACAACAAGTACAACAACAAAATATGCAATCGATGCAACCCCAAGATAATACCAATAAAACAAGCCCAAATCAATTCCAAAATCATGGGCAAAACCAAAATATTTCACAATCAGAAAATATGAGAGAAATCAATTTTCTTGTTAATATTCTTGATCAAGGAAACCTCCCAAACAAGGCTTTCGAATTGAAGGAAAATTTCAATTCAATAGATGTCATCAATTATGCAAGAATTATCTCAACATCCGCATCTTTTGCACCACCACAAAAACACCTTTTATACATCAATCTTATCGATCGTTTGGGAAACGCTGATTTTGCAAACAATGTTATTCTTGTGGTATTTTATGATATTGGTTCGATTATTCACTCTGAGAATTTACAGCAAAAAAGGGACATTCAAACTAGACTTAATAATCTGGGCAGTTTTCTTGGACTTCTTACTCTCAGCAAAAACAAACCGATTCTTCGTAAATATCTTGACATCAAACATTTGCTTATTGATTCCTTGAGAATGGGAATGCTTCATATAGTTGTTCCGTTTATTGTTTCCATTCTTTTCTCGTGTGCAAATTCCAAGGTTTTTCATACAAAAAATCCTTGGCTCGTTCCGCTTCTTTCCATTCTCGCTTATATTCACAACTATCCAAAAGTTCTTTCGGGAATCAAAAGACGTATTGAAGATCTTTTTATGATATTGCGTGTTGATATTTCTTCACTTCCCACAATGAAATCACAAGAAGAAATGCAAGCTTCTGATCTTGAAAAAAATACGGAATTCAATATGATGATGGATCAAGGAAAATTTCTGATGTATCCAAAACTTTCATTTCCAAATGGTAATTTATACAATATTTAAAAACAAATTAAAATTAAAATCAAAATTAAAATCAAAATCAAAATTAAAATTAAAATTAAAATCAAAATTAAAATTAAAATTAAATAAAATAAAAATAAAAAAAAGATTCTAATACAAACAATGATGTTACAAATGAACTTGCTATCGAAGATGATGACTATATTTTTCAATTCTCTAAATATTTACAAGTTCCTGAAAATTATCCTTTATACACAAAATATCCTAATTTTCGGAAGTTTATTTTTGGATTACTTTCACACATTTTCATGAGACTCAAAAACGATGTTCTTGAACAAAGCATTGAAATCGCAACAAAAACAGCATATCATCTTGTTACCAAGGACTTTGCAAACGAACCCGATATAAACAAAATGAAAACAGCCGCACATTTGATGGTGGCAAATCTTGCAGTGAATCTCACAATATTTGGCGAGAAGCAACTTTCCAATGATTTTGATGAATTTGCAGGAGTGCAATTTTCTCGCTTTTTCATGAACAAAGATGTTCAGAACGAAGCAAAAGAAATTGAGGCATTTATCCGACAAGTGTGGTTCACCAACAAGCAAATATTATTCTCATTAGCAGAAAGTATTTCTTCAAGTTCCGCTCAAAGCCACATTGATGAAGTTCTCGAGAGAGACTATTTTCCAAGATACCAAGCAAGAGAAAATAATTTTTACGGCGGCGGTGGTGATGTTCGCAACGATACAAAAAATCCTTTTACTCAGAATTTGATTGAGGAATTATTTCCCAAATCTGGTATTTTGCCTTGGCAACTGAATATCTATTCGAGTTTTGCAAATTTTCGAGAAACAGAAAGATTGGATCGCGATGAAGCATTGGGACAAAACGAAAATGAAAATTATATCAAAATTTCTCAGCAAGATTTCTTGGAGTTTTTCCAGAAATGGATCGTATTTTTACAGAATATAGTCGAGAATGCAAACAAAAAACAAGAAGAAGAAGTCTCGAATAAAAACTCAAATGAAAATAATCAAAACCAAGATGAAGATGATCTTGAAATCTCAGAAACAATAAAAAAATTGATCAGCGAATTTATCAAAATGCTGAGAAATTGCGAAGAAATTCCACAAGTATCTTTCATTGTGTGCAAAGAACTTATCGTAAATATCCGAGAATTAAGCAAAAATCTAGAGAGGCAAAGCAGTCTTCTTCTTTTCCAGACATTTGTATATGTATTAGGACAAACAAACGAAATATTCACCAAATATTTTGATTCACAAATCAAGAAAATGCCGAACATAGCAGTAAGCATTCGGCGCAATTTGCTTACAACAGAAATAACAAGCCATGTGATACAAGACGTGATTGTTGTTGACCCAAAAAAGGACAATGAAGTGAGAGTCAACGCCGCACTCGATCTAGGCTTGATATACTCTCTCTTCAAAGAAAGTCTTTTGGATCTTGAGCCATTTGCGGATGTAATGGTTATTCTTATGAATATCCCAGAAAATGCGAAGGAAAGAGAGTTTTATCAGTTTCTTTTTTATGATTGCGAAAAAAGACAAAATATAGAGCAAATCTCGGATTTGAAAAACGCAACAAAACAATCAATCACAAAACTTCTTGAGCAACAAAAACAACTTGAATCCCAACAAAACAAACAAAATATAAACCAAGCAGCACTTATTCTTTCTGAAGACACTTTGGGGTTTTTAGACCAGATTTTGAAGATTGCAGATCAACTTGAGTCTATTTTAATTTCGAAAGGTATACTTCCAACACGACATGGACATAATGATCAAGAAAACGATTCAGGATTCGATTCAAAAGCTCGTGATGATCAAGCAGTATTGAGACAGTCATTTTTGCAAGTTTTCCAAGAATGGCATGAGATGATTATCACAGGAACAATAAGTGAAAAAATGGATGGTTTTGTCAAGAAACTACAATCTGTTGTGATCAAATATCACAGCCAGTTTTTCACTGTTCTCACAAATGCCTGTGTGAATTTGTGCTTATCAACTTTACAGAATTCTGCAGATGAGACGCAAACATCAACAGAAGATTCTGCAAATACAACCACTCAGAACACAACAAACCCAAATAATACAGATACCAAACCTGATTCTGAGAAAATATCAATGGAAAAAACAAAAAAGAACATAAATCAAAATGGAAATACAAATGAAAAAAACCAAGAAGATCAAATTAATGAGCAAAAAATATCTGAAACAGAAACAGAAACAGAAACAGAACCACAAACACAGGAAAATCCCGCAGTTCCTGAACCAGATTACACGAGTATTGTGGAATATTCCCTAATGCTTTTTGTGCTTGTGTCTAAATACAAAGATTCGCTGAATCCTGAATATAACGTTGTTGTTTTGAGGCAAATCTTGCACTCGATTGTGGAGTCTTTACTTTCAGATTTCCGAGAGAACAGGGAGAATTTTCATTCAGGTCCATATCACATTCTGCTTTCCGAACTTCTTGGACGTGTAACTGATGAGGAAACTTTACAGAAACATTCCTTTCTTGTTCTTCGAGAATTCTATGATGCATTTATTGAAATTGAACCAGAAAAAGTTCCCACTTTTATTTTTTCTTGGATCGAATTGATTTCCAACATTCATTTTATGGGGAAACTTCTGATTTACGATACAGAGCACTCAATGCAAATGGTGCACGATCTTTTGCAACGATTTTTAAAATTTATTCAACCTTTTCTTCGGGATGTAAAATTAGATCATTCAGTGCGACTTCTTTATAAAGCGCTTTTAAGAATATTTTTATTTCTCTTGAAAATTTTCCCTGATTTTTTGAGTCGCTATTATTTCAGTTTCTGCGACAGTATTCCACTTAATTGTATCCAATTACGGAATTTAGTTCTTTATGCGACTCCACATGGCGTTGAAATACCTCCGTTAAATCGACCAGATTTACGGATTGATCAACTTCCTGAGATGTTCAAAGAACCACAAATTTTGTCTCAATATAACCGAGAATTGAAGGCTTCTGGACTTGCTGAGCATTTGGAAAATTATCTAACAACCGGAGATCCACAATTTCTTTCTTTGTTAAAAAACGGAATACTAACCAAGACATCAAATTTTGATAATTCGAATAATAATTCAAATAATAATTTTCAATCAACAAAATATAACATCAAACTCATCAATTCTCTTGTTCTTTATCTCGGCGTTTATATCATCTCAATGAGAACCTCAATACGCATAGAACAACCCGAAACAATTTTCTACCAACTTGCAAAAGATCTCGATTCTGAAGGTCGTTATATTTTCTTCAACGCTATTGCAAACCAACTCAGATTCCCAAATAATCACACTTATTTCTTCTCAAATATTTTCCTTTTCTTGATTTCGGATTCGGATGATGTTTCAATCAAAGAACAAATTACTCGCGTTCTTTTTGAACGAGTTATTGTTCATGGTCCTCATCCTTTTGGTCTTTTACTTACTTTTTTCGAACTTATTCGCAATGAGCGTTATGAATTTTTCCAATCAGATTTTATTAATAATTATCCAGAAATTTATCGTTTAATTCAATTTTTTAAAAATTGGGAAGGTGATATTTGATTTTTGATCATGTAATTGGATTCATTCATATTCAAACCATTTTTCTATCAATTTTTCTATCAATTTTTTACCAACTTTTTCTATCAACTTTTCTATCAATTTTCTTACAACTTTTTCTATCAATTTTTCTATCAATTTTTCTATCAATTTTTCTATCAATTTTTCATCAACTTTTTTCACCAACTTTTTTCACCAAACTTTTTTTACAATTTTTTTGTTTCTTTTTGTTTGTTTTAATTCAATTCGTTCCTTTTTTTCTTTTACCAGAAATAAAAGCATTTTTAAATTAAATTGATACTTTAAATCGAAAATTTTTGTTTACATTTTATTATTTAAATTAAATTAAAATAAAATTTATTAATTAAATTAAATTAAAATAAAATTTATTATTTAAATTAAATTAAAATAAAATTTATTATTTAAATTAAATTAAAATTAAATTTATTATTTAAATTAAATTAAAATAAAATTTATTATTTAAATTAAATTAAAATAAAATTTATTATTTAAATTAAATTGAAATTAATTATTTAAATTGAATAAAGTTTTTGTTTATTCTTTATTATTTTTGTTCCACTTTTTATTTTGTTTTACTTTTTTTTTGTTCCACTTTTTGTTTGTTTTAAAATTTAAATTTCTTTTTAAAAAAGAAAAAGAAAAAAGAAAAATAAAATTTTTAAGGAAGCATTAAAAGAAAAATCCAAGATGAACAAGATCCAAGAACTAATCCAATTTGAAGGAAAGTTGTCTAAAAAAAATAAAATGAAAAATTTAATTAAAAATTTAATTAAAATTTAATTAAAATTTAAATTGAAAAATTTAAATTGAAAAATTTAAATTGAAAAATTTACCATTAATCCACCTGCAAGATCTCTTTCAGAAGGTTTTAAAGAATGAGGAGCTTGCATCATAATTGTACTTGAACAATAACCATTAGAAATTGCAAAAATAACCATAAAAATAATTGATAAAGGATCAGAAAAAATCAACTTATTCGCACACAAAACAAAAAGAACAAAGAAAATGGATCTTGAAACAATAACAATAATCAAAACTTTTGAAGAGAAAATTTTAGGAAACCAACGAGGTAATGTTCTTCCTATTAAATCAAAAAAATTAAACACTGTAATCATAATAATTGCAAACCAATCAGATGAAGTTAAATCAGAATGAGTCGATGGAATTCTTGTGATAACTGAAGGAAATAAAGCAAGAGTAACAAAGAATACAAAGAAAACTCCAAACTCAAATTTTGCTAGTGATTTGGCTACATGTTTCACACTAATTGGCTCTTGTTTCTGTGGGGAAATATCATTATGAATATCATTAATAAGTTTATCATTTTCATTTGAATTTTGATTTTCATTTAAATTTTGATTTTCATTTGAATTTTGATTTTCATTTTGATTTAAATTTTCATTTTCATGGATTTCATTTTGATTTTCATTTTGATTTTCATTTGGATTTGGATTCATGTTTTTATTCAGAAGTGCATCATCAGAATTTGGTAAATCTTCTGAACTTGTTTCAATCTCTTTTGATTCTTTTGCAATATCCACATTTTCATTAATTGAATATTCTTGCGCATTTTTTTGAGAAATACCAATATTCCAAAACTGATTCAAAAAATGCTTAACAAAATTAGTTTTAAGAACAGATAAGAAGGCAAACAAAATCACAATCAATAGAAAAGCCGAAATGGAAAAATATAAAATACTTGATTTTCTCAAACCGGACTTATTATTTGAAAAACTCAAACGAGTAAAAATACGCAATAGGGAAACAAACGCGCCAGCAACACCTTGTCCAGTCATAACGGCTTGAGTATGAACTGGCAAGAAGATTGCGGCGAAACTAAACATGTTTGCTTGATAAATTCCTGTGAAAAAACCGCCAATAAAAACAACTCCAATCGTGATATAAAAGGCACTTTTGTGTTTTACTGTTTCAACAAGAACTGGAATAAAAATTTGAGTTGCAATAAAAACAAGAATGGAAATGATTATTCCACTTGAAAAATTCCTTCGATTCTCAACATTTGGATCGTTCATATTGATTGATTCATTTGAAGGTTCAAGAAAAGTTTGTTGCATTTTTTCTCGAATTTTTTTCTGTCGTTTTTTTTCGACTTTTTTCCGAAGAAATGATCGAAGTGATATATCTGAAATTAGTCCAATAACTGTAGCTGTGTTGAAAACACTATTGAAAGCAAACTCAAAATAACTATTTTCTGGAAATGCTTCTGCAAAATATTCATATGCAGTGATGAAACAATTGAACGGAAGAAGATGTCCAAGTCCAAGTCCTATAAATACTATATAAGTCCAAGTTTTCCCTTTTTGAGGAATTGATTTCATTTTTTATTAAATCAAATTAAATTAAATCAAATTAAATTAAATTAAATTAATTTTTATTTTTTATTTAATTGGAATGAAAAAGAAAAAAATGAATTTAAAAAAAACGGAAAAAAAATTTTTTTTATTATTCTTTTAATAAAAATGAAAAAAGATTCATCAAGTTTTAATCCTTTTTTTTCCAAAATCCTTTAAATAATAATAAAATATTTTTTCTCTTAATTTTTGGAAATCAATATTTAATATAATAATTAATTGTTGATTTTTCTTCTAATTGATAAAATAAAAGAATGAATTCATCAAGTTTTAATCCTTTTTTTTTTTTCCAAAATCCTTTACATAATCAAACATTTTTTCTTAATTTTGGGAAATCGATATTCAATATAAAAATTCATCATTGATTTTTCTTCTAATTGATAAAAATCTGGAGCATCAAATAATTCTTTTGCAATAATTTCATTTATAGGAAATTCAATCTCATCAGAATATAAAAATTTGAAAAAAATTTCTAATGCTTCAAATGATCGTTTTGAATAATCTTTGACTTTTTTTGAATCATCTTTAACACTATCAAACATTCCTCTAAATAAATCACTTCTTACAATAAGCATAATTCTATGAACCAAAATTTCTTTTGAATCTTCTTCACATGTAATTTTAAAGTCGGAAGTTTTTGGATCTTGAAAAAGTTTACTTAAATCCTTTGCCATTCCAAATTTTCCATTTTTTTTATGGAATTCTTCTTTTGAAATTCCAATTTCTTCTGTATATTCCCTAATCATTGATAAATCTTGTAAATCACTTAATCCTGTATAAATCCATAAAATAAATTTCTGAACTATTTCTTTTTTTTTTGATTTCGATATTTCAATAAATTCTGAATAAACTTTATCTACTAATCTTGCTTTTAAAATTAAAGAATGTGCTTTAATTGATCCATTTAAAACTTGAATTTCCATATCTGTTTCTTTTTCTTTTTCAAAAATTATTCTCATTTCATCAGAAAAAGTTTGGAAATGAGATAAAAAACTTTTAATTTCTTTTGAATCTGCATAATCTTCTGGTTTTTTAGACTTTTTATTTTAAGAATTATTTTAAGAATTATTTTAAGAATTATTTTAAGAATTATTTTAAGAATTATTTTAAGAATTATTTTAAGAATTATAAAAATTTTATTCCTTTTTTTACTTCCTTTTTAAATCAAAATTAAAATTAAAATCAAAATTCAAAATTAAAATTAAAATCAAAATCAAAATTAAAATTAAATTTACATTCTAAAATTAATTTTAATTTTAATTTGGAAAATAAATAAATCTAAAATTTTTATCATTTACATTGGAAACTAAATATCCACCATTTGATAAAAGAAGAATTAAAACATTAATATCTGTACTATATCTAGATGCATAATGAAGAGGTGTCCAATTATACTATAATAGATTATTATTGTTTTTTTTTTTGGAATTAATAAAAAAAATTATTCATCAAAAAAGTTTTCACTAAATTTGATTTACTTATTATTTTAATTATTAAAATTACATTCTTTGTTTTTAATTTAATTTGTTTTTAATTTAAAATCTAAAAAAATAAAAATAATAAAAATAATAATAATTAATACATTTTGGATATTAACTTCTGCTCCACTTTCTAATAATTTTTTTATCATTTTGTAATTTGGTTTAAATCCGCAAGCTAATGTTAATGGAGTCCATCCCATCTTAAATTAAAAATAATTTAAAAATAATTTCAAATTAATTTCAAATTAAAAATAATTTACATCCTAAATTTTTATTATTAAATATAAAATTTGTTTGGAAATCATTGATTAATTTTCATTTGAAAAAATTTACTGTCTAATTTACATTAATCAATAAGTAAAATTTTGTTTTTTTTTTGGATTAATTTTATAATTTAAAAAAAATACAGTTTTTGCATTGACATCAACTCCTTTAGATATTAATTCTTCAGTTATTTTCATTCCATAACTATATCTACAAGCATAATGTAAACATGACCAACCCTAAATATCCAAAAAAATATTAAATATTTTAATCGATATCCAAATATATCAATTAAAATATTATTCGTTTACATTTCCCTATTTTTATTGATTTTGGATAAGTAACATTAATAATATTTAATAATTTCATTCCTACATCTATCTCAAAGGGATTTGCTCCTTTTCTTAATAATAATTTTATTATTTTTTTTTTCTTTTGAGATTTCTTTTCATTATTAAGATCATGAGATAAAGCAGAAAGAAGAGGTGTTCTCTAATCAAATTTAAAATAAATAAATAATTAATTAATTAATTTTGTTTTTGTTCCATAATAAGAAATGAATAATTTTCAATTTACAAATTCAGTATTAACTTCTGCACCAGAATTTATAAGAAATTCTATAAATTTTAAAGAAGTATACATTGAACATGAACGTTGAAAAACATTTATTCCCTTTTTCATTAAAATTAAGATGAACAATAAAAATGATAATTGGTTTATTATGGTTTGGAATGAGAAAGAAATATCTTAAAAATATTAATTCCTTTCTTTTTCTTATTTTTCCAAAAAAAATGTTTACTTCCTAAATAAAAAAATAATTTATAACAAAACTATTAACATTTTCCATTTATTATAAATAGTTTATAATTTACGTACTAAATGATTTCAAAATGATATTCCCCAATTTAAATCTGTTGTTAATTCTTTTATCAGGAAATGATTTTTGAATTTTTTTTTAATACATTTTTAATGTTTAAATCAGCACCTGCTTCAACTAAAATTTTAATTAATTCCATATTTGGTTTTCGATAAGAATGGAAAAGAGAAAATAAAGGTGTCTATTTTCCAAATCAAAATCAAAATCAAAATCATTAATTTTATAATAAATTAAAATTTGGAATAAAATTTACTTCATTCTATCAAATAATTCAGTTAAGAGATATAAAAAAATTTAAATTTAAATTTAAATTACTTTTGACTAAATAATCCCAATAAAGAAAAATTTTATTATTTTAAAGATTAATATTTTTTTTTTGATTAATTTTTACATTTAATGCATTAACTTTAGCTCCCTTTTCAAGTAATTTTTTGAGACTATCTATTTTACTATTCTTCCCATAACTATAACAACATAAATGTAAAGGTGTTCTTCCCTTAATAACAATATAAAAAAAGAATGGAATGAGAAGATTAAATCCTTTTTTAAAAAAAGAAAGCTAAAATAAAATACTTCTTTCTATTTAAATAATTTTAATAAATAATTGTTTTCTTAATTCTAAATGAATAAAAAATGAAAAAAAAAATACATCTTTTGCATTAACATCAAGACCAGCTTTAATAAGTATTTCTATTGAAACTGGATCTGGATATGTACAAAGAGCATGAAGCGCTGTTCTTCCCTAAATGATTTGTAATAAAAACAAAACTAATTTATTTAACAAATTTTTTTTTATATTTAAAAAATTACAAACTAAAAATTTGGATTTGAATTTTTTGAATTTGAATTTTTTGAATTTGAATTTTTTGAATTTGAATAAAAAGAAATACTGACTATCCAAAAAAAAAAGAAGTTATTAAAATACAATTAAAATTAAAATAAAATTAAAATACATTTGTTTTATTTGGATTTTTGGTTAATTTTAAAATTTGTTCTAATTTCGTAAAATGTTCATTTTCAGAATAATCAAGTAAACCATATGAGGCTTCACAAACTATATAATGAAGTGGTGTATTTCCCTAAATTATTTATAAAATAATAATAACAATAACAATAACAATCCATTTATAATTTTTTTCTTATAAAATTTAATAAAATAAAAAAATTTTTAATAAAAATAATTTTACTTCCTTTTAGTTTTTTTTTTTAAAAGGAAATCATTTTTGGATTTTGTTTTATTTTTTCATTTATATTCCTATTTTATTTTTACTGTCTATTTATTTATTTTTATATATAATTATTATTTTTATTTTTTTATATTTATATTTATATTTACATCAACTTGATTAACATCTTCTTCTGTAAAAACTTTTTTCTCTTCAAATAAAGGATGAAAACTCCAAAATGCTGATGAATCTGTCATATTTTATTTTTTTTTTGTTTTAAAAATAAAAAGCAAAAAAAGAAAAAATGAAAAAAATTTTAAAAAATAAAAAATATTTTTTTGTTGTTTCAAATTTCAATCAAAAATTTTTTATTTCCCAAAATGGATTGAAAAAAAAAAAAAAAGATTGAAAAAAAAGATTGGAAAAAAAAAAAAAGATTAGAGAGAGAGAGAAAAAATTCTTTTTGGAAAGTTATTTCTTCTTAGCATTATTTCCTTTCTTTGGTACTTCTTTCTTTGGTTCTTCTTTCTTAACTTCTTCTTTTTTAGCTGGTTGTTTTTTTGGATCGACTTTTTTAACTTGTTTTTTTGGTGGCATTACTAAATAAAAATTATTCTTTTTGTAAAAAAAAATAAAAAGATAAAATGAATTAAGGAAAATTTAAGAAAATTTTGCTTTTAAAGTGGGTTGTCAGAGGATCTTCTTATTAAGCAATTAAACTTGAGTCTAATGTTCATGAATTTATAAAATATATTAATATCTAAAATATTATTTTCATATATTTTACTATCTATTTTAATTTTTATTATTTATTTTTCAATTAATAAAAATTAAGTAAAAATCTTTTAAAAAAGATCAATTTAAAATTTAAAATAGAATTAAGGAAAATTTTTTAAAAAAAGGAATTAAAATAATAATTAAAATTTAAAATAAAATTAAGGAAAATTTTTTAAAAAAAGGAATTAAAATAATAATTTAAATTTGTTTTTAAATTTGTTTTTAAATTTGTTTTTAAATTAAAAATAAATTTGTTTTTTAAATTTGTTTTTAAATTTGTTTTTAAATTTGTTTTAAATTTTTTAAAAATATTTTTAAAAAGGAATTAAAATTTTCTTTAAAAATTTAAAATAGAATTTTTTTAAAAAAAGGAATTAAAATAATAATTTAAATTTGTTTTTAAATTTGTTTTTAAATTTGTTTTTAAATTTGTTTTTAAATTTGTTTTTAAATTTGTTTTTAAATTTGTTTTTAAATTTGTTTTTAAATTTGTTTTTAAATTTGTTTTTAAATTTGTTTTTAAATTTGTTTTTAAATTTGTTTTTAAATTTGTTTTTAAATTTGTTTTTAAATTTGTTTTTTTTTGGATTTGTTTCTTTTTAAAATAAAATGGAATTAGGGAAAATATTTAATAAAAAGAATTAAAAGAATAATTTAAATTTGTTTTTAAATTTGTTTTTAAATTTGTTTTTGAATTTGTTTTTAAATTTGTTTTTGGATTTGTTTTTAAATTTGTTTTTAAATTTGTTTTTGGATTTGTTTCTTTTTAAAATAAAATGGAATTAGGGAAAATATTTGATAAAAGGAATTAAAAGAATAATTTAAATTTGTTTTTAAATTTGTTTTTAGATTTGTTTTTAATTTGTTTTTAAATTTGTTTTTAAATTTGTTTTTAAATTTGTTTTTAAATTTGTTTTTAAATTTGTTTTTAAATTTGTTTTTGAATTTATTTTTAAAATTTTTTTTGGATTTGTTTCTTTTTAAAATAAAATGGAATTAGGGAAAAAAATTCCTTTAGTTTGTAAGAAGAAAACTGAATTGGAAATTTGTTTGTTTTTTTTTTTGTTTTGTTCTCAAAAGTATTGTTGGAAAAAAAAAAGAAAAAAAGAAGAAAATTATTTTTATTTTTCTCCTTTCAAAAATTAATTTATTTTTTTTTAATTTTTTGCTTTTTCATTTTTTTTTTTTAATTTTGTTAATAAAGAAAAACAAAGATGGGAAATTCAATCGAGATACAATTTGTTGCACCAAGTGATTCAATTAGTCAAACAACAAATCCACATTATAAAAAAAAGATATTTTTTTCTAAAAATATTAATACTGGAGAATTTATATCTTTTTCACAATTTGATTCAAAAAAACAAGAAAAACAACAAGAAAAATTTTTTACACATCAAGAAATTGATGATATTTATGAAGAAAATGAAAAAATATTCAATTCAATTAAACAAGAATTTAACAATTTAAAAGAACCAATTCAACCAAATTTAACGCAAAAAAAAAAGAAAAAAACTGAACAAATTATTCCAAAAAAAACTGAACAAATTATTCCAAAAAAAACTGAACAAATTATTCCAAAAAAAACTGAACAAATTATTCCAAAAAAAACTGAACAAAAAAGTCCAAATAAACGTAGAACAAAAAATAAAACTAAAACTAAAAATAAAAAGGAAAATTATGATATGAATACTTTTGTTGTTAAGGATATAAATAAAGAACAAGAAGAAATTATTCAAGAAAAGCAAAAAAAACTTCAACAATCACCTCAAACTTCAAAAATGTTTTCTCAATTAAACCAAGAATTAGTTAATTCTCAAAAAACACAGAATAAAATATCAAAATTGCAAAATCAATCTCAAGAAAATATTAAACCAAAAAAAGAACCGAAAAAAAATGTTTTATCTCAACAAAGGATTGAACAAGAAAAGAAACGTGAAAGATTGAAAAAGGAACAAGAACAATTACAAAGACAACTTAGTCAAATAAGAGAAGAAAAAAATATATTATCAAGAAAAGGATCTGTTGTTGAAGATAAAAAAATTGAAGAAGATAAAAAATTGAAGAAGATAAAAATTGAAGAAGATAAAAAAATTGAAGAAGATAAAAAAATTGAAGAAGATAAAAAATTGAAGAAGATAATAAAATTGAAAGAAGATAATAAAATTAAAGAAGATAAAAAAATTGAAGAAGATAAAAAAATTGAAGAAGATAATAAAATTGAAAAAGATAATAAAATTAAAGAAGATAATAAAATTGAAGAAGATAAAAAAATTGAAGAAAATAAAAAAATTGAAGAAGATAAAAAAATTGAAGAGGATAAAAAAATTAAAGAAGATAATAAAATTAAAGAAGATAAAAAAATTAAAGAAGATAATAAAATTAAAGAAGATAATAAAATTGAAAAAGATAATAAAATTGAATCTAAAATTATTACTTCAAAATCAATTAAAGAAAAGGATCCAAAAATAACTTCAACTAAAAAATATGAGCATAAATCACGAGATCATTCTAAAGATAAAACTGAAAGCCGTAGTCATTATTATGGGCATCATGGACATTATCATAGTCGTCATGATAAACATGATCAGCACAATAAAAATGATAAAAACATTCAACGCAGTAAAGATGATAAAAATGTTCAACACAATAAAGATGATAAACATTATCAACGTAGTAAAGATGATAAACATTATCACCGTGATAAAAATGATAGATATGATAGGCATGGACATTATCATCATTCTCATCATAGAAGTAAAGATAAATCAACACCATCAAAATCACCCATTGATCATAAAAAGCAAATTAAAATTGAAGAAAATAATAAAAATTAAAGAAGATAATAAAATTAAAGAAGATAAAATTGAAAATAATAAAATTGAAAATAATAAAATAGAAGATAAAAAAATTGAAGATAATAAAATTGAAGATAAAAAATTGAAGATATTAAAATTGAAGATAATAAAATTGAAGATAATAAAATTGAAGATAATAAAATTGAAGATAAAAAAATTGAAGATAATAAAATTGAAGATAATAAAATTGAAGATAATATTAAAGAAGATAATAAAATTGAAAATGATATTAAAATTGAAGATGATGAATTTATACCAGATGATTTCACTGATGAGGATGATGAAGATAAGGAAATTACACAAAAAGAAAAAGAAAAAGAAGAAGAAAAAGAAAAAGAAGAAGAAAAAGAAAACAAAAACCAAATTCAGCAAAATATTATCGAAAAATATTTCGAGAAATCAATCCAAAAATCAATCCAACAAATCGAATCACAATCTGAATCAGAAAGTGAAGACGATGATGAATCCTTTCTCAAACTTTCATTTACACAACGAGCAAAACTTTTCCAAAAAAAATTCCAAAAAACACAACAAAAAACACAAGAAGAACCGAAAAAAAAGACAGTAGAAAAAAGAAAACTTGTACATCTTAAGAAAAAAGTACCAAGAAGAAAAGGAATACGAAAACAAACAAAAGATCCAGCACAACAAATTGAAACAGTTGATTTGAGAGAATTAGCACAAAAAAAGGAAGAAAATCAAGAAAATCAAAACAATAGCAATAATAATCAAGAAAATGTTGCAAAAGAAATACCAAAACAAGTGCAAACACCGCAAATGATGATTGCACAAGAATTAACGAAAGCAATCCAAAAAAAGGATCAAAAAAAAGAAAAACAATCAAAATTTGAAGATAATTATTTAAGTAGTGTGAAAAAACCCGAACAAACAAAAACTCCTCAGTTATATTCAATAAAAGGATTCCGCAATCCAAGAGTAACGCTTGTTTCACCACAAATCAGCAGTCTTTCACAAGACGGATCATTTGTTTTGGATGACAACAAAAACAAGATATTTCTATGGCATGGAAAAACAGTAGGAAGAATAGCAAAAAGCAAAGCGCTTCATTTCGCGCAGAATTTGAAGGCTAAACAACATGGCGGAAAGCCTGATATTGTTGTAATGGAAGAAGCGGAAAGAGGAACACAAGCATTCTGGACAATTCTTGGCGGGACTGCAGACAATATAAGAGGCTCTTCAGGGCAAACTCCGCAAGAATACGAACGCGAGTGGATCGCGGCATGCGAAGTTAACTTAGTCAGACAGTCGCGACTTGAGTCAATAGTGAAAGGACGACTGCCTGTGATTGAAATCCTAAACACGGAACATGTTTTTATAATTTCCACCCCATCAGGCGTCTTTTTGTGGACAGGCAAAAGTTCACCTTTTGCGGATAGAAAATACGCAATAAAAACGGCGGATGAAATTTGCAAGCAGAAATATCCTGATTGGATGTCTGTTTCACGAAATATCGAAACGGGTGAAGATTCGCTTTTTAAGGAACAGTTTTCAAATTGGCCAGATAGACTTCCTATTTCGGTTTCTAAGCATGAATATGTGAGAAATATTGCTGTTGTTGATCAGCAAGAAGCCGAAAAAGGTCCTGATCTTACAGATCTTATCAAAAATTCCGATCCAAATAATGCAAAAGGAATTCATCTCCAAGAACTTCTTCCTGACGACGGATCAGGATCCAAAAAAATATGGAGAATCGACAATTATCAAAAGGTCGCCATCCCAGAAATCGAGTACGGTATCTTCTATTCTGGCGAAAGCTATATTGTGCACTACCATTACATCTCCGAGAGAAAGAAGGAGTATCACACTTTATTTTTCTGGCAGGGTCGAGACTGTCCAATTAATGAAAAAGGTGCTTCAGCGTTACTCACAATCGAGTTTGATCGCGCAGAGTTCCAAGGAGAAGCAAAACAGATCCGCGTTGTTCAAGGCCATGAAACACAGCATTTCTATCTGCTTTTCAACGCAAACTTAATTGTCCGGAAAGGTGAAGATCCACGTGGCAGTAATTTTCGTCCACAATCTGCCCCCAATTTTCCGGCGCTTTTCGAGATCCGTTCGCGAAGAGACATGAACCGCAAACTGAAAAAGGAGCTCAACATCTCCCTCGTTGAGGATCCTGTGCTCAACCGCGAACAGCGCCAAACACTCGCTGTGCAAATTGATCCAGAACCGGATCTTCTTAACCCCTTCTCAGACTTCGCTCTTCAATCCAAGACGTCTATCTATCTATGGAGAGGCAAATCCGTATCCCAAGAAGACCACGATGCTGCCAAGAACTATATCTGTCCGATCCTTCAACCCGAAAATACATCTGTTGTCGAAGTTTCCCAAGGAAAAGAACCAAATGATTTTTTCAAGTGTTTTTCTGAAGAAAAAAATCTAAAAGAAAAAGAAGTGAAGAAAATCATATCAACAAACCCAACATTTAAACTTACCGAAAAACTATCTGATCATCCCTTTTCGCCTTGCTTGTTTTTCTGCGGAATTCGCAACGGTTTATTTGCCATTGATCAAGTGCTACTTCTTCAGGATAGTTTGGATTACATGAATTGCATGATTTTGGATCTTCATTTTTGCATTTTTTGTTGGGTTGGTCCTGGTGCCTCTGATGATGTCCAGAAGCAAACCTTCAACACAGCTTTGCGCTACTGGAAAGAGACACCCAAATCAAGACCGAATCCAAAAAATGCTGATTTGCCCATTTACCGTGTTTTAGCTGGTCAAGAACCGTTTGAATTTTCTTCATGTTTTATTGGTTGGGATAATTCAATCAAATTTACTCATCCTCGTTTCTCTTTAAAGAAAAGGAATCCAATTTCATTCAAAGATATCGAGACTGTTCAATCGATTCTTAAAAAGTATCAGCAAACTTATACTATTGAGCAACTTCGTGCTAATCCAAAACCTCCTGGTTTGGATTATAAAAAATTGGAGAATTATTTATCTGATCAAGATTTTGAATCTCTTTTCCGGATGTCAAGAAAGCAATTTCAGACCTTACCTCAATGGAAACAGCATAATGAGAAGAAGAGAGTCAATTTGTTTTAAGGAGATTTATCTTTTTCAAATTTAAAATTATTTCAAAATTAAAATCAAAATTAAAATTAAAATTAAAATTAAAATCAAAATTAAAATTAAAATCAAAATTAAAATTAAAATTAAAATTAAAATTAAAATCAAAATCAAAATTAAAATTAAAATTAAAATTAAAATTAAAATTTAAATTCCAAAATCATTTTTTTTCATTTTTTTCTTTTTCGAAAATGAATGAAATTTTATTTTTTGGTGATAATGAATATCCAATTCTTTTCAAAAATGAACCAAATAAAATAACAAAACCAATTCAATTTAAATTTAAATTTGAAAATGAAAATGAAAATGAAAATGAAAATGAAAATGAAAATGAAAATGAAAATGAAAATGAAAATGAAAATGAAAATGAAAATGAAAAACAAATTAAACAAATTTCATCAGGTGAATTTTCAACAATTTTCCTTTTTGAAAATGGAAAAGCAATAGAATACTTAAATGATGAAGATTCAAAACAAAATCCTAAAAAAATCCAAATTGAAGAAAATATTCAAAAAGTAACTGTTGGTTCTCGAAATGAAGCTATTTTAACAAAAGAAGGAAATGTATTTGCCAAAGGAGAAAATATTAATCCAAAAAATCCAAATGAATTTATCAATATTTCATCATTAATTGAAGATAAAAATGATAGAATAATTGAAGATATTGTTTCTGGATACAATTCAATTTATTTATTAACTTCAAATCAAAATGCTTATGGAATTGGTTCAAATCGATATGGCCAACTTGGTTTTGATTCTGAAACACTTAATGAAACAGAAAAACCAATTTTAATGATGAAAAATGTTTCTAAAATATTTTCAGGAAATTCTTCATTTTCTGTTTTTCTTTTAAATTCAAATCAAGAATTATTTTCATGTGGTGATAATTTATATGGTCAACTTGGATTAGGAGAATCAAGAAAACAAGAAACAAAAATCCAAAAATTAAACAAAATCCAAAATATTCCAAAAGGCAAAATAATTGATATTCAATGTGGATATTATCATTCAATAATGTTGATTGAAAATGAAAATCAAAATCAAAATCTAAAAAGAAAACTTTATTCATGTGGAGATTATCAATATAATGGACTTGGCAAAAATGAAGATACTTATGAATTTACTGAAATCAAATCATATTTATTTGAAAATGATGATAATATTCTTGATTTTTCTGTTGGATTTAACCATAATTTGATTTTAACTTCCAAAGGGAAATTAATAGTATTTGGGAATAATAATTATGGTGAATTAGGAACTGAAAATACAATAAATCAATCAATTCCAATTCAAATTGAACTTCCTAAATTAAGATTTAATGAAAATATTTCTAATTATCATATTTCTTGTGGAGTTGATAAATCATTTCTTTATTATTCTCCTCTTTCTTTTTCCAATATTGAAGAAGATTTGATAAAATTATTTAGAAGAAAAGAATTTTTTAATATTTCATTTAAAACCAAAAATGGAGAAATAATTGAAGCTCATAAATTAATATTAAAATATAGATTAAAAGATCAAAATCAAATTGAAAAACTTCAAGAAATTATTTCAAAAAAATCAATTAAAGAATCAAATCAAATATTTGAAATGATTTATTCAAACAGAATTATAAATCCAAAATTATATTTTGAAATTAAAGAAATTATAAATTCAAATGAAAAAATTGAAGAAACAATGAAAAGAATTTATTTAAATGAAAATGAAAAAGATTTTATAATTGAAAGAAAAGAAAAACAATATAAATTTCCTAAATTAATATTAATAATGAGAAGTGAATTATATAGAGGAATGTTTTTATCTGTAACTGAAGATAAATCTAATAAAGTTACAGATTATAGTGAATTAAGTAATAAATCATTTCAAATATTTGAATATTGGATTTATTCAAATCAAATCAAAGATGAAATTCAAATTACAAAAGAAATAATTAATGAAATTCAAATTGGAATTGATTATTTTCAATTAAATCAAACAAATCCAAATTTATTTGATTTATTAATTAACAAATTTCATAATCAAAATCAAAATTAAAATTAAAATTAAAATTAAAATCAAAATTAAAATTAAAATCAAAATTAAAATTAAAATTAAAATTAAAATCAAAATCAAATTGGAAATGAAAATTAAAATTAAAATTAAAATTAAAATTAAAATCAAAATTTAAATTAAAATTTAAATTAAAATTCAAATCAAAATCAAAATTAAAATTAAAATTAAAATTAAAATTAAAATTAAAATCAAAATTAAAATCAAAATTAAAATCAAAATTAAAATCAAAATCAAAATTAAAATCAAAATTAAAATTAAAATTAAAATCAAAATTAAAATTAAAATTAAAAATTAAAATTAAAATTAAAATTAAAATTAAAATTAAAATTAAAATTAAAATTAAAATTAAAATTAAAATTAAAATTAAAATTAAAATTAAAATTAAAATTAAAATTAAAATTAAAATTAAAATTAAAATTAAAATTAAAATCCAAAAATCATTTTTTTCTTTTTTTTCTTTTCCGAAAATGAATGAAATTTTATTTTTTGGTGATAATGAAGATCCAATTCTTATCAAAAATAAACCAAATAAAATAATAAAACCAATTCAATTTAAATTTGAAAATGAAAATGAAAATGAAAATGAAAATGAAAAACAAATTAAACAAATTTCATCAAGTTTATTTTCAACAATTTTCCTTTTTAAAAATGGAAAAGCAATAGAATATTCAAGATATTCAAATCAAAATCCTGAAAAAATCCAAATTGAAGAAAATATTCAAAAAGTAACTGCTGGTTATGATAATGAAGCTATTTTAACAAAAGAAGGAAATGTATTTGCCAAAGGAAAAGATATTAATTCAAAAAATCCAAATGAATTTATTAATATTTCATCATTAATTGAAGATACAAATGATAGAATAATTGAAGATATTGTTGCTGGAGAAAGTTCAGTTTATTTATTAACTTCAAATCAAAATGCTTATGGAATTGGTTCAAATCGATATGGCCAACTTGGTTTTGATTCTGAAACACTTAATGAAACAGAAAAACCAATTTTAATGATGAAAAATGTTTCTAAAATATTTTCAGGAAATACTTCATATTTTATTTTTCTTTTAAATTCAAATCAAGAATTATTTGGATGTGGTGATAATATTTATGATCAACTTGGATTAGGAGAATCAAGAAAAGAAACAAAAATCCAAAAATTAAACAAAATCCAAAATATTCCAAAAGGTAAAATAATTGATATTCAATGTGGATATTATCATTCAATAATGTTGATTGAAAATGAAAATGAAAATCAAAATCTAAAAAGAAAACTTTATTCATGTGGAGATTATCAATATAACGGACTTGGCAAAAATGAAGATACTTATGAATTTACTGAAATCAAATCATCTTTATTTGAAAATGATTATATTCTTGATTTTTCTATTGGATTTAACCATAATTTGATTTTAACTTCCAATTCAAAATTGATTGTATTTGGGAATAATAATTATGGTCAATTAGGAACTGGAGATACAAATGATCAATCAATTCCAATTCAAATTGAACTTCCTAAATTAAGATTTAATGAAAATATTTCTAATTATCATCTTTATTGTGGAGTTGATAAATCATTTCTTTATTATTCTCTTCCTTCTTTTTCCAATCTTGAAGAAGATTTGATAAAACTATTTAGAAGAAAAGAATTTTGTAATATTTCATTTAAAACAGAAAATGGAGAAATAATCAAAGCTCATAAATTAATATTGAAATATAGGTTAAATCAAAATCAAAACCAAATTGAAAAACTTCAAGAAATTATTTCAAAAAAATCAATTAAAGAATCAAATCAAATATTTGAAATGATTTATTCAAACAGAATAATAAATCCAAAATTATATTTTGAAATTAAAGAAATTATAAATTCAAATGAAAAAATAGAAGAAATAATGAAAAGAATTTATTTAAATGAAAATGAAAATGAAAAAGATTTTATTATTGAAAGAAAAGAAAAGAAATATAAATTTCCAAAATTAATATTAATAATGAGAAGTGAATTATATCGAGGAATGTTTTTATCTGTAACAGAAGATAAATCAAATAAAGTTACAGATTATAGTGAATTAAGTAATAAATCATTTCAAATATTTGAATATTGGATTTATTCAAATCAAATTAAAGATGAAATTCAAATTACACAAGAAATCATTGATGAATTAGAAACAGGAATTGATTATTTTCAATTAAATCAAACAAATCCAAATTTATTTGATTTATTAATTAATAGATTTAATAATCAAAATTAAAATTAAAATTAAAATTAAAATCAAAATCAAAATTAAAATTAAAATCAAAATCAAAATTAAAATCAAAATCAAAATTAAAATTAAAATCAAAATCAAAATTAAAATCAAAATCAAAATTAAAATCAAAATTAAAATCAAAATTAAAATTAAAATTAAAATTAAAATCAAAATTAAAATTAAAATTAAAATCAAAATTAAAATTAAAATCAAAATTAAAATTAAAATTAAAATCAAAATTAAAATTAAAATTAAAATCAAAATTAAAATTAAAATTAAAATTAAAATCAAAATTAAAATTAAAATTAAAATTAAAATCAAAATCAAAATTAAAATTAAAATCAAAATCAAAATTAAAATCAAAATCAAAATCAAAATTAAAATCAAAATCAAAATTAAAATCAAAATCAAAATTAAAATCAAAATTAAAATTAAAATTAAAATCAAAATTAAAATTAAAATTAAAATTAAAATTAAAATTAAAATTAAAATTAAAATCAAAATCAAAATCAAAATTAAAATTAAAATTAAAATCAAAATTAAAATTAAAATTAAAATTAAAATTAAAATTAAAATCAAAATTAAAATTAAAATTAAAATTAAAATTAAAATCAAAATTAAAATTAAAATTAAAATTAAAATTAAAATTAAAATCAAAATTAAAATTAAAATTAAAATTAAAATTAAAATCAAAATTAAAATTCATTTTTTCATTTTTCATTTTTCATTTTTCTCATTTAATTTATTTTTAAAAATGGTATTAATTATTTAAATTAATTATTAAATTTAAAATTGAAAAAATAAAACAAAAATTTTTTCAGTTATTTCTTGGATTATTTCGAACTTTATATAATAAAGAAGTTTGTGTTGAAACAAAAGAAAATGCGATAATTAAAGGAAAACTTGTAGCAGTAGATTTATTTCATAATTTATCTTTAATAAATGTAGAAGTTGTTAATTCTTCAGAATTTCCTCTTTTTTTACCAATTAGTACTTGTGTTATTAAAGGTTCTTGTGTTCGTTATATTTCTCTTCCTTCAGATTCTGTTGATACAGATCTTTTACATGAAGCAACAAGATTAGAAATGCATGATTTTCTTTCAAATTTACCAGAATCAACAAATAAATCAAAATTAAATTTTAATAAAAATGAAAATAATGAAAATGAAAATGAAAATGAAAATGAAAATGAAAATGAAAATGAAAATGAAAATGAAAATGAAAATCAAAATCAAAATCAAAATGAAAATGAATTTGAAAATCAAAATGAAAATGAATTTGAAAATGAAAATCAAAATTATGATTATGATTATGATTACGATTATGATTATGAAGATGAAAATCAAGATGTAAATCAATTTGAAAATGAAAATGAAAATGAAAATGAAAATTATGATTATGGTTATGATTATGAATATGAATTCGAAAGTGAAGATGAAGACGATGAAAATCAAAATTAAAATTAAAATTAAAATTAAAATTAAAATTAAAAAATAAATCTAAATCTAAATCTAAATCTAAATATAAATCTAAATCTAAATCTAAATCTAAATCAAAACCAAAATCAAAATTAAAATTAAAATTAAAATTAAAATTAAAATCAAAATTAAAATTAAAATCAAAATTCAAATCAAAAAATAAATCTAAATCTAAATTAAAATTAAAATATAAATCTAAATCAAAATCTAAATCTAAATCTAAATCAAAATCTAAATCTAAATCAAAATTAAAATTAAAATTAAAATTAAAATCAAAATTAAAATTAAAAAATAAATTTAAATCTAAATCTAAATCTAAATCTAAATTAAAATTAAAATTAAAATTAAAACCAAAACCAAAATTAAAATTTAAATTAAAATTAAAATTAAAATCTAAATCTAAATCAAAATCAAAATCAAAATCAAAATATAAAAATCAATCTAAATCAAAACCAAAATTAAAATTAAAATTAAAATTAAAATCCAAAAATATTTTTTTTATTTTTTGCTTTTTTTGCTTTTTTTCAATTTTTCATTTTTCAATTTTTTTTAATGTCGAAATCTGAATACAAAATTGGGTTTGTTGGAGATATTCAATCAGACAAACATTTTTTACTTGCAACTTATTCCAAAAAAAAAATTCAAATCAAACACAATATAAAAATAACAAAAGTTCAAGATTTTGTTAAAAAATTACCAATCAAATCAAAGAAAAAAGAAAAAATAACATTTATAGACATATCCGAAGAAGCAAACACGAATCTAAGCAAAGAATTCACACGAGCAAATGTGCTTGTAGTATGTTTTTCGTTTCGGAATCCAGAATCACTAGAAAATATTGAGAGTAAATGGCTGCAAGAAATATCGAAAAACGCGGGCCATTGTCCGTTAGCAATACTCGGAATTGGAACCGAGTTCAGAAGAAACCAGCAGATAATAAAAAGCATACAAGATCGGGGGAAGCAGCCTCCATCGGCCAAGGACGGGTTAGAGATGACGCTGAAAGTAGGAGCGCATATGTATTTTGAGATGCCGTTAGATGATCTCAAAATGATCAACAGCACAATGGCATCAATTGTATCAACAATGTTTGATCCTGAGTTAAAGGACTTCCAGAAGAAGATCAAGCGGCAAAATAAACCCCAGAAAGTGGTGAATAAAAATGAAAAGGAAACCAATGTACTGGAGACCAAGCAATATTCTTATAAATTTGTAGTTGTTGGAGATCAATTTTCAAATAAAGATTCCCTTTTGTATCTTTATGACAAAGAGAAGATGCAAGACTACAAACAGAAATCAAGCATAAGTTCTTTTCTGAAGAACTTTGAAATTGACGGAAAGTCCGTTAAAGTGTCCGTTTATGACGGAAGCTTCCAAGAAGACAACTCAAGAAACTTAACTTATCTTAATTCAAATCTTGTTTTGATTTGTTTTTCTTTGCAAATTGATGAATCTTTTGAAAATGCAAAGAATCTTTGGTTTCCAGAAATCTCGAAAAATTGCCCAAATGTTCCTATTGTTCTTGTTGCTACTTATTCAAATCAAATTGATTCTCAAAATCATATTCCAAAAGTTAAAATTCTTCAGTTTGCAAAAGAAATTAATGCAATTAATTATTTTATTGTGGAAATTGCTCCAAAATATCAATCTATTGATTCTTTGAAAAATATCACTTCTTTACTTTTTCATAATCCTTCAAAATTAAAAGCGAGAATTGTTGTTGAGCATCAAATTGAATCAATGTGTCTTTTGAATCAATCTCCTGAAGAATCACGAGAAGCTCTTGTAAATTAAAATCTTTATTAAAATCTTTATTAAAATCAAAATTAAAATCAAAATTAAAAAACAAAATTAAAATCTTTATTAAAATCAAAATTAAAATCAAAATTAAAATCAAAATTAAAATCAAAATTAAAATTAAAATTAAAATTAAAATCTTTATTAAAATTAAAATTAAAATCAAAATTAAAAACAAAATTAAAAATCAAAATTAAAATTAAAAACAAAAAGGGACTTTCTTATCTGCATTTAGCAGTTTTAAATGGTGATTTTCAACATATTCAAACTTTTATTGATGCAGGTGCAGATTTAAGTGAAAAAACAGTAAATTTACATTTTTATTTCAATTTTTATTTTCAATTTTATTTTTATTCTCAATTTTATTTTTATTCTCATTTTTATTGTAGAAAGTAAATTATTAATTAAAGTTATTAATTATTTCATTTATTAAATTAATTTCCTCTTCTTTTTGATAAAATAATTAGGATGTAAATATTATTACATTTTTATTATTTAATTAATTAATTTTTATACTTTTATTTATTAAAATTTTTTAGGGAATGACAGTACTTCATTATGCATGTATTTGTGATACTAGTTTATCTTTGATTCGTTCTCTTTTAGATTATGGAGTTGATGTTAACGCAAAAACTGTAATAATCAAAAAATTAATAAAATTTTTTACTTCATTTTTTTATATATATAATTTGTAATTTTATTTAGAAAGTAAAATTAAATCTTTTTATTATTTTTATTTAGTATTTAATTAATTTAATTAATTTAATTAAGAGAGTAATTTTATTTTTAATGAATGAATTTTTTTTAGAAAAAGTAAATACAAATACGAATTATTTTATAGAATGAAACACCTTTACATTTTGCTTGCCAAAGTAATTCAAACCCAGCTCTTTTAACTTTATTAATAAAAAGAGGTGCAGATGTGAATGCGAAAAATGTTTGCTTGATTATTTACTTTTGTTTCTTTTTTTTTCTTTGTTTTTTATTAATTATTCAAAATTAATTATTAGATTGTAATTTTTCCTCTTGAGTTTGATTTAATTTCCATTTAAATTTGATTTAAATTTGATTTAATTTCCATTTAATTTCCATTTAATTTTGATTTAATTTCCATTTAAATTTGATTTAAATTTGATTTAAATTTGATTTAATTTTCATTTAAATTTGATTTAATTTCATTTAATTTCCATTTAAATTTGATTTAATTTGATTTAATTTCCATTTAATTTTGATTTAATTTCCATTTAATTTTGATTTAATTTCCATTTAAATTTGATTTAATTTTGATTTAAATTTGATTTAATTTTGATTTAATTTCCATTTAATTTCCATTTAATTTCCATTTAAATTTGATTTAATTTTGATTTAATTTTGATTTAAATTTGATTTAAATTTGATTTAATTTCCATTTAAATTTGATTTAAATTTGATTTAATTTCCATTTAAATTTGATTTAAATTTGATTTAAATTTGATTTAATTTCCATTTAATTTCCATTTAATTTTGATTTAAATTTGATTTAAATTTGATTTAATTTCCATTTAATTTCCATTTAATTTCCATTTAATTTTGATTTAAATTTGATTTAAATTTTGATTTAATTTTGATTTAATTTCGATTTAAATTTGATTTAATTTTGATTTAATTTCCATTTAATTTCCATTTAAATTTGATTTAATTTTGATTTAAATTTGATTTAAATTTGATTTAATTTTGATTTAATTTCCATTTAATTTTGATTTAATTTCCATTTAAATTTTGATTTAATTTACATTTAAATTTGATTTAATTTTGATTTAATTTCCATTTAATTTTGATTTAATTTTGATTTAATTTTGATTTAATTTTGATTTAATTTCCATTTAAATTTTGATTTAATTTTGATTTAATTTACATTTAAATTTGATTTTATTTCCATTTAATTTTGATTTAAATTTCCATTTAATTTTGATTTAATTTTGATTTAATTTTGATTTAATTTTGATTTAATTTCGATTTAAATTTGATTTAATTTACATTTAAATTTGATTTTATTTCCATTTAATTTCCATTTAAATTTGATTTAATTTTGATTTAAATTTGATTTAATTTCCATTTAATTTTGATTTAAATTTGATTTAATTTTGATTTAATTTTGATTTAATTTTGATTTAATTTTGATTTAATTTTGATTTAATTTTGATTTAAATTTGATTTAATTTCCATTTAATTTTGATTTAAATTTGATTTAATTTACATTTAATTTTGATTTAATTTTGATTTAATTTTGATTTTGATTTAATTTTGATTTAATTTTGATTTAATTTTGATTTAATTTTGATTTAATTTTGATTTAATTTTGATTTAATTTCCATTTAATTTCCATTTAATTTCCATTTAAATTTGATTTAATTTCCATTTAAATTTGATTTAAATTTGATTTTATTTCCATTTGATTTAAATTTGATTTAAAATTTGATTTAATTTTGATTTAATTTTGATTTAATTTCCATTTAAATTTCATTTGATTTTGATTTTGATTTAATTTTGATTTAATTTTGATTTAAATTTGATTTGGAATTTAGGAAGTAATATTTTAGAAAAATAATAAAAATTAATAATAATTGAAAAATATATAAAATAATAAAAAATATAGAATTGGAATGCTCTGCATTATATTTGTGAATTTGAAGGAGATCCAGAATGTGCTGAAATTCTATTAGAAGCGCGTTGTGATCCTAACTTAAAAAATGTAAGAAAATCAAAATCTTTATTTAAATTAGATTTATTGATTTGTTTTGTTTATTTATTCTTGATTAATAAAATTAATTTAAATAGAAAGTAAATTTAATAATAATATTTAATAAAATTTAATAATAATATTTAATATTATTTAATATTATTTTTGTAATAGGAAGTAAAATTTTAATTTAATTTTAATTTAATTTAATTTTTTTTAATTTTTAATTGTTTATTGTTTATTTTATTTGTAAAAAGAACAAAACTCCAATCCAAATCGCAGAAGAACTTGAAATTTTAGAAATTTTACAAATAATGCAAAAGAAATGAAATTTGTTTTTTTTGTTTTTTACTTTTCTTTTAAACCCAAATCTATCCACTTTTTTTTTCCTGTTTTTGTTTTTTTTCCTGTTTTTTTTTCTTTTTTTTTCCTTGATCATTTTTAATTAAAAACAAACAAAACAAAATCAAACAAAATTAATTCACCTTTTTTTTTCCTTATTTAATTAATTAATTCACCTTTTTTTTCCTTATTTTAATTAATTAATTCACCTTTTTTTTTCCTTATTTAAATTAATTAATTCACCTTTTTTTTTCCTTATTTAATTTAATTAATTTTTTTAATTAAAAAAAGGAAAAAAGCAAAAAATTATTTTATTTATTTTTTATTTAATTAATTAAAATAAATAAAATTGGACAGTTTTTTTATTTTTTTATTTTTTAAATAATTAAAAAAAAATTTTTTTTTCTTTAATTATTTAAAATTACGTGGAATAAAGGTAAATGATCCAAAATTAAAGACAAAAAATTTGTCTCAAATAAAAATAAGCAATCATTTTTTTTTGTTCTCTTTTTCATTTTTATTATTTTTTATTATTTTTTTTTATTATTTTTATTATTATTTTTTAAGATGAAAATTAGAGAAAGTCCAAAACAAAATTTAATAAAAACTTCACAAATGAAAATTCAATATTTGGACACTTTAAAAACAGATGAATTCGGTTTTATTTCAAATAATTCTATAAATGGACTAATTTATTCAAATTTTGAATTAAATGATCCTTTTTTACCTTCTCATTTAAATTATTTAAGTGGAATTCCAGACAATTTTGATTTGGAGGAACAATTAAATGAAATACGGCAAATAAAACTAAATCAACAAACTGAAAAAATTGAATTAAATCAATTAAATCAACAAAATCAAAATCAAAATCAAAAATCAAAATCAAATTCAAATTCAAATTCAAAATCATATTAAAAATCTAATTCAAAATCAAAATCAAAATCAAAATCAAAATCAAAATCAAAATCAAAATCAAAAATCAAAATCAAAATCAAAATCAAAATCAAAATCAAAATTCAAATCAAAATCAAAATCAAAATCAAAATTCAAATCAAAATTCAAATCAAAATTCAAATCAAAATCAAAATCAAAATCAAAATCAAAATCAAAATCAAAATCAAAATCAAAATCAAAATCAAAATCAAAATCAAAATCAAAATCAAAATCAAAATCAAAATTCAAATCAAAATTCAAATCAAAATCAAAATCAAAATCAAAATTCAAATCAAAATCAAAATCAAAATCAAAATCAAAATCAAAATCAACCAAAAAAAAATCAAAATCAAAATCAAAATCAAAATCAAAAATCAAAATCAAAATCAAAAATCAAAATCAAAATCAAAATCAAAATCAAAATCAAAATCAAAATCAAAATCAAAATCAAAATCAAAATCAAAATCAAAATCAAAATCAAAATCAAAATCAAAATCAAAATCAAAATCAAAATCAAAATCAAAATCAAAATCAAAATCAACCAAAAAGAAATCAAAATCAGAAAAGAAATCAAAATCAACCAAATTTGGAAGAATTTTTGAATCATTTAAATCAAAGAGAAAAATCACATCTCCGAAATCTCCAAAAAATCTTTGAAAAAAGTAGAAGTATTGGACAAAGAATGGATATTATTGCAGGATTCAAACCAAAATGGATGAAAGGATGGACTTCTACAACTTTTAAAAATTTCAATAACATAAATGGACCAGAAAGATTAGAAATTGATAAATATGCAATTCAGTTAATGAGTTATTTAATTTGCAAACAAAAAAATGTCTCTCAAAAAAACAAAAAAACAAAGTTTATTAGCACAAGAAGAGGTGTTTCTGGATTCTTACAAAAAACTATGCATATGAAAAATGCAGAAAGATATCATCATCATGCAATGATTTGGAAAAAAGATTATCCAAATCAATGTTCTATTTTCAAAATCCAAAATCAAAATTAAAATCAAAATTAAAATCAAAATTAAAATTAAAATCAAAATTAAAATCAAAAAAATTATTTTCTAATTTATAACTTCTTTTACTTTTCCTTTAATCCAAAAAGTTTTTTGTTTTTTGTTTTTTCAAAATAAAATAAAAAGGAATTAAATTTTGAAATGATCTTTTTCAATTCAAATTTTCTTTTGATTAAAATTTGGAATATATTTTGGAATATTTTTTGGAATATATTTTGAGATGTTGTTTGAAATATAATTTGGAATATAATATTGATCGAAATTGGGAGAAAAAACTACATTATTGTTATGATTGAAAAAATTGTAAATTTTGAAAAACATTGAATCAATTTTTTGTAAAGGAAAAACTTTGAAATTTTGATTTTGATTTTGATTTTGATTTTGATTTTGATTTTGATTTTGATTTTGATCAAATTCATTCCACTTTTCAATCAAATATTCATAAACAATAAAAGAAATAATAGCAGAAGGCAAAACAGTATATAATCTTGAAGATAAACCTTGAGTAAAGCCTTTGATACCATTTTCTTTATAAATAGTTTGGAAAGTTTTGAAGATATTTGAGTATTTAGTTTGACCATCTGGAATTAAAGTTCTTGTTTGTAATTTTGTTTTAACAACATCAAAGGGAATGGTGAAAATAGAAGAAATCAAAGTAGCAGCAGAAGCAGAAATCATGTGGTTTAAAGGACCCAATTTTTTGGGGTTTTTTATAGAGTGATTTTTATTGATGTAATTGAATTGAATATTTTTGACAATATCATAAGTTCCCCAATAAAGAGGATAAGCCAGAAAATCCCTCATTAGATAAGCAGAATAACCTGCAAAAAGCTCAGAAAATCCATATTTATTGGTTGTTTTTAAGAGAGTATTTTTGAAATTGAGCGGTTTGATTTTCTTTGTTGTTCCTTCAAGTTGCATTCTCATTTTTGCAATTTCGAATGGATTTCGAATCAAAATAATGAATGCTCTTACAACCGCAGCATCAAATACAGGGCGATAATGAAGGAAAATGGATTTTCCAAACAGATAAATGGAAGTAAAAGGTTGATTTGGCAAAATTTTCAATTCAATTTTGGATTTGCCGGAATTGACTTTAATATGATGATAAATTAAGAAGGATAAAGCACTTGTTGGTACAGTTGATAATAAATTTGGTAAAAGCCCTTTTTGTGCATATGTTTTTTTTGCTGTTTCTCCGTAAAATTGTGTTCTTGTTTTTCTTGTGTCAATTGGAGTTGTTACTAAAGTACTAATAATTTTAGAAAGAGCTCCAACAATTAAATGTCTATAAGGTTTAAATTCTTCAGAATTATTTTGATTTTTTTCTTTTTTAATCATTTTTTTTTTTAAAAGAAATAAAAAAGCAAAAAAATGAAAAAATTAAAATTTAAATTTAAAAAAAAAATTAAAATAAAAAACGTTGAAATTTTCTTTTTCATTTTTTTTCATTTTTTTTTAATCTTTTTTTCAATTTATGACTTTAAAATTAGATTTACCTCTTATTCAAGGAGGAAATAACCCTCAAATTATTGGTGTTTATGCAGATAGAAAAAATATTGAAACTGATTGGGAAAATGATTTTATTTTTGAAGAACAAGAAAACAATAATTCAAATACAATTTTTAATTTAGATCCAAATGAAAAACTTGGAAATATTGATTCTAAAAGTCCTCAAAAACAAGGAAAAATAGAAAATTTACTTACTCGTATTTTATCTTTTTAAAATTTATTCTTCTTTTATTTTCTTAATTGATTTTCCTTTTTTTTTTATTTAAAATTATATTAAAAAAAAAAATTTTTTTTTTATTGTTTTTAGCAAGAAAACTTCGTACAACAATTTTTAAATCAATTAGTAAAACAGATACACCTAAAAGGCCTGATTCAATTGCAAAAATTCTTCGGAATTATTTAAAGATTTTATCTCGTAAATTAAAATTAATTTATAAAATTAAAATTCATTTATAAAATTAAAATTAAAATTAAAATTAAAATTAAAATTAAAATTAAAATTAAAATTAAAATTCATTTATAAAATTAAATTTAAAATTAAAATTCATTTATAAAATTAAAATTAAAATTAAAATTAAAATTAAAATTAAAATTAAAATTAAATTTAAAATTAAAATTAAAATTAAAATTCATTTATAAAATAAAAATCAAAATTAAAATTAAAATTAAATTAAAATAGAAATTCCACAAGAACAAACTGGTTTTGAAGTTTTTCGAGAAGATATTAAAAGATCGGTGAATTCATTATTAGATATTGATTCACCATTAACAAATTTATCATATTTAGAGAAAAAAAAATTGAAACCTTCTAAATCTCTTCAAATAAATTTAGACAAAAAATTCTTTCAATCAGATGATGAAAAAACTAAACAAAATAACAATAAAGAGAATAATAAAAATAACAATAATAATGATAATGAATTAAAAGTGAAAAATTCTTTTCCATTAAATATAAATCAACCAATTACTGAACGGAAATTTCCACCAAAAAAAATACTTAAATTTAAAGAAATGAATGAAAATAACATTCAACAACAAATTTCTGAATTGAAAATACAATATCCTATTTCGGATGTAAAAATTAAAATCAAATTATAAAATTAAAATTAAAATTAAAATTAAAATTAAAATTAAAATTAAAATTATTAAAATTAAAATTAAAATTAAAATTAAAATTAAAATTAAAATCAAAATTAAAATCAAAATTAAAATTAAAATTAAAATTAAAATTAAAATTAAAATTAAAATTAAAATTAAAATTAATTAAAATTAAAATTAAAATTAAAATTAAAATTAAAATTAAAATTAAAATTATAATTAAAATTAAAATTAAAATTAAAATTAAAATTAAAATTAAAATTAAAATTAAAATTAAAATTAAAATTAAAATTAAAATTAAATTAAAATTTAAAATTAAAATTAAAATTAAAATTAAAATTAAAATTAAAATTAAAATTAAAATTAAAATTAAAATTAAAATTATAATTTATATGAAAACTAAATAGAATCAAGATTCTTTATTAAATCAAGCACAACTAAATTTTGAAATTGGAAAAATTTTCGAATCAAATAAACTAAAAAAAGAAGCATTAGAATATTATACAAAAGCTGTTGATGGTATTTCAAGTTATAGAAAATATAACGATAATAATAATATCCGGCAAAAAGAAATGGAATTCATTTTTAAATTTGCAGAAATTACACAAGTTTTAGGAATGGAAAAAAATTCAAAACAATTATTTAAAAAATGTGCTTCATTAGCACAAAAAGAAAAAGCAGAAGAAATACAAAGAAAATCTTATTACAATATTGGAAGATATTATGAAATCAAAAAAAAAATTCAAAAAGCTTTATATTATTATGCAATGTCTTTTAAATTAATACTTAAAATTATATGTGAAAATGGATTTTGTGGAAATCAAAAGAAAAAAGTTCAAGAAACAGTTATTAAAACCGCAAAAAATTTTCAAGTTGAAAACAAAGTTGAATATCAAGACGAAAATAATTTGAAAAATCAAATTTTTGCAGAATTATCTTTGCTTTGTCTTTCAGTTGGAAGAATATGTTCATCTCCTTTTCCTTTTTTAGGAATGAGGAAAGAAGTTGGATTAAATTATCTTAAATTTGCAAGAAATTTTGCAAAAATGTCAAGACAAGATCGAATTCATTCAGAAGCACAAAGAATTTTAAATCAAAAAAAATCAAAAATGCAAAATATTCAAGTAGAAATATTTCAATTCAAAAAATAAAAATATATTACAATCCAAAATAAAAATATATTTCAATTCAAAATTAAAAAATATATTTCAATTCAAAATTAAAAAATATATTCCAATTCAAAATTAAAAAAAATATAATAATTCAAAAATTAAAAATATATTTCAATTCAAAAATAAAAATATATTTCAATTCAAAATAAAAAATATATTACAATTCAAAAATAAAAATATATTTCAATTCAAAATTAAAAAATATATTTCAATTCAAAAATTAAAAATATATTCCAATTCAAAAATTAAAAATATATTTCAATTCAAAATTAAAAATATATTCCAATTCAAAATTAAAAATATATTTCAAAAATAAATATATTTACAATTCAAAATTAAAAATATATTTCAATTCAAAATTAAAATATAACAATTCAAAATTAAAAAATATATTTATTTCAATTCAAAATTAAAAATATATTTTATAATTCAAAATTAAGAAATATATTTTATAATTCAAATTAAAAATAATATATTTCAATTCAAAATAAATATTAAAAATATATTACAATTCAAAATTAAAAATATATTTCAATTCAAAATTAAAAAATATTTCAATTCAAAAATTAAAAATATATTTCAATTCAAAATTAAAAAATATATTTCAATTCAAAATAAAAAATATATATTTCAATTCAAAATTAAGAAATATATTCCAATTCAAAATAAAATATATATTTCAATTCAAAATTAAAAAAATATATTTCAATTCAAAATTAAAAATATATATTAGAGAAAATCTTGTTTGTTTAGTGTAGATCGTATGGAAATTGATGGAATTCAAGATTTTATGACTTCTCATAGCAACCTTAATGATCAAATCAAAAAACAAGAAATTGAGAAAGAATTAGAAAAATCAGAAGATGAAGATTGGGATTTAGAAATTACAGCTCAAGAAAAAATATCACAAACTCAAAGATCACAAACATTTTCAAAATTATCTGAAATATTCAAAGAAATTGTAAAATAAAAAAATTTATAAAAAATTTATAAAAATTTATAAAAATTTATAAAAAATTTATAAAAAATTTATAAAAATTTATAAAAATTTATAAAAATTTATAAAAATTTATAAAAAATTTATAAAAATTTATAAAAATATTTTTAAAAATCTGAAATATAAAAATTTATAAAAATATTTATAAAAATTTATAAAAATTTATAAAAATTTTATAAAAAAATTTATAAAAAAATTTATAAAAAAATTTATAAAAAAATTTATAAAAATATTTATAAAAAAAGATGAGAGATGATCTTTTAAAAAATTCTTCTTCAATTTTTCCTGAAAGATGGAAAATTATAGACTCAAATTTGGATCATGTTCAAGTTATTAAATATCCAATTCCTTCTCTTCTTTATTCTTCTTGGCCAAATATTGGAGTTAGAATTTTTAATGAAGCTCAATTAGAAAATTGGTTAACAAATTTAATTGAACCATTTTTAAATTCAACTAAAATTAGAAAAAAATCAAGAAAAACTTTAAAGAAAAATCAATTTGTAATTTTAATTTTAATTCAATCAATTAAAAAAAAAATATTTCAATTAATTAATTAAAAAAAAAATTTTTTTAAAAGAATATGAGAATTTCTGAAGAAATTGCTTTAAAATACTTGAAAAAAATTTCCAAACTCATTTCAAATAATCTTGATCAACAAGCAACAAGTTTAATATTAGAATTCTTTAAATTACTTCAATCAAACACTATTTCTATTTCCCCACAATTCAATCAAAATATTTCAATGATATCATTAGCAATGATTAGAATGCAGTTGTCAAAAAATCCTAATCAAATCAAAAAACATCTTGCAATAATAGAAAAGATAATGAAAAATTTTTATACAAATGCGGAATTTTTATTCAATTTATTAATGCTTGAATATCAATCACATATTTCAAAAGATAGCAATATTGAAAATGATATAACTACAATTAAAAAATATATTGAAATTTATGAGATTGATTTAAAAGAGAAAGAATTTGTGGATTTTTTTTTACTGAAAAACTTTACAGAAAACGAAGAAGATTTTGGTAAAGAAAAAAGAAAAAAAAAGAAAATTTAAAATTTAAAATTTAAATTGATTTTTTCGTTTATTTTTTTCTTTTTAGAAAATTATCTTAAATTAACTGTGTTGATTGATATACAACTTTATTTAAAAGGATTTTCTCCTTTAAATG
Organism: Anaeramoeba ignava; assembly: GCA_028826165.1. Lineage (NCBI taxonomy): Eukaryota > Anaeramoebidae > Anaeramoeba > Anaeramoeba ignava. The sequence goes on along the minus strand of JAPDFW010000092.1, from coordinate 687,746 downwards.
ATACAAATTGGTTACTTCCAAAGAATAAAGCAAATAAATCATGGAAAGAAAATAAATATCATAACAAAATGGAAAGAATTTTGAAAAATTTCGAAAATCCTTTGGTTATCAATGAACAACATCGAATCGAAGCAATCCTGAAATTATATTCACAAATCCAACCAAATTATATGCTTGATTGTGGGATTCTGAAAGCAAAAGTTGGATTTGGATTAAGTTACTATTACTTTGATTCAAATCAGTTGCAATTATCAGAAAAATTTGCGTTTGAAAGTTTATATATATTGAGTCGATTGAACTCAACAAAGGAGGAAAAAGAGGGATTTTTTCTTGGAATTGCTTGTGAAAAAGCAGCAATATGGAGTGAATATTATCGGATCATTCGTCCGATTATTTCTGATTTTGGATTTAATGCTTCAGTTCATTATGGAGAAGTTCTTCTTGCAAATGATAAATATAGATACGCAATACTTTCACTTGAAAACTCATTGAAAATATTGCGATTGATGAAGCAAAGTGATGAGTATTTTCGATGGAGATGCGCTGAGATAAGCCAAGAAAATCAAGATTGGCATCGAGCGCTGATGTATTACATCGAAATCAATGATGAATCAACAAGAAAAGCAAAAAGAAATGAAATGATTTTTCTTTCAGAAGTGATTTCGGGTATTTTGACTGAGAATAGCAAGTTTGAACACGCCAGATTAGTCATCGAGAAAACATTAATGGCGGTTCAAAATATGGTTCAAGATCCCAAGTTGAAAATGTCGAAATATCAAGCGCAAATTCATTCTTTAAAACTCACAATGGCAAAGATTAGTTTGAAGGAACTTGTGATTGAAAATGCAATCCAAATTCTCGAAGAATTGGATTATCTTCATCTTCCAATCCAGATACAATCCAAAGCATTTCTCTTTCTTGCAAAAGCATATATAGCCAAAGGATCCACTTCAAAGGCTTTTCATTATTTGAAGAAATTTAATTTGAATAAAGCAAATGAATTTCGTGAAGAAGCACTTACTCAATTTCGATATGATGATTTGAATCGCAAAAATCAGCTTCAATCCAAAAAAAAAGAAATATTTGAACGCAATAAGAAATCAAAATCTGGTCATTTTATGCATTTCCAAAATCAAAATCAAGATAAAAATCGAAATCAAAATCAAGATCAAAATGAAAATGAAAATCAAAATATACATCGAAACAAAAGCTTTAATTACGATAATTCTCAAAAACAAAACATCCAGAAATATAAAAATTTCAAAGAAATTAATTCGAAATATTTCAATGATTATTCAGTTTATTTGATTTTATTAATCAACGCTTATATTCAAGCAGAAAAATTTGCAGACTCTCAATTTTGGTCTCAAAAATTAATCGAATCAACACAAGGAAATAACATATCTCTTCTTGGAAAATATCACTATCTCAAAGCAAAATCATTATTTTCTTTAGTAAAGAAAATATTTAAATTCCAATTCCCTTTGAAATTTGATCTTTCATCAAATTTACAAGATCGGATGTTATTTGGAAAAATACTTCCATCATCTCCAACAACAATTTTGAATTTTGAAACCCCAGGCGATTTAATCAATTCATGTTTGTTTGATTTCCAAGAAGCCTATCGTTATTATCATGCAATTGGAGATGATTTCCATCTTTGCAAAATTGATAATAAAATAGCAGAATGTTTATTAAGTTATATTTTCCCAAATGTTGCGTTTTTTGGAGAGAAATACTCGAATGTTGCTAAGCTTCCTCCGCTTTCTGGGATGAATTTATTTGAGAAGAAAAACCTTCAGAAACCTTTTCAAAAGCCTCGATTGAAAAGGAATTTGAAGCATCAAAATGAAGAAATCAAAGAAAGATTAAACTCAAATACTTTCCAAGCTCACACCGTCAAAATTCCGTTAGAATTCATTGAAAATACAACAACATTCTCAATGGAAATTGCATCTGAAATTTCCTCTCCATTTCTTCTTCTTAATAATTATCTTAATTTTGCTGAGATTTATAAACTAGAAGATAATTTAACTCAAGCTATTGAATTTTGGAATGAAGCAAAAAGCTTGTTTTATAAACTTTTTATCAGAAATGGTCATTTTATTCTATCAAATGCTAGATATAGTTTTATTCTTAAATCTTTTAATATTATAAAAAGAATTTGTCTTTTCTTATTAACTTTGGAAACAAAAATAATTGATGAAAATATTGATGTTTTCGATACATTTATTTTATTAGAGCAAATTCTTCACATTTCAAATCAAGGTATTTGAAGAAATATAAAAAATATAAAAAATATAAAAAATTAAATTATAATAATTTAAAAATCAAATAGAAAATCGAGCACAATTTGAAGATAATGGAAATTTACAAAAAAATATTTGGGGTGAAATTTCCAAAATCAAAATCAATAGACAAAAATATGCTGATGGATTAATTTCATATGAAACGTTAATGAAAGAAAACAAATCATCTTTATTATCAATTATTGAATCAAATTCAAACAAAAACCAAAAAAAGGAAACAAGTCTTAATTTTGCACAAAAACAAGAACAAAAACAAGAACAAAAAGTTTATTATGAAACAATTTGTACTTTACTTATTGATGATTTTCTTATAATTTTGATTCCCAAAAAAGGATATAAAAGAATATATTGTTTTGGAGGTTACAGAATGGAAAATTATGCTCATTTATTAAGAAATGAATCAAAAATAAATGCAAATATTTTGGTTCAAACTCAAATATCAGAAAATTACCAAAAATTAGTTCCAAATTCTGATTTTTGGAATGAATTTGGAGAAGATAAAAACGATGAAGAAATTGAAGAAGAAAAACCATATCCAATTTTTTTGGATAAAAAACTACTTCATTTTTTATTTGAATATTTTGCGTTCACTTCAATTGAATCAAGTGATCAAAATCAAGATCAAAAATCAAAATCAAAATCAAAATCAAAATCAAAATAAATATAAAAATCAAAATCAAAATAAATATAAAAATGGAAATGGAAATAAGGCTCAATATGAATGCCTCAAATTTAATAAAAACAAAAAAATTCATTCATGCCTCAATTCCAATTCAGAATCAGAAAAATTATGGAGAAACAAAATAGTACAAAATCTTAAAAAATTCCAGGAACAATTTACAAGTGTGATTCTTGGACCTTTAATAGACTCTAAAGGATTTGGATCAAAATTTATGAAAAATTCAGAATATTTATCAATAAACTCGATAGTGTATAGAAAACAAAATGAAGAAGAAAAGAAGGAAGAAAATCAAACATTGAAATTAATATCTCAAATGTCTTCATATATTCATAGTTTGGGAAATCAAGATGGTCTTGGATTGCCAAAATTTGTTCGATTGATTTGTTCGAAATGGATGATTCCATTTCCTTGGGAAAATATTTTTTATCCCATTTTTTTCACTCGTGGTTTTTACTTAAATAACTTGGCATTTAATCCTTCAATTGATATCCAAACAAAAAAATTATATTTTCCAAGAGTATTGATGTTTAAAAGTTTATCAGACTCAAAAAATTCACAAGAAATAATTTCTCAATGTAAAAATCAATTTAAAAAATTTCTTCATCAAATTCATCATCATCATAATTATAATTCAAAAAATGAAAATGAAAATGAAAATCAAAATCAAAATCAAAATCAAAATCAAAATCAAAATCAAAATCAAAATCAAAATCAAAATGAAAATCAAAATCAAAATGAAAATTTGCAAAAGAACAAAAAATATGATGATACTCAATGGTTATCAAAAATAGAAACTCAAGAATTTGAAAGCTCAAAATTTCCAAAAACAATTTATTCAGAAATTTATTCAAAAAATCCCAAAACTATTCATTCTTTTATCCATAAAGGTGATTTTCCAATTATTTTCACTTCAATTTTGAATGTTTTTTCATTTCCTTACTCTTTTTTTCTTGATATTGTATCTCAATTTCCTTTTTATTTATTTGTTCTTGTTCCTGAAAAATATCTTGATTTTGTTGTTAAAAAATTTGTGAAGATTTTAATTAAATTTTTTTCTACTTCAAAAACTGTGAAAGATTATAAATTGCAACCATTAAGTTTATTAAAGTTATTAAGTTCAGAAATTATTTCCATACGTGATCAATATAAAATACCAATTATTTTATATTTTGATTAAAAGAATTTATAAACAAATTTACAAACAAATTTATAAACAAATTTATAAACAAATTTATAAACAAATTTAACAACAAATTTATAAACAAATTTATAATCAAATTTAACAAATAAATTAATAAACAAATTTATAAACAAATTTATAAACAAATTTATAAACAAATTTAACAAGAATTTATAAACAAATTTATAAACAAATTTATAAACAAATTTATAAACAAATTTATAAAGAAATTTAAAAAGAAATTTAAACAAATTTAAACAAGAAAAAATTGATTTTTTTGATTGATTTTTCAGAAAGAAAATCTTTTTCATTTTTTTTGGATTTGTTTGATTTTTTTTCAAAAGAAAAATAAAAGGAAATTTGAAAAAAAAAGAAAGAAAAATAAAAGGAAATTTGAAAAAAAAAGAAAGAAAAGAAAAGAAAAGAAAAATAGAAAAGAAACTTGATTAGTTTTGATTAGTTTTGATTATCATTTAAAATTTCTTTTTGATTATCATTTTGATGGTCATCATGATGAGAATCAGAATCAGAATTTAAATTTTTATCAGAAACAGCATTATTATCCATAAATCTACGCAATCTTTCAGAAGCATAAGGTTCTTTATCAGGAGAACTACCATCATGTCTTTCTGAGTCTTCACAAAAGCAAAGAAGCAAAGTATCAAGAGTCATTTCAAATACAGACATAAATGAAGATGCAATTCCATAAGCTAAAATAGCGCAAACAATTCCTGGAACAATATAAAAAGAAATTGTTCCAATTGATCGTAAAATTGCTAAACTTATTACTGTTACTACTGCTGTTACCATAATTTTTCCTAAGAAAAATAAATATGTTCCTATTATTGATACTGTCATCATTCTTATAGCATTTCTTGCTATTAAATGATAAGCTCTTTTTGTTGATTTACAAAAGCTTTCTCCATAAACAGCAATCTTTTTAATTTTTAATTTTTAATTTTAATTTAAATTTTAATTTTAATTTTAATTTTAATTTTAATTTTAATTTTAATTTTAATTTTAATTTTAATTTTAATTTTAATTTTAATTTTAATTTTAATTTTAATTTTAATTTTAATTTTAATTTTAATTTTAATTTTAATTAATTTTAATTTTAATTTTTTTCCGATTTTATTTTTTACCATAATATATGCATTTCGAGTTATAAATTTTAACCAGGATTCAAGACAATATAAACAATATTTCATGCAATAAAAACAATAACTTATACACTTGTTCTTTTTCGCTCTTTTTAATCTTCTTTGAATTAATTCAATCATATAACGAATCATTCTAACAATTGCAATTAATAAAGCTCCAAAAGCTAAAGATCCTAAATGATATCTAAGCATTCTTTTGAAAGATGATTTAACTGGACTTGGTGGGATATTCTTTTTATAAAAAATTAATATTTAATTTAATATTTAATTTAATATTTAATTTAATATTTAATTTAATATTTATTTTAATATTTATTTTAATATTTAATATTTAATTTAATATTTAATTTAATATTTTCTATTTTATTCTCATTGAATAACTAACATGTTTATCTCTTGTCCAATACCAACTCGAAATTGCTCCTGCAATAGTTGATTCAGAAATTGCTGTTATCAAAGCTGTTCCCCATAAAAGCCCAAAGAAATGATAAATAGTCAAATAATTCATAGCTTTTGTATTAACATAATCTAAATAATAATAAGAATCTTTCTGTTTAATTGTTGGTTTTCCAGAACTCATAAGGAAACTAATAAAAATTAAAATTAAAAATTAAATCATTTAGAAAATCTTCTGAAATAATAATTTACCTTGCAACTGCAATCCAATATGCATAAAGAACTAAAAGCATTAAAAATGTAACAAAAGGAAAGAAGAAAATAGAAGGCATTGCTTTCACTGCTGAAACTGCTTCTTTAATCAATGCAATTGCTAACATAATTTTCTTTCTTAAGTAAATAACAAGTATAATTGCAATAACATCAACTGCAACCATTATCCAAAATAAAACTTTAAATCCTAATTCATTTCTTTTATCACTATCCAATTTTTTTGAAGAAGGAATTTGTGAACTTTTATGCCCTATTTTTTTTCCGATTTTGATTTTGATTTTGATTTTTGATTTTGGTTTTGATTTTGATTTTGATTTTGATTTTTAAACTTACATTCAAAATAAAAATACCAAGTTAAAAGTCCTAATGATGCTAAGAAAAATAAAACTGTTAACCAAACAAGAAATCCTCCAAAAAGTCTCATAAACCATAACCAAATAAACGAGAAAACAACAGCAGCAAAACAAGCAACAATAAAAACCCACCAACTTTGAACAAAAGCTCCCATAATTTTAGCAACAGTTGCACTATTTTTATCACTACTTTTTGCTGAATTAGTTGCATTATTATTTGTACTTTCACTACTAGTTAATTCAGGAAGACATCTTCTTAAAACTAAAAAAAAAGAAAAAAAATAAAAAAATAAATTTTAAATTAAAAAATTTTTTTCATTTTTTTTTTCATTTTCATTCTTACTTGAAGTTGATTTATAAGCACAATAACTTGATGCAAAATTAGGATCACCTGTCATATAAGTTGTAAGTTGATTTGATGGACAATTATCTGCTTCTGCATCTGTTAAAGTTCCAGAAGAAGGACATGAAGAAATACAAAATTCATGACCTATTTGATTTGCTGGGAAAAAACATTTGGTTTTTGATGTCAAATCTGTTAAGAAATCGAGATCAGATTCGCTTGTAACTTGATTAGAAAGTTGGCTTTTAAGTTTTGAATTATCCATTCCACATACATTTCCTCGATAATCGCTTGGATAATAAAGTCTATTTATAAATTCATCATTTTAAAAAATTTTGTTTGAAAAAAATTTTCTTTCATTTTAATTTTGATGTTGATTAAAAACCTTTTTGGTGTTCCTGTTGCAAATCCAACAATCATAATGATAAACATTCCAATCCAAAAAGCAATGAATATAATTAAGCAGAAGACATCCTTTTATTATTTAAAAAAAAAAAACAATAATAATTTATTAGAAATTTTAATTGAATCAAGTGTATTTTTTGTTTTGTTTTGGAAATGGATTAAATTTACTTTGCATTTTCGATCTGAAATTGGACCATGAAAATCTTCTTCATATTCAAACTAAATTTAAAATTATAATTAATTTAAAATTAAAATTAAAATTAATATAAAATTAAAATTAAAATTTAAAATTCAAATTAATATTAAAATTAAAATTAAAAATTAAATTTAAAATTAAAATTAAAATTAAAATTAAAATTAAAATCAAAATTAAAATTAAAATTAAAATTAAAATTAAAATTAAAATTAAAATTAAAATTAAAATTAAAATTAAAATTAAAATTAAATTAAAATTAAAATTAATATTAAAATCAAAATTAAAATTAAAATTAAAATTAAAATTAAAATTAAAAATTAAAAATTAAAAATTAATATTAAAATTAAAATTAAAATTAAAATTAAAAATTAAAATCAAAAATTTAAATTTAAAATTAAAATTAAAAATTAAAAATTAATATTTAAAAATTAAAATTAAAATTAAAATTAAAATTAAAATTAATATTTAAATTAAAATTAAAATTAAAATTAAAATTAAAATTAAAATTAAAATTATAAATCAAAATTAAAATTAATATTAAAATTAAAATTAATATTTAAAATCAAAATTAATATTAAAATTAAAATTAAAATTAAAATTAAAATTAAAATTAAAATTAAAATTAATATTAAAATTAAAATTAAAATTAAAATTATAAATTAATGGCAAAAGGGGTTAAATCAAAATTCAAAAAAAAAATAATTAAAATAAAATGATCTGATTCATCAAAATTTTCCAATAATCAATTAATTAAAAAATTTATTTAAAAAAAAAACTCCATTTTGATCTTTTAAATTTTAATTATTTATAACTTACAGATTCTGTTGGTTCTTTATTCAAAACTGAAGTACTAGATTTCATTTTTTGATTTAGAAAAAAAAAAAAAAAGAAAAATTCAATTCAAAATAAAAAAAAAATATAAAAAGAAAAATGAAAAAATAATTTAAAAAAAAAATTTTTTTCTAATTGAAAGGGTTTCGATTTGCCATCAAAGTCATTTTTTTTTAAATTTATTTTTATTTAATTTATTTTTATTTATTTATTTAAATGATCTGGGCAAAAAAAAAAAACAAAAAATAATTAGTTTTATTTTCTCATTTTTATTTTTATTTTTATTTTTTAAATTTTTTGATGAATCATTTTCTTATTTAAAAATTATTTTTTTTTTTAATCAAAATTATTTTTTGGAAAGTAAAAAAAATAAAAAAGGAATAGAATAAAAAAAAGATTTTAATAATAATTTTAAAATTAAAAATGGGAATAATGATTAATGATTATTTGGCAAAATTGTAATTAAACAAGCAAAAAAAAAAATAATTAAAAAAAATTTCTTTTTTTTTTTTTCATTTTTTCATTTTCATTTTTTCATTTAATTCTTTTAATTCTTATTATTCTTATTTCTATTTAAAACATTTAAAAAAAAAAATGCAAATTGAATTAAATTCTAAAAATATAAAATGGATTTCAAAATTTTTAAATCAATCAGATTCAGAAACAATTCAAGAAGATGAACTTTTAATATTTTTTACAAAATTTATTCAAGAATTATATCCAGAAATTACACCACCAACATTTATAAAGTAAACCTTTATAAAAATAAAATGCAAAAGCAACCCAAAAACATTTAATTCTATATTAAATTCTAAATCAATTTTAATTCAATTTTAATTTAATTTTAATTTAATTTTAATTTAATTTTAATTTTATTTAAATTTAATTTAATTCAATTTTAATTTAATTTAATTTTAATTTTAATTCAATTTTAATTCAATTTTAATTTAATTCTATATTAATTTTAATTTTTTAATTTCAATTTTAATTTTAATTTAATTTTAATTCAATTTTTAATTTTATTTTTAATTTATTTTTTTTAATTTTAATTTTAATTCAATTTTAATTTTAATTCAATTTTAATTAAATTTTTAAAATCAATTTTATATTAATTTTAATTCAATTTTAATTTTAATTTAATTTAATTTTAATTCAATTTTAATTTAATTTTATATTAATTTTATATTAATTTTTAATTTTAATTTTATATTTAATTTTAATTTAATTTAATTTAATTTAATTTTAATTTAATTTTAATTTTAATTTTAATTTAATTTAATTTTAATTTAATTTTATTTTTAAATTTTATTTTTTTAATTTAATTTAATTTTTTTTAATTTTAATTTTAATTTAATTTTTAATTTTATTTTTAATTTAATTTTAATTTAATTTTAATTTAATTTTAATTTAATTTTAATTTAATTTTAATTTAATTTTATATTAATTTTAAAAAGAGGTGATATTTTCCAGAATTTCGAAAAGTTTATAAAAATCTTTCAACAACACCAATTCAGTCAAATTGATCAGGAATTAAGCGAGGCTCATGATAAAACTCAGAAATCTCAAATAATAAATGATATTCTTTTAAAATTACAAATATTTTACCAAAATAAAATGAATAGCAAAATGAATTTGGTTGAATACCCTATCAAAATTGCCAAAGAAGAAAAACAAAATGACGAAGAAATTATTTCTCTTTTTCAAAATAACCAATTACAAAAGACTCAAAACAAACCATTTTTTCAATTATCAGGAAAAAATCCGAATATGGAAGAACAAGTAATTGACGAAAAGTTAATTTTATTAATCCAAAGATATTTTGCTGCAGGTTTTGCGAAATTTATTGTTGAATTTGTTATCAGTTCTGGAAATAAAATTAGAACCATTTTGAACATTACAACACAAAAATTCCAAATTATGTTTTCGGAAAAAATAGAAGTTTCACATTCTTTTTTAAAAATTAAATCTTTGAAAGTGATGCTGAATTCAAAGAACAGCAAATTATTAAAAATTGTTGTTGATAATTCGGCAGGTTATTATTTATGTTGTTTGAATGAGAATGAAAAAATGATCATTTGGAAAACTTTGTTAATGTTTCATAAATATTTGGATGAAAAGATTGATTCATGTACTTTCACTGGTGAAATAATAGGCAAAAAGGGTGAGATTGATGCAATAGTTCTTCGCCATATCATGAATGGACATGCGACATTCTCTGCAAGTATTCTTACAAATACAAAAACAATTGAACCAATTATTCTTCGTTTGACAAAGGAAGGTTTAAGTATTAATTGCAAGAATTTCGATCTTTTCGAATGCGATTGGGATAAGAATTTCATGACATTTTTCATGCACAAAACAGCAAACAATATCAAAATCAAAATTGAAAAGAAAAACGAGATGAAACAAAATGATGAATCTTTGATATTCATCCAAACAAAAACAAGAGATCAATGCAAAATCATTTTTGAATCCCTATATGGATTTAATAATTTGGTTGAATCAACCCACTTGGATCAAATGAATTTCTTAGGGAATCAAAATGAAAACTTATATTCTCAAATACTTGCCTCAAATTTGGAAACATCAAACAAAATATTGCAAGAGCAAAAAAAATTGCTTCCATTTGATCAGGAAAAAAATCAGGTAAAATTTGATATTTCAAACGCAATGGTTTCCCAAATACCCTTTTCAAGAAATCAAGAACAAACTCAATTCATTTCAGAATTTGATGTAAAATCTGCTCACGCTTCAAACTTCCAAATAAAAAAACACAACCAAAAAGTCAAACCATCCAAAATAATTTTCCAAGAACAAAACCATTACATCTCCAAACTCCGAAAGAAAATATCCAAATTATTAAACAAGCAAAAAGCAACTTTTATGGTGAATATATTTATTAATGAAGTTTCAAAAAAAGCAAAGTTGATTTTTAAAAAAGAAGGGTTTGAAATCAAATTCACAAAACCTCCAAAATCAACAGAAGAATTAACAACAGAAATTGAAAATGGAAAATTCAAGAAAAAGAGCTTTTTGATTTTATCAACATTTACTCACGAGCACAAAATATTTATCCATCCTTTTTATCAGCAAGATTTTTTGCTAGAGATAAATACAACCAAAAAATTTCATTGTAGAGTTGAAGACACTTTAACACGAACTATGATTTTGAATGTTTTTATTGAATTCAAGAAAAGATTTATGGTTGAAGAAGAAAAACGTAAATCTTTCACAGGAAATCGATTCCCACAAAATGAACAAAATTGTTTTTTGATTAATTCTCAGAATGTGACAGAAGGGTGCTTAACTTTTTTGACTCCAAAATCTGAAAGCAAAAGGAAAAATAATAAAAATAAAAATAATAAAAACAATAAAAATAATAAAAATAATAAAAACAAAAACAAAGAAAACAAAGAAAATAATGAAAACAAGGAAAACAAGGAAAACAATGAAAATAATGAAAATAATGAAAGTAATGAAAATAATGAAAGTAATGAAAACAAGGAAAATAATGAAAATAATGAAAACAAGGAAAATAATGAAAATAATGAAAATAATGAAAATGCAAAAAATAATGATATTGAAATTACCCAAATTGATTATCTATTTTTGAAAAATCCAAGCTTTGTGAAAAGTTATGAAATGTTATTTGATGGAATTGAATTCAAAAGAAGTAGATACACCTATATTCGACATCAAAATGAAAAAAATACAATTTCTGATGAAGCACATACTAAGGAATATACATACAAATTTAGTGCTTTAAATTCTTTTGATGAATATTCCCAAATTATTGAAATTGTTCTCTTTGATGATCATTTCAAAATTCATTTCGATGATCAAATTATTTCAAGATTTTACTCCCCATTTTCTCGTCTTGAATCAAATGAAAATGATCCAAATTTATGCTTTTTTTATATTGATGAATTTATATTTGTGGAATTTGTTTTCCCAAGAAAAGAGATGAAAAATACATTCCAAAAGGATTTCCAAAAGAAGAAGTCCAAAAATGTTTTAATATATCAAGAGCATGATCCAATTCCAGTTGTTTTCTACGATATAGACGGGAAAAGTCTAAATGGGTCTTTTATTTTTAAAGAACATAACTTTACATTTTCATATGCAAATGAAGAAATAACATTAGATTATTCAATATTTAACAAAATTGAGAATGCGGAAAATAATCTATTGGATTTCTATTTGGATTCCATAAATTATTTGCAAATCAATTTCTCAGATCCCAATTTGCTAGCATATTTTATCAAGAGATTTCAAGAAAAGCAATATCGTTATTTGGGAGGATGCATTCAAGGAGATGCTCTTTTTTATCAAGTCGAATTAGTAAATGAAAATTACCAACCATTGCCCTTAACATTGATTTTATCTCCTGGAAGAATTTGCTTTTTTTGTTTTGGATTGATTTCTTGTTATCATCCGTCTATCAAAATGTACACTTCAACAAAAAAAAATTTAGTTCTAATTATTGAATTAAAAAATGGTTATGAACTTTATCTGAAATTTATAAGCGAAGAAGAAAAACGCAGTTTTATTGAGCATTTTAATGATATCTGCATTAAAACGTTTTCCACTTATCGAAAAACCAAAAACAACAGTTTAATCACAAGAAAATTTTTCGTGACTTTTTATCAAGAAGATTTGAAATTCATTACAAGTGGAGTTGTCAAATTGAGTAAGAAAAAAATTATCATTTTATGCAATGAACTTGTTAAAAAGAAACTTTTTAATGTGAAATTGTTTGTCCATCCAACATTAGCATTCACTTGCAGATTAATTTTTGATAACGAACCAACTTCCTATATTTTTTCTTTTAGCGATGAAAATGAAAAGAATGAATTCATGTCTATTTTCTTATCAAATAAGAATTTAATCACAACAAGTGATGATGGATTTGAAAGTATTTTTGATTATTCAACTACAGAAGATTCTGATAGTGATGATTCTGATCTTGCTTTAAGTGAAGATTTGGTTCAAGAAGAAGCATTAAAAAATATAGAAAATTTCACACAAATCAAAAATGCTGAATTAAATAAAACTCCAAGAAGTGAAAGAAAATTAACAATTGGTGAAGATTTCAGTCAAAAAAAATCAAATAAAAAATCTTCAAAACTAAAAGATCCTTTTTTAGATGAATTTGAAAATGTTATCAATGATTCAGATGAAACTCGATCAATAACTTCAGTCACTTCAACTAACTCAACTAATTCAAAAATCATCAGGTTAATTGAAAAAGAAAAAAGAAAAAAAATTGCTCCAACCGGATTGAATTTGGATGATTTTTATACTTTTATTGATGGAAATGATTTTATTAATTCACTTCCAGATCTTAATGAACTTCTTTCAAAGGAAAATGAAGAACATAAAAATTTATTTATTGATTCAAAAAGTTTAAATGATTCAAAAAATTCAAATGAAAATCAAGAATATCAAAATTTGTTTAATGATTCAAAAAATTTATTTATTGATTCAGATGATTCAAAAAGTTTAAATAATTCAAAAAATTCAAATAATTCAAATAATTCAAAAAGAATACCAAATCTTGAAAGAGAAAGAAGAATCAAAATTTCCAAAAATAAAATATCAAATCCAAATTTAAATCAAAATCAAAATCAAAATCAAAATTTAAATCAAAATCAAAATCAAAATCAAAATCAAAATCAAAATCAAAATCAAAATTTAAATCAAAATTTAAATCAAAATCTAATTTTAAATCAAAATCTAAAATCAAATCCAAAATTAAATTTTCGAAAATTATTTTTACATTCAAGTAAAAATGAAAATAAAAATGAAAATAAAAATGAAAATAAAAATAAAAATAAAAATAAAAATGATTATGAAAATGAAAATAAAAATGATTATGATTATGAAGATGAAGATTTTATTCCAAATTTCAATGAAATTAAAGGATCTATTCCAAAAGAATTTAAACAAACAAATACAAGTTTAGATGATTTATTTTCTGGTTTTATTGGAAATGAAAAAGAAAAATCAAAAAATTCCAAAAATTTTGAAAATAATCAAAAAAAAGAAATTAAAAAAAATTCAATTAAAGATTTAAAGAAAGATGTTTTTATCTGGAAAAGAAAATAAAAATTAAAAATATAAAATTATAAAATTTAAAATTTGGAAAATAAAAAAAAAGCAAAAAAAAAAATTATTAAAATAAATTTTTTTCATTTTTTTTTTTCATTTTTATTTTCTTTTTTCTTTTTAAAAATATGTCTCAATCCAAAACATTAAAAATATTAATTATTGGAAATTCTCTTGTTGGAAAAAGTTCACTTTTACTTAGATTTTGTGATAATCAATTTAATGAAGATTTAGGAACAACAATCGGTGTTGATTTTAGATTTGCAACTGTTAAAATAAATGATGAAGTTGTTAAATTACAAATTGTATTAAATTTAAATTTAAAAACGTTTTTTTTTTTATATAAGTTATTTTTAATTTTGAAATTAATTTATATAAAAAAAAAACAATAATTAATTAATAAATTTATTTTAATTTATTAATTAAATTATTTAATAAAATTATTTTCTTTTTATTTAGTGGGATACTGCTGGTAAATTATACTTTAAAAAAAAGCAAAAAAAAAAGAAAAAGAAAAAGAAAATACTTCATTTTTTTTCTTTTAAAGCAAAATATACAATTTATTTTATTAATTAAATTTATTTCAATTTATTTTATTAATTAAATTATTTCAATTTATTTTATTAATTTAAATTTATTTCAATTTATTTTATTAAATTAAATTTATTTCAATTTATTTTATTAATTAAATTTATTTCAATTTGTTTTATTATTTAAATTAATTTCAATTTATTTTATTAATTAAATTTATTTCAATTTATTTTATTAATTTAAATTTATTTCAATTTATTTTATTAATTAAATTAATTTCAATTTATTTTATTAATTTAAATTAATTTCAATTTATTTTATTAATTTAAATTTATTTCAATTTATTTTATTAATTAAATTTATTTTATTGAACAATTAAATTTCTTATTATAGAAATGCAGATGGAATTATGGTTGTTTTATGATATTACTAATTTCAAAGATACTTTTGATCAAATAAAACTTTGGTTTCAAGAAATTAAAAAAAATGCACCAGAAAATGTTGTGAATATTTTAGTTGGAAATAAAACAGATTTAGCACAACAAAGAGTTGTTAGTTATGAAGATGGACAAGTAAATTTATATCAAGAAATTTATTAAAAATTTATTTGGAAATTCAAATTTTTAATTAGAAATTTATTTTATTTTTAATTTAAATTAAATTTGATTTTTCTTTTATTTTCATTAAAAAAATTCAAATGTTCAAGAATTTTTTTAATTAAATTTATTTCTGAACAAACTCTTCAAAAGTAGAAACAAAATTTTAATTCAAAACAATAATTTTAATCCAAAACAAAATTTTAATTCAAAACAAAAATTTTAATTCAAAACAAAATTTTTTTAAAAATAGTTTTAATAAGAAAAAAACAAAGAATAGAAAAGGTCTTAAATTTAATAAAGATACTCCTGATAAGAAATCATGTTGCTAAAAAATAATATTGGAAAATATTTAAATTTACTTGATTCTAAAATTTTTATCCAAAAAATCAAAATCAAAATTAAAATCAAAATCAAAATCAAAATCAAAATCAAAATTAAAATTAAAATCAAAATCAAAATTAAAATCAAAATCAAAAATCAAAATTAAAATCAAAATCAAAATTCAAAATTAAAATCAAAATTAAAATCAAAATCAAAAATTAAAATTAAAAATTTAAAATTAAAAATTCAAAATTAAAATTAAAATTAAAATCAAATTTATTTCAATTTAAAATTAAAATTAAATTTAAATCAAAATTAAAATTTAAATTAAAATCAAAATTAAAAATTAAAAATTAAAATTAAAATCAAAATCAAAATTATTGAATTAAATTTAAATCAAAATTTTAATTTTAAAATTTAAAGAAAGTTTTATTTTATTATTTTCTTTCATTTCAATTTATTTTAAAAAATTCATTTTCTTTATTTTTTTTAAATTCATTTTTTATTTTTTATTTAAAATTTCAATTTTTAATTTTAAAATTTTAAATTAATTTCAATTTATTTTATTATTTAAATTTATCAAACAAAAAGAATCAAAATAATATTTTCCAAAATAAAAATAATTCAAAAATTTTTAATTTTTTATTTTTAATTTTCATTTTTTTCATTTTTCTTTTTCAAATTTAAAAATAAATAAAAATAAAATAATAAAAAAATAATGATTTAGCAATCTTTTTGTTTTTTCAAAAGATGGATAAATGTCTTTATTATTATGAATTTAAAAAATTTATTTGGAAATTCAAATTTTTAATTATGAAAAAGAAAATTTAAGTGATTTTCTTGAAGTTTAATTAATTCAAATGTTCAAGATTTTTTTTTACTTTACTTGCTGAAAAACTCTTCAAAAGTAAAAACAAAATTTTAAAAAAAAATTTTAAATTAAAAATAAATTTTAATTAAAAACAAAAATATAAATTAAAAAAAATTTAAATTAAAAATAAAATTTTTTAAATAGTTTTAATAAAAAACAAAGAATAAATAGAAAAGGTCTTAAATTTAATAAATTCAATTAAATAAATATGTTTAAAAAAAATATAAAAATAAATTAATATAAATTCTAAAATTTTATCAAAAATCAAAATCAAAATCAAAATCAAATCAAATAATTAAAAAAAATAAAATCAAAAATTTAAATTAAATATAAATAAAATTAAATATAAATTTAAATTAAAAATAAATAAAATCAAATTAAAATAAAATTCAAAATTAAATATAAAATTTAAATTCAAAATCAAATATAAAATTCAAATTAAAAATAAAAGAAAGTTTTCTATTATTTTCTCTTTAAATTTCTTTTAAAAATTAAATTCTTTTTCTCTTTTTATTTTTCTTTAAAAAATTTAAATTTTAAAAAATAAATAAAATAAAAATATAATTGTTATTTAAATTCAAAATAAAAAGAATCAAAATATAAATTTTTCCAAAATTAAATATAAAAATTTTTCAAATATAAATTTTTAATTTTCATTTTTCAAATTTCTTTTCAAATTTAAAAATAAATAAAAATAAAATAATAAAAATATAATGATTTAAATCTTTTTATTTTTCAAAAGATAATAAATTTAAATTAAATATAAATTCAAATTAAAAGCAGATTCATTAGATTATGAAAAGAAAATTTAAATTTTATTAAATTAAATTTAAATTTAAATATAAATCCAAATTAAAATAAATTCAAAAATAAATCTAAATTAAATATAAATTTAAATTAAAATAAATTTAAATTAAATATAAATTCAAAAAAATAAATTTAAATATAAATTTAAATTAAATATAAATTTAAATTAAATATAAATTTAAATTTAAATTAAATATAAATTAAAAATAAATTCAAATTAAATATAAATATAAATTAAATATAAATTTAAATTAAATATAAATTTAAATTAAATATAAATTTAAATTAAATAATTAATAAAAATAAATAGACCTTCTTTTTTTAAAAGTTATTCAACAAGTTCTTATAAACTTCATTATTATGAAAGTCTTTCAGGTTTTAGAATGGCAATTTTAACAGATCCAACAACTGGTGATTTAACTGATTCTCTTGAATATATTTATGGAGAATTATTTACTAATTATGTTATGAAAAATCCTCTTTATGAAATTGGTCAAGAAATTAAAAGTCAAAAATTTATTTATGAACTTGATCTTTATATTTCAAAACTTCCTTTTTTTAAATAAATTCAAATTCAAATTCATTATAATTTTTTTTTTAATTAATTTTCTATTTTAAATAAAAGAAAAGGAAAGAAAAATAAAATAAAAAAAGGTATTTATTGTTTTTAAAATTTATTTATGAATGAAATTTATTTTTTTGTAAGAATTTAAAAGGAAAAAAATAATTTTTTCCAATTTAAATTTGTTCTATTTTTTTGAAATAAATTGTGTTTTTGAATTAAATTGTATTTTTGAATTAAATTATATTTTTGAAATAAATTATATTTTTGAATTAAATTATATTTTTGAATTAAATTGTTTTTGTTGAATTAAATTATATTTTTGAATTAAATTATTTTTTTGAAATAAATTATTTTTGTTGAAATAAATTATTTTTGTTGAATTAAATTGTATTTTTGAATTAAATTGTATTTTTGAAATAAATTGTATTTTGAATTAAATTATATTTTTTGAATTAAATTATATTTTTGAATTAAATTGTTTTTGAATTAAATTGTTTTTTGAAATTAAATTGTGTTTTTGTTGAATTAAATTGTGTTTGTTGAATTAAATTGTTTTTGAATTAAATTGTTTTTTGAATTAAATTGTTTTTGAATTAAATTGTTTTTGAATTAAATTATGTTTTTGAATTAAATTGTTTTTGAATTAAATTGTATTTTTGAATTAAATTATATTTTTGAATTAAATTATATTTTTGAATTAAATTGTATTTTTGAATTAAATTGTATTTTTGAATTAAATTGTATTTTTGAATTAAATTGTTTTTTGAAATTAAATTGTGTTTGTTGAATTAAATTGTATTTTTGAAATAAATTGTATTTTTGAATTAAATTGTATTTTTGAATTAAATTGTATTTTTGAAATAAATTGTATTTTTGAAATAAATTATTTTTTGAAATAAATTGTATTTTTGAAATAAATTGTATTTTTGAAATAAATTGTTGTTGAATTAAATTGTATTTTTGAATTAATCTTTTTTTGAATTAATCTTTTTTTGAATTAAAGTGTTTGTTGAATTAAATTGTATTTTTGAAATAAATTCTGTTTTTTGAATTAATCTTTTTTCGAATCATCTTTTGGTTTTGATTCATCTTTTGGTTTTGATTCATCTTTTGGTTCTGATTCATCTTTTGGTTTTGATTCCTTTTGTTCACTTGAATTATCAGGACGCATTGCAGGGAAAAGTAAAACCTCTTTAATATTAATATGGTCAGATAAAAACATAGTTAATCTATCAATACCCAAACCCCAACCAGCAGTTGGAGGTAATCCATATTCCAAAGAAGTGCAAAATATTTCATCAATAACTTGAGCTTCTTCATCACCTTTTGCTTTATCTTGAGCTTGTTGTTGAAATCTTTCTCGTTGTATAATTGGATTGTTTAATTCAGTATATGCATTAATTACTTCTTTTCCATTAATAAATAATTCAAATCTTTCTGTTATTCCTTTTTTACTTCGATGATATTTCGCAAGTGGTGACATAATTTCTGGATGATCAATAATAAATGTTGGATTTATGCATTTAGGTTCAACAAAATGTCCAACAAGCTATTTATAAAAGTGTTTTGTTTTGTTTTGATTTTTAAATATTTTGTTTTAAATTTTTAAATTTTTTGATTTACTTTATCAAGTAATCTTGCTGTTGTTCTTGGTGGTGGACATTCAACTCCAAATTCAATACATTTTTGAGAAAGAAAATCATTAGTTTCTTGTGTAGTTAAATCTTCTGGAATCTAAAAAAAAATGAAAAATATTAAAATTAAATATTAAAAATATTAAATATTAAAAATTAAAAATAAATTACTTTAATATTAGCTTCTTTTTCAATTCCTTCAATCATTGGTATCTTATTAAAAGGTGGTGTAAAATCAATTTCAATAAATTGTGCTTCTAACTTTTCTCTTTCCTCTTTAATTTTCTCTTCTTCTAATCTTTTTTGTTCTTCTTTGATTCTTTGTTCATCAGAAATTTTCTTAGTGCTTTTCTTCAATTTATCAAATCCTTTTTGAGTCTTAACAACAGAAGTAATATTTCTTCCATTATAATGATAAACAACTTTATGAGATCCAGTAATATTATAAGCAAGTTGAGAAAGTAAATCTTCAGTAAGCTTCATCAAATCATAATAATCAGCATAAGCCATATAGAATTCACAAGTAGTAAATTCAGGATTATGAGTTAAATCAATACTTTCATTTCTAAATTGTTTTCCAATTTCATAAACTCTATTAATTCCACCAACAACAAGTTCTTTCAAATAAAGCTCAGGTGCAACTCTCATGAATAAATCAATTCCAAGATCATTATGATGAGTAATAAAAGGCTTAGCACTTGCTCCTCCACAAATCATATTCATCATTGGTGTTTCAACTTCTAAAAATCCTTTTTCATCCAAAAAATTTCTTATAAACTTAATGATTCTAGATCTTGTTATAAATGATTCTTTGATATGAGGATTAACTATCAAATCAAGATATCTATGACGATATCGTATTTCTGGGTCTTGAACACCAAAATGTAATGATGGAAGTGCTCTTAAACAAGGAGATAAAATTTCAATTTGTTTTGGAAAAATACTCAATTCTCCTGTTTTACTTTTCCCAATAAATCCTTTAATTCCCACAATGTCTCCTCTTTTAGTTTTGTTGTGAATTGTTGCGAAATCTTGTTCTGAAAATCTTGTATCTGCCATAACCTGTATTTTCATTCCGTTATCATAAAGATCATAAAAAACTAATTTTTGGCTTTGAACTCTTTTGGAAAATAATCTTCCTGCAATAGAATAAATTTCTTCAGGTTTTCTTTCTCCGTTTTTAAGTGAATTGTATTTCTTAATTATGTTTTCTACTGATTCTGTTACTTCATATTTATGTGGATATGGTGTTTCTAATTTGGAAATGGTTTTTACTCGATTTTCATAATATGCTTTTGGATCTTGTGGTTCTTGTTCTTTTTTTAATTGATTAGTTTGTTGTGTTTGATTTTGTTGTTGTTGAAGTTTTTTTTCTTTTTCTTCTTGTTTTCTTTGTTGTCTGAGTCTTCTTTTTTGTTCACTTTTATTAATTTTAATTTTAATTTTAATTTTAATTTTAATTTTTATTTTAATTTTAATTATTAATTTTAATTTTAATATAAATTTTAATTATTAATTTTGATTTTGATTTTTATTTTAATTTTAATTTTAATTTTAATTTTAAATTTAATTTTAATTTTAATTTTAATATAAATTTTAATTTTGAATTTAATTTTATAAATGAATTTTAATTTTAAACAAGAAACCTTTTGCTAATTTTTTCTGTTTCTTGTGTTTCTTGTTGATTTGTTGTTGTTGTTTTTGTTTTTGTTTCTTCAGTTGTTTTTGATTTTGTTTCTTCTGTTGTTTGTGTTTTTTGTTCTTGTGACATTGAATAAAAGAATTATAATAATAATTATAATTAGAATAAGAATAATAATTGAAAGAGAAAAAATGAAAAAAAAAAAATCAAAAAAAAAATTTTTTTAATTAAAAAAAATAAAAAAAGAAGAAAAATGACGAAGAAAAACGAATTACTTATTAATAAAATAAAAATATTTACTAATTATTATTTAAAATAAATAAAAATAGAGATAAAAAAAAACATTTTTTTTAATTTCATTTTTTTCATTTTTTTCATTTTTTTTTTGCTTTTTTTTATTATTTTAATTTCTATATTTTTTTTAATTATTAAAAAGAAATTAAAAATTTAGAAACAGAAATTAAAGAAATTAAAGAAATTAAAGAAATTAAAGAAATTAAAAAATTTAAGTTTTTATTGAAATAAAAAAATTCATTTTGAATAAATCAAAAAAAAAAACAAAAAGAATAAAAATAATGGCAGTATTAAAATTAGTAGTAGTAGGAAGTGGAGCAGTTGGAAAATCTGCACTTTCAGTTCAATTTGTGCATTCAAAATTCATAACGGATTATGAACCAACAATAGAAGATTCATTTCGAAGACAAGTTGAGATAGACAAAGAAGTATGTCTTCTTCACATTCTCGACACAGCAGGACAAGAAGAATTTTCTATTATTCGCGATACACATTTACGTGTTGGCGACGGTTATTTATTAGTCTTTGCAATTGATAATTTTACTTCCTTCACAGAAATTCCAAAATTTCGAGAAAAAATTTTGCTTTCAAAAGAAAGTTCTCAAGTTCCTTTTGTAATTGCTGCAAATAAATGTGATTTGGAAAGTAATAGAAAGGTTTCTGTTGCTGAAGCTAAGGATTTGGCAAAAAGTTTTTCTTGTCCTATTTTTGAAACTTCAGCTAAAACTAGATTTAATGTTGATGAAGTCTTTTTTTGTTTAGCTAGAGAAATTAGGAAAATTAAAAATATTGACCAACAAAATGTTGATAATTCAAAACCTCAACCGAAAAAGAAAAAGAAATGTATTCTTCTTTAATTTCTTTTTATTTGTTCTTTTTTTTTTAATCATTGAAAGAAAAAATTTTTTTTTTGTTCTTTTTTTTTTTGAAAAATTATTTTTGTCAAAATTCTAAGAATATTGACAATTTTCTTAATTTTTGATAATTTTGGATAATTTGGATAATTTACATTTTTCATTTCAATTTCTTTTTTATTTTTTTTCTTTTTTTAATTTTTTCACTTTTTCAAAAATAAAAATCAATCAAAATAAAAATCAATTTTAATTTAAAATATAAAATAGAATTAATTTAAAAATATAAAAATAAAATAAAATATAAATTAAATATAAATTAAAATTAATTAATTTTATTAATATTTAATAAATAAAATATTTTTAATTAATAAATAATCAAAATAAAATCATTTTTAATTTAAAATATAAAATGGAATTAATTTAAAAATATAAAAATAAAATAAAATATAAACTAAATATAAATCAAAATTATTTAATTTTATTAATATTTAATAAATAAAATATTTTTAATTAATAAAAATCATAATAAAATCATTTTTAATTTAAAATATAAAATGGAATTAATTTAAAAATATAAAAATAAAATAAAATATAAATTAAATATAAATCAAAATTAATTAATTTTATTAATATTTAATAAATAAAATATTTTTAATTAATAAATAATCAAAATAAAATCATTTTTAATTTAAAATATAAAATAGAATTAATTTAAAAATATAAAAATAAAATAAAAAATATAAACTAAAATATAAATCAAAAAACTATTTAATTTTATTAATATTTAATAAATAAAAATATTTTTAATTAATAAATAATCAAAATAAAATCATTTTTAATTTAAAATATAAAATAGAATTAATTTAAAAATATAAAAATAAAATAAAATATAAATTAAATATAAATCAAAACTAATTAATTTTATTTATATTTAATAAATAAAATATTTTTAATTAATAAATAATCAAAATAAAATCATTTTTAATTTAAAAATATAAAATGGAATTAATTTAAAAATATAAAAATATAATAAAATATAAATTAAATATAAATCAAAATTATTTAATTTTATTAATATTTAATAAATAAAATATTTTTAATTAATAAATAATCATAATAAAATCAATTTTAATTTAAAATATAAAATAGAATTAATTTAAAAATATAAAAATATAATAAAATATAAATTAAATATAAATCAAAACTAATTAATTTTATTTATATTTAATAAATAAAATATTTTTAATTAATAAATAATCAAAAATAAAATCATTTTTAATTTATAATAAAAATGGAATTAATTTAAAAATATAAAAATAAAATAAAATATAAATTAAATATAAATCAAAATTATTTAATTTTATTAATATTTAATAAATAAAATATTTTTTAATTAATAAATAATCAAAATAAAATCATTTTTAATTTAAAATATAAAAATGGAATTAATTTAAAAATATAAAAATAAAATAAAATATAAACTAAATATAAATCAAAATTAATTAATTTTATTAATATTTAATAAATAAAATATTTTTAATTAATAAATAATCAAAATAAAATCATTTTTAATTTAAAATATAAAATAGAATTAATTTAAAAATATAAAAATAAAATAAAATATAAATTAAATATAAATTAAAACTATTTAATTTTATTTATATTTAATAAATAAAATATTTTTAATTAATAAATAATCAAAATAAAATCATTTTTAATTTAAAATATAAAATAGAATTAATTTAAAAATATAAAAATAAAATAAAATATAAATTAAATATAAATTAAAATTATTTAATTTTATTTATATTTAATAAATAAAATATTTTTAATTAATAAATAATCAAAATAAAATCAATTTTAATTTAAAATATAAAATAGAATTAATTTAAAAATATAAAAATATAATAAAATATAAATTAAATATAAATCAAAACTAATTAATTTTTATTTATATTTAATAAATAAAATATTTTAATTAATAAATAATCATAATAAAATCAATTTTAATTTAAAATAAATAATGGAATTAATTTAAAAATATAAAAATAAAATAAAATATAAATTAAAAATATAAAATCAAAACTATTTAATTTTATTTATATTTAATAAATAAAATATTTTTAATTAATAAATAATCATAATAAAATCAATTTTAATTTAAAATATAAAATAGAATTAATTTAAAAATATAAAAATAATAAAATATAAACTAAATATAAATTAAAAACTAATTAATTTTATTTATATTTAATAAATAAAATATTTTTAATTAATAAATAATCAAAATAAAATCATTTTTAATTTATAATAAAAAATAGAATTAATTTAAAAATATAAAAATAAAATAAAATATAAATTAAATATAAATCAAAACTATTTAATTTTATTTATATTTAATAAATAAAATATTTTTAATTAATAAATAATCAAAATAAAATCAATTTTAATTTAAAATATAAAATAGAATTAATTTAAAAATATAAAAATAAAATAAAATATAAACTAAATATAAATCAAAACTATTTAATTTTATTTATATTTAATAAATAAAATATTTTTAATTAATAAATAATCAAAATAAAATCATTTTTAATTTAAAATATAAAATAGAATTAATTTAAAAATATAAAAATAAAATAAAATATAAATTAAATATAAATCAAAATTAATTAATTTTATTTATATTTAATAAATAAAATATTTTTAAATAAAAAAATAAAAGTGGAATTTGTTGTTTTTATTGAATTGAAAAAGAAAAAGGTTTTTTTTTTAAATGAAAAAGGTTTCCAATTCATCAACTTCCCAAAAACCATCTTGACCAGCAAAATAATTTTTAGATTCTTGTGAATTAGGACTTAAATGAGAAGGAGAAGAATAAAACTTACCAAAATGCCAAGAAAAACCATTATGAAGATCTTCCTTAAAACCCAAATCACCATCACAAAAATCAGGACCCCAATTATAAGAATAGAAAAGAGCTTGATTTGCATGTTCTTCACGAACAGGGAATTTCTGAGGAAGATCACCAGAAGGATTTTTCAAAGTAAAAAGAAAAGCGTTATTGTCTTTGAGATTTCCTGAAACGGTTCCATAACGGAAAGACCAACTTGCGCGATCTCGTTGGAATCCAACTTGAGTATAAGCGCCCATGATAAATCCTTGTTTGGTTCTTACAACAATCAAAATAGGGCCTTTATTATCGCATTTGTCATGCCAAGTAGTTGATTCCCAACCGTCTTTTGATGTTGAAAATCCTAATTTCATTTTTTGGAAAAAGTTCTTTTCAGGAATCCATTTTCTTAAATTGATTTTGTAATCAGTTGTTGTAATAATTGAAGAATCCCAACTATTTCTTGATGAGAAAATCATTGAATCTTTCATTTTTTCTTGCCAAAGTTGATAATTTTTCTCATTTTCATCACTATTTGTACTTTTGGTTGATTCGATTTCTTTTAATGCTTGAGAAATTTCCAAAGGAATTAAACCAGTGTTTAAACTTTTTTCTTTTTCTTCATCAGAAAACTCAATAAACCTGATTTTGTGGATCAAATTCGAAATGGAATTTGCAATTTCCTTCTTCTCTTCAGAATCCATTTCCTCATTTTTTTGCTTGGGATTTGTCTTGTTTTTTCCCCAATCAACAAGTGATTGAAAAATTTCAAATTCATTCCCAATAGTTTCGTTACTTGAAAGAATTTTGATAAGATGTCTTTCTTCAAGTTCATAAAAAAAAGGACTTGTTACAAAAGAAGGGAAATTATCGTAAATAAATTGATAAGAAAAATCAAGAAGTTCTTCAAGATTCATAACTTCAGCAATTTTAAGAACATCAACAACTGTTTCGAATGAAAAATTGCTTTGAATAAATTCGGAAAAAATTGGAACTAATTCCTCAAACAAATATTTTGATGAAAACAATAAAACTTCAACAGCATTTTCTAGCGTGATTAATATTTTTCCTGTGTAAATATACTCTAAAACTGTTTCAAATGTATTTCTTGAAACATCTGGTAATACAATTTTGTTTTCTTGATATTCTTTCATTTTTGAACGAAATAATGACTTGAAATATTCACTTCTTGATGATAAAATTGCTTTGTGACATTTTATTGGTTTTTGTTTTTGGTTTTCATTTAAATTGATTGAATCAAAAAATACTTCGAAATCATAAAAATTTTCTTCATTTTCTGTTTTATTTAAAAGACTTTTTAGATCTTCTGATAATTGTTCTGTGTTTGAATATTCAAGTGTTTTATCAATAATTTGATTTGTTTGAATATTTTGTGTTTTTTGTAAGTTTCGAAACATTTGAGTTAATTCAAAAGTCATTTTAATTAATTTTCAAAAAGAAAAAATGAAAAAAAATTTTTTTTTGGAAAATTTTTATTTTAAAAGTTAGAATTTATCAAAATTTGGAAACTTGAAAACTTTGAAAACTGAAAACTAAATAATTTTTTGATTCATGATTTTGTATATAAGTTATTTTTCTTGATCTAAAACTATTTTATTTTATTTTAATTTATATTTTGATTTTCATTTTGATTTTCAATTTGATTTTCAATTTCATTTTGATTTTGATTTTCATTTTCATTTTGATTTTCATTTTGATTTTCATTTTGATTTTCAAGTTCAATTTCATTTGGATTTTGATTTTGATTTTCATTGGAATTTTCAAGTTCAATTTCATTTGGATTTTCAATTTTTTCTTCTTTATCATTTTGTGAATCTAAAAGTGGAACTTCTAAATTACTTGGATAAGGTGAATAATTAGCAGGATCATATTTTGCAGGATCATATTTTCGATGAGTAAGAAAAGGTTTAATATATTTTCTTTCTAATTTTAATAATCCTTTATTTTTCATATAAGGAATTGGAGGATTCTTTATTTTTGGATTTTAATTTTAATTTAGATTTTAATTTTAATTTTGATTTTGATTTTAATTTTAATTTTGATTTTGATTTTGATTTTAATTTTTATTTTAATTTTAATTTTAATTTTAATTTTAATTTTGATTTTGATTTTGATTTTGATTTTAATTTTGATTTTGATTTTAATTTAGATTTTGATTTTGATTTTAATTTAGATTTTGATTTTAATTTTAATTTTGATTTTGATTTTGATTTTGATTTTGATTTTGATTTTAATTTTAATTTTAATTTTGATTTTAATTTTAATTTTAATTTTGATTTTGATTTTGATTTTAAATTTAATTTTTGATTTTGATTTTAATTTTGATTTTAATTTTGATTTTGATTTTAAATTGATTTTACTTCAACTTGAACATCCAATTTTTTAACTACAATTGTTGTTAATCCACCAAATAAGAAAATTGTAATTAAAACAATAATAAGAGTTGTTGTTAAAATAACAGGGCCATGAGGAGTTGGTAAATCAACACTTAAAGCAAAAGAAACAGCACCACGAAGCCCACTAAACCAAAGTACAAACTGTTTTTTTGCTGAAATTTGATGATTTTTTTTGATTTTATTATTTATCCATGAAAGTGGAGCGATATTAAAGAAACGAGAAATCAAACAAAGAAAAAAGGCAACAAAGATAATTCCCACATGAAAATCATGTTCGAAACAAAATACAGCCAAACCCAAGTAAATAAACACAAAACTCTCTGACATAAATGAGAGTAAATGAGCTAAATTTTTGGTAAGTTCTTTACTTTTTTCACTTAAATTTAAGTAACTATAATGAGCTTGAACAATTCCACAAAATAAAATCCCAGCAATCCCTGATAATCCAAGATCCTCACAAAGAAAATAAGTGCACCAAGCAAACAGAAACAATATTGATGTCTCAATAATTGGAAAATCTCTGACCTTAATGTGTTTTATTAAAAAAGCTGAGATCATTGCATTTAACGCTCCAATTCCAAATGATCCCAAAAAAACCCCAAAGAAAACTCCTAAACTTTTGAAAATGAATACGGCTGTTACGTCGTGATCTCGAAATTTTAAAAATGTTTCTACTAAAACAATTGCAATCGCATCATTAAGTACAGATTCCCCAAAAACATTTGCATAAAGATCTGGATCAACTCCCAATTGTTGAAAAATTGCCAAAACACTAACTAATTTAATTTCAAATCAAAAACAAAATGAAATATTTAAATCAATTTTATATTAATTTTATATCAATTTTATATTAATTTTATATCAATTTTAAATCAATTTTAAATCAATTTTAATTTTGTTCCACTTTTAATTTAATTAAATTAAATAAATTTTTTTAAATTCTTTACCAGGATCAGTTGCTGAAATTATACTTCCAAACAATAAACATTCAATAGTTGAAAGATTAAAAATTGAAGTTTTATGAGAGAAAATTATTAAAAAGCCACCAACAAAAAATGCTGTGATCAATGTCCCCAATATAGCAAATAATAAAATAGATACAATATTCTTAAAGAAATTTCTTTTTTTCAAATTATATCCACTCTAATAAATTTAAATTTAATTACAAAAAAAGAAAGTAAAGATAAAAATTATTATCAAAATAATCAATAAATAAAATTTTCTTTTTATACTTCAAAAATAATATGAGGAAGAAGTAAAATCATAAAAATTTCCCGTTTAAAACCACTAAATTCTCTAATTTCTTCACTTCCTCCACAATGTCTTTTTAATTTTTAATTTTCAAATTTGTTTTTTAAATGAGAAAGAAAAACAATCAAAAAATATTAATCATTTTCTAAAATTTTTTTTTTCTATTTTTTACTTAATAAAAACTCCTACAATGATTCCAATCAAAGAATTCAAACCTGTTTCATGAAAGTAAGTTATTTTTGATCTTCTAAGAAAATGAATTAGAATCATTGCAACTAAACAACAAAAGAAAAACAATAGAAGTCCCCAATGTCCAAACTTTTCTTCAGACATTTTTCTTAACTATTTTTTAAATAAAAATAAAATAAAAATATAAAAAAAAAAAAAAAAAAAAGAAAAAAATGGAAAATTAAAATTGAAGTTTCAAATAAAAAATAAATTTTTTTTTTCAGTTAAATTTTCCATTCTTATTCTCCTTTTTTTTTAATAAAAAAATTCACTTTTTTTCCTTTTGATTATTTTTGATTATTTTATTATTTTTTTTTTCTTTTTGAGTCATTACAAAAAATTTTTGAATTTTTGAATTTTTGAAGAAAAAAAAATTGAAAAAAAAAATAAAAGAAAAATAAAGAAAAAAATTGAATGAATTAAGAAATTATCAATCATTTTAAATCCAAAAAGAACGTTGATTAAATATTCTTGAAGGAGGTTCAAACCAAAGCATTTCTTTTGTGAAATTTTCAAAATCAATTTGATGATAACGACCTCTTTTTGATTGATTAATTTCCTGATTTTCAGTATTTAAATCCAAATCAAAAGTTACTTCATCTGAATAAAATTTGCCAAGATTTTGGTGATAAGGATCTTTTTCTTGTGAATTTAAAATAAATTCAAGTCTTAAAGGTAATTTTAAATTTAATGCATCATTAGAAAAATGGCCATTAATTTGACTTAAATTAGGAAGAATTATAGTTCCATTTCCTTCTCTCTAAAATTTATTTATTTAATATTTTTGAATATTTTTAAATATTATTAAATATTTTTGAATATTTATTAAATATTATTAAATATTTATTTAATATTTATTGAATATTATTAAATATTATTAAATATTTATTTAATATTTTTGAATATTTATTAAATATTTTTTGAATATTTATTAAATATTATTAAATATTTATTTAATATTTTGAATATTTATTTAATATTTATTGAATATTTTTGAATATTTATTGAATATTTTGAATATTAATTGAATATTAATTGAATATTAATTGAATATTATTAAATACTTGTCCTGATTCCATTTCTCCATTATATTTATAATTATGTTGAATAACATATTTGCATTCTTTCCCAACAGGAACTCCATTGTTAAAAGTTCCACTCATTTGATATAAAATTGATTCTTTTACTGTTTCTTGATGCTTTTATTTGATTTTCAGTTTCATTAATGTTAGAATCACTATTATCTTGTTTTTGTGAATGATCTTCTTTTTCTTCTGAATCTGGACCATAAATTGTTAGAATTCCTTTTCCATGAGGAAGACCATTTTCCCATTCACCAGAAAAACCAATTTGATTTTTTCGAAATTTCCCAAATCCATTTCTTAAATTATTTTTCCATGAACCAGTATAATGATGATTTTTTCCCCATATCATTGTTCCATTTCCATGCATTTGATCGAATAACCAATCTCCAGAATATTTTTGAGATTCTTTTTTCCATTCTCCTTTTCCATGTTTCTAAATATATTATTGAATATTTATTGAATATTTTTATTGAATATTTATTATTTTTAAATATTTATTGAATATTTTGAATATTTGAATTTTTTGATATTTTTATTTTTGAATATTTTTGATTTTTTGAATATTTTTATTTTAAATATTTTTAAATGTTTATATTAATATTTTAAATATTTTTATTTTGAATATTTTTATTTTAAATATTTATTAAATATTTTTATTTTAAATATTTATTTAATATTATTGAATATTTATTAAATATTATTTTAAATATTTTTATTTTAAATATTTTTATTTTAAATATTTTTATTTTAAATATTTTTTAAATGTTTCTAAATACAAGATTGTTTTTCCATTGTCCTGCATATTCTTCATTTTCATGATATATTTGTTTTCCTTCTCCTTCTCTAAGATCATTTACCCATTCACCTGTATAAACAATTGAACCATCCTTAAATAAAATACCTTTTCCATTTCTCATATTATCATAAAAATCACCCTCATATGATTCATTATTTGGATAAAAAATTTTGCCTTTCCCTTCAATTTTATCGTTGTGGAAATCACCATCATAAACAACACCTGAAGGGAAAATAACTTTTGCTTTTCCTTCTCTTTTCCCATTAATATAATTACCTTTGAAAATGGTTTTTTTTTGATATCTAATCTTACATTCACCACTTGGCAAATTATTTTTCCAATTGCCATAAAAAACTTCTCCATTTGGATAAGTAAGTTTTCCCTTTCCTTGTTTGATTCCATTTTCAAAATTTCCTCTAAAAATAGTTCTGTTTGGATATATGATTTTGCCAGTTCCAACAGGAACTCCATATTGGAATCTTCCTTGGTAAATCTCGTGATTTAAATAATGATAAGTATCTTTTCTCTTGTATTGTTTGTCTTTTGCTTCTTCCACTGTTATATTGCATTTTTTAGATATTTGCTTTAGAACATAATCAAAAAATGGTTGTCTATTTAACAATTTGATTTCAATTTTTCTTTCTGGAGTCTTGATTTCCACAATATCACCTCTATTTATATCCTCAAGAGAATCGATCCAAACAGAATTAATTGGACACAAATGCTCCAACCAATATTGTTGACGGAGTTGCTCGTTTGGAGTATCTTCATCAAACTCCGCTGGAAGAAACCAAGCCAAACAATTTTCGTATAAAAACAAGAAAATTTCAAAGTTTTCATAATTAGGGTTTTGTGTATAAGAAAGAATATTTCCTTTTTCTTGCAAAATGAAGTTTTCTTGTGATAAAAGAATATCATATTTTGAAATCATTGAAAGATATGAAAAAATGCATGAATCAGGAAATCCACCTTTTGGATCAGGTATATAAGAAGGTGCTTTATTTTCATTTGCATTTGTGTTTGTATTTGTATTTTTATTTGTATCACTATTGCTATTATTTTGTTGACTTTCTTGATTTTTTCCATTTTGAGTATTTTCTTTTTGCTTCCCTTTTTGTTTTTGTTTTTGTTTTTGTTTTTGTTTTTGTTTTTTATCTTTTTCCTTTTCCTTTTCTTCTTGTTTTGGTTTTGATTCTTCTTTTGATTCTTTATTCAATTTTTTATCATCCATTTCTTGATTATCAGAATTTTGGTTGTCAGGATTTTCATTTTTTTCAGATTGTTCTTTAACAGACAATTCTCTTGAAGCCCATTCCAATGCCATTAAATGGTTATCTTGGTCTTCAATGGGATATATTCTTTCAGAAATTTTATTTTTGAATATATTTAATGCTTTAAATGAAGAAACATAATCTGGATGTCTTGAGTTTGTGCACTTTGTTAAGTCTTCAATCATCAAACGATATCGATAAAGACGGATAACAGGATATGTGATTGCCTTCATCATATCGATATCTCCATGTGAATGCGATACATCCTGAAGCATTTTTCCTGTTACTGATGTTCTTTGACATCTTTGTAGTGAATTCAATGCAACTCTGTAATTGCAACAATAATCAATATATACTTTCAATAGTTCTTCTCCATGTTCAACAAAAATATTTCCGAATTGCTGCTTATCACTCCAATTTTGTTTGCGTTTGAGTAATTCCTCCAATATTTTGAGATTGATTCGGAAAATATTTCGAAAATTGAAAAATATTTCATAAAAATCTTTGCTACTAATTGTTTTTGATATTTGCTTCTCTACTTCCGGAATTACACCTTCCACTAAGTTCTTCAAATTCTCAATATATATCTCTTCTGTTTCTAATAATCTAAAAAATATAACAGCTCTTTGTTTGTTACTAAAATTGACTGATTTAGGAAATTCACTTATTGGTTGATTTTTCAAGAAAA
This sequence comes from Anaeramoeba ignava, assembly GCA_028826165.1. Classification (NCBI taxonomy): domain Eukaryota; family Anaeramoebidae; genus Anaeramoeba; species Anaeramoeba ignava. The sequence goes on along the minus strand of JAPDFW010000092.1, from coordinate 654,763 downwards.
CTAAAATTTCATATTGTGTTGATTGTTCAAATTGTGGAACAATTTCATTAATAAAATTTGTCCTTAATTCTTGCAAACAATTTGCAAATAGTGATGAAGAATAATTGCCTTGATTGTATTGATCTGCGACTTCTTTTTTTGTTTTTTCACTAATTTTGATAATTTCTGTATGATTTGGAGAGAAATACTAATAAATTTTTTGAATTTTTGATTTAAATTTAAATTTTGATTTAATTTGAATTTTGATTTAATTTTGATTTTTTACTTGTTGAATAATCCTTTTTGCTGTTGATTGTTGTTGAGACTTGTCAGTAATTTTATTGAAATCATCAAATTCTTTCAAAAGTTTTAAATTTAAAGAAATCCCAATTTCTTGTAAAAATTCCTGAAAATATTGGGTTGATAAAGAATCAATTAAAATACTTTCAAATAATTCAGAACGAAATTTCATTTGGATTTCAGAAGTTTGCGATTGAGTAAAAGTATTAATAGGATTTGGATTAGCATTTGAATTGACTTGATTTTGGGGTTCTGTATTTGAAATATTTGTTTCTTTTTTTGATTTTTCTATTGCTTCTTGTAAAGCTTGCTCCTTTTTTTTCTGATGAGACATTCCTTTAAATATTTTGTTTAAGAAAGATTTCTTTCTCCCTTTTTTTTCCTTTTTCTTTTCTTTTTCCTCCTTTTGCTTTTGCTTTTTATTCATTTGCTCTTGTTTTTTTTTCTGTCTTAAAAGTTCCTTTTCCTTTTTTTTGGATTCAATTTCTTTTTCTTTTTCTTTCTCTTTTTCTTTTTGTATTTTCTTTTTCTCCGATTTATCAGGTTTTTCTTTTGTTTTTTTCTTCTCATTGGATTCAACAAATTTATCAAGAAAATTAGTTGAGCTTAATTGAAGAAGATCCATATTCATATTTTCAAACTTAGTTTTTGCTTGAGAAATTTCTCCACTTTGATCCATTTCTTTTTTCAAAACATCTTCAAGATTACTATTTGCTCGTTGCAATTTATTGTCATCTTGGCTTTTTTCTGGTTTGCTTAACATTTCTCTCCAATCTTCTTTCTTTATATTTTGTAACGGTCGTCTGTTGACAGTTTTTTTCTTTTTCCAAAAACTTCCTTTTCTTTGTATTTTTTTTTCTTTTTCTTTTTCTTTTTCTTTTTCTTTTTCTTGATCGTTACGTTGAAGAGTTGATATTGAATTAATTCTTCGAAATTGTTGATTGTTTTGTTGGTTATTTTTTGGTTGATTATCTTTTTGCATTATTTTTTTTTTTGATTTGATTTTAAAAAAAAAAATATAACGGAATTTAAAAATGAAAATAAAAAAAAATGAAAAAAATGAAAAATTAATTTTTATTTTTTTTTTCATTTTTTTGTTTAAATTAAAAAAAATAAAAAAAATGGATTTTGAAGTTAATTATAATTATTTCTTTTATTCTTGTGATAATTTTAATGATAATAATTGGGGTTGTGTTTATAGAAATCTTCAAACTTTAGTTTCTGCTTTAATTTATTTTAAAAAAATCCCAAAAGAATCACAAATACCAGATATGGAAACATTAGTAACATATTTTTCCAAAGGAAATATTAACGAAAAAGATAGTTTAATTGAAATGTGGATTGAACCACATAATGTGGCACTTTTTTTAGAAGATAATCTCCAATTAAAAGGAAAAGAAATTGTTTATTTTCAATCAGAAAATGCAAAATCAAGAGTTCTTTATACTCCTTTGGATATTTATGATCAGCCCCAAAATTCAAAGTTAGAAGGTCTTGATGGTCTTAATACTCTTGTTTCTATAATTCAAAATCATTTTTCGAATTCAAAATTACCTATAATTGTTGATAATGGAATTTCTAGTTATGTTTTAGCTGATTTACAAAATGATTTTGTTTTAATTATTGATCCCCATAAAACTCAACATGGAACTCAATTCGCTGCTGATAATTTATCTGAATTTTTGCAATCTGAACCTTGTTGGATGCTTTTTATTGTTGATTGAAGAATTTCTTTTTTTTTCCAAATAATAAAAACTTTTTTCCTTTTTTATTTTTTTTTTCATTTTTTTTCTTTTATTTTTTTTTTTTAAAAATGATGATGCAACCTCAAATTAAAAAAAAACATCAAACAAAAAGGAAACACAAACACAAACACAATCAAAATGAAAATGAAAAACAAAAACAAATTAAAAATGAAAATCAAATTCAAATTAAAAAGGAAAAACAAAATCAAAATCAAAAACAAATTGAAATTGAAAATGAAAATCAAAAACAAATTGAAAATCAAATTGAAAAACAAATTGAAAAGGAAAAACAAAATGAAATTGAAAATCAAATTGAAAAGGAAAATCAAAATCAAATTGAAAAGGAAAATCAAAATCAAATTGAAAATCAAAATCAAAAACAAATTGAAAATGAAAAACAAAATAAAATTGAAAAGGAAAATGAAAATCAAAAACAAATTGAAAATCAAAATCAAAAACAAATTGGAAATGAAAATCAAATTCAAAATCAAATTGAAAATGAAAATCAAATTGAAAATCAAATTGAAAATGAAAAACAAATTCAAATTGAAAATCAAATTGAAAATCAAATTCAAAATCAAAATGAAATTGAAAATCAAATTGAAAAGGAAAAACAAAATGAAATTGAAAATCAAATTCAAAATCAAATTGAAAATCAAAAACAAAATCAAAAACAAACTGAAAAGGAAAATCAAAAACAAATTGAAAATCAAATTGAAAATGAAAAACAAATTGAAAAGGAAAATCAAAATCAAATTGAAAATCAAATTAAAAATGAAAATCAAAATCAAATTGAAATTGAAAAGGAAAATCAAAAACAAATTCAAATTGAAAATCAAATTGAAAATCAAAAACAAATTGAAAAGGAAAATCAAAATCAAATTGAAAATCAAATTGAAAATCAAAAACAAATTCAAAATCAAATTCAAATTGAAAATCAAAATCAAATTGAAAATCAAATTGAAAATCAAAATGAAAATCAAATTGAAAATCAAATTAAAAAGGAAAATCAAATTGAAATTGAAAAAGAAAAAGAAAAAGAAAAAGAGATTAAACCATTATTAAAGCATACACATTCTTTTATTTATCCTTCTTTGGAAGAAATGGATGATCAAAATGAAGACGATTTGATTGAACCAGAAAATTATTTATTATTAAGTTCTGAAATTCCAGAAAATTATTCTTTTTTACTTGAAAAAAATTCATTAATTCTTGAAAATCCAATAAAAGAAAAATTTCAAGAGCAATTTCATTCAAAAATTAATGAAAAAATTGATGAAAATATTAATGAAAATATTAATGAAAATATTAATGAAAATATTAATGAAAACATTAATGAAAATATTGATGAAAATGTTAAAGAAAAATTAATGAAAATATTAAAGAAAATGTTAATGAAAATATTAATGAAAATATTGATGAAAATGTTAAAGAAAAAATTAATGAAAATATTAAAGAAAATGTTGAAGAAAATATTAAAGAAAATGTTGAAGAAAATATTGAAGAAAATATTAATGAAAAATTATTAATGAAAATATTAATGAAAATATTAATGAAAATATTAATGAAAATGTTAAAGAAAATATTAATGAAAAATTAAAGAAAATGTTAAAGAAAGTGTTAATGAAAATGTTAAAGAAAATATTAAAGAAAATGTTAAAGAAAAAATTCAAACAAAATTTGAAGCAATAAAACACTTTGAGAAAGTAAGAAAAGAAAATCAAACAAACAAAAAAACATCATTTTATTTTATTAAATATTTATATTCTTTATAAAAAATTTATTGGATTGATAAAAACAAAAAGTTTCTTAACCCTCAAAACCAAAAAGATGAATTTTATGAACTTGTTTTAAATTTTTACAATTTTGAAAAAAAATTACAAGAACTCAAAGAAGAACTTAAAATAAACAAAATAGAAGTAAAAGCTGAAGAAAAAAAAGTTTGGAAATTTAATACCAAAAGTGCATCAAAAAGTGCATTATGTGCAGATAAAAATATTGTGAATGAGACAATAACATATAAAGAAGCAAAACTCAATTTAAAAGATCAAGAAAAATTATCAAGAAGTTTATCTAATTATAGAGAAGAAATCCATTATAGATTAACTTCTTATTTGATTGAATTGGAATTGTCAAAAATTAGAGTTGAAAGTTTTCTTAATAGATTTCTTAAGTTTAAAATCCCATTTTCAATTGATCAATGCAACAACCAAAAACCAACACTTTTGCAACGGAGGAATAGTAATTTTTCTGAATGCGCTTCAATGATTATCCACTATTTATCAATTCTGTTTTATTTTGAAAGAAATTTCTCACTTTCTTTGGATGATCTCAAAATTATTCAAAATGTACAAAAAGAAAAAGAAAAATCAAACAAATCAAAATTTCTTCTCAGTATAAGAAATTGGATCAAAATTCTTGCTTCCATTTTGCTTCGCATTGCCACTCATGAAGATTTACTTGTGATGATGTATTTTTTGTTGCATTCCCCATACTCTTCTGATTGGGCACTTGATTTATTCCAATTCCCAGAAATTATCAATCAAAATACATTTTATCATTTTGTTTGGGTTTATGAATTGTTTTTGGATCCAATTCTTCTTGACGAAAAATTCACAAACACAATTTCAAAGATACATCCTCAAGCAAATCAGGTTGATTTTGAGGAAGATTTCTTTGTTTTTGTGGATCCTAATCCCGAGGCTCCACAACGAAAATGCTTGATTTTTGAATCAGATTACCTTGCCTTTTATTCACAGCTCCCAATAGCATCATTTGCAAAATATATATTTAATGTTGAGCTGCATGATTTCAATACAACAAGCTTATTTCTTCATGAATTTTTAAGGATATCATTTTTGGGGATTGAAAATTTTTCTCAACTTGAATATACAGGATTTCTGAAAATAATTTCAAGCAATATTTGCAATATAATTTCTCACTATTTAGATTATATCCAGAATTTTATGAGTTCCAAATCACAAAAAGATCCGAATTCACCCAATTTTATTTCTCCTTCTTCGATCCAAAAAATGATTGATAACTTTATTCTAGAATCAGTTTCTGTGCTTCTAAAATGCAAAGACAAAAGCGTGTGGTTTTATCTCTCAGAATTCCCATATTATGCATTATCAAATCCAGCTTTGTGGAGGATTTTAGGGATGATATTTACAATCCAATTTGAAAATGAATATGTGATTCAATCCAAAAGTGATTTTGCCAAATTAATGGGAAGCAAGATGAATGAGAATGATTTAGTCAGAAAAAATTTAGCAGAAAAATTAAGTGAAATCCAAGAAGGTCCATATCTTATCCTCTTTCTTTCTGCTTTGGCTTCTTGTCAAAAGCCCGATATTGCATCAACAATTGTGAATGAATTGTTTTATATCACATACAGATTCGAATCAATCGAAGAAACCGTTCAAAATTCTGGACAAAATGTGATTCAACAAATCTGTGATTTTTATCCCAATCTCATTTCACTAGTTTTCCATCTCTCAACAAACACAGAAAATTCAAATCCCATTTCGGAAAACGCTTTGTCGCATTTATTCAATAAAATTCCACTTGATCTTTGGAAGCCGACACCCTCAGATATCAAAACTCTTCGACAATGGATCTCAGCGGAAACAAATTCCTTTAAATTCAAACTTGCAAAATCCATTTTGGATCGTGTTAATTGGGGATTTATTCAAAATCATAATTCGCAGAGATTCAATGATCACCGTTTCTTTATTTTCCCAATTTTTCGGGATGCTCGACTTTATATTTCCTCTTCAAACCAACGCAAAATACTTCTCGAAATGGCGAAGATTGCGATTGGAAATCTCAAATCAAAATCTACTGGTTTATTTTCTTTTTTCACTTCTCGAAACTCTGATTTTGAGGATTGGTGCTGGAATGTTAGTTTGAAAATGACATTTTTCACTCAATTCGGCCAATCTCTGCTCTCAACATTTGAATACCAACAAGACAAAGACAGAGACACAAGTGAAATTGCTTTTCTATTCGATATATTTAAAGAACAAAAAGAAAAAGTCAATCCTTTTGTTTCTTTTGTTTTACTTATTCTCACTAATATTTTGGATGATTTCGAAAACAATCAGGATGATCTTTCCAAACTTTTGGATTCTCTTGTAAATTCTCGCAAATTCATTCATTTGCAAAGACTTTTCCTGTATTTCGTGCCAAGATTTATTTACTCAAATTTTTCCAATGATCAAGACAAACTTACATTCTCAGATGAATTCAAGTCAAACATTGTCGAAGATCAAATTCAAGAAATGAACCAAAGTGGGATACAAACCCTCAATAAGAATTATTATGATAAATTAAATTCTGTTTCATCAAAATTTCGAACTTTTTTCATGAAATACATTATGCAGAAAAAAAGTGTCAGAATTGGATCCAAAGAAAATGGATTTGAAATTGCAAATCTTCTTGAATATTTAGTATCATCTCTTGTGCTTATAAGAACCAATAAAATTGAAGAAGAAAATGCACTTGGACAATTGTGTTCAGCTCCAGAAATGCTCAGTTTTTGGTTAGTTCTTTTAACACAAGAAAACGAATGGATTTCAGATGATTTTTTGAAACAAACCTTGAATCAATTATGCGAACTTTCTTTTAAATATGGAATGAGATGGATTGTTGTTGATTTTTTCAACTGGAAACTCAATCAAATCGCAGAATCTCCAAAAAACATTTCTTCTAAATCAGCATTCAATCTGGATTTATTAATCAATGGGAAAAATGTCAAAAAATATCCATTTTTATTATTTGAAATTCTTCTTGTTGAAACAAAATTGATGGTTTCTAATCGTCAAATATTTGGAAACACAATACTTTTAACCAAGAAAAGTCAACAAACAAAGCAAACACTGGATATCCAGAAATTCATGAAAGATAATTTGTTTCAAGAAAGAAATTTTCAATACTTGAAATGGTGGATGGATGTGATCCAAAACATCCCATCTTCAACATCAATTACACCCCTTTTCATACAGATTTTCTTTGCCTTATTTTTCTCCTATCTGCATAAAAAAGGAGAATGGCCAACAAAATCACAAGTTTATGGCAATCACCTTTTCGAAACAACAGGAATGCCTGAAATTCAAATTCGAAGAAAAATTCTCACAAAAATTTCAGAATTTGACTCTTCAATCAAAATGGAGAGAGATATGCAAATGATGAAAATCGATGCAAACAAAAAACAAAAAGAAAATGAAAGAACATTTTATTATATTAAATACTCACTACTTAGCAATCTAGTTCACGCAATGATTCTTTGGATCAGTGAATATGATCTCGAATCCTTATTTAAACAAGCATACAAAGATTGGCAGAAAGCCAATAGTTCGCCTCAACCAGCAATGGCAAATATCCCAAATTCAGTTCAAATTGTTAATGAGCTCCAATTCGAACGTCTATGTTCAGTTACAGTTAATTCACCACTTGATCAAATTGATTACAATTTTGGTTTTTTCTCTCAAAAAGATTCAAATCAGCAGCAAAACATAATTTCAAAGAATCAAATAAACGACCAACAATGGCTTTGGTTGGATCTTATTGATTTTAGAAAAATATTTATTATTGAACCAAAACTTTTCCCTGTTTTTTTCATGAATTTTAAAATACAAACAGAACACGAATCTTTATACTCGGATATGAAAGTTGGGAATATTACTGAGAACAAAGAACTCACTGGTTCTCAGCTTTTAAATATTCCCGAAATGGTTTTCAAGGTTAGTGATGATTTCATTCATGTTGTTATTTGGGAAAATGTTGACCAAAACCAACAAGCGCAAATCAACAAAAATTTCCATCATAATTTGAGTATTTTAATTCAATCCTCAAATCATTTTCTTGGCAATTTGAAAACCCACAGAAAACTTGATATGGAACTTTTGGAGAAGATTTCTAAATTATATATGAACCAAATCACGGAAAAAGTTGTTGAGAAACCATGTGGATTTCTATGTTCAGGAAAAGCAGTTATTATCTTCCAAATAACTGAAGTTGTCAAGAATGTTCGGGAAAATATTCTTATTCGTGAAAACAGAAAAAAAACAGAAATGCTTGTTTATTCCAATGAGGATTCAATAAGCTTTTTTGAGAAAGCAAATCCAAATCAGGCAATTCTTCCAACCGAAGCATGCTCTTCTGTGATTAATCTTGAAAATATCATCCAATCACTCATACTTTCTTATCGTCAAACAAATGATTTTCAATTGAAATATTTGGGAACACAATGGTTTTATTATCTTTTTTCGCAACTATTCCCAACAGATCAAAACAAAAACAACAACAATAATAATAATAATTTCGATAATTCTTATGCTTTTACAAATGAAGATTGCATTTCTGTTGCTCAATTTCTCTATGATTGCAACATTTTCCCTAAAAATTATCTCAAGGAATTGATCCACAAATTAGATCAAGAAGAAGAACGATTGAAAATCAAATCTCGTCAAGAGGATTTTAAAAATTTAATCAGTTTTGAAACAATGAAAAACTCAGATTTGTGCAGATTCCCAGTGAATCGGATATTGCACCAAATGCTTGAATATCTTGGCAAGAATTTTCTTGTTCAAGAAGATCCCAATCATCAACTGCAACTATTCCATTTGATGAACAACAATCCACTCTCAATCCCCATTCTCCATAATCTGTTTTATCCTCACAAACTTACATCTTCAATGAGCGACATGTTTTCTACACTTGTTATGAAACTGGTTTATTTGCATAAATTTGTTGGTGATGTCGATGAGAAAGAAACAACTCGAGAATATTTCAAAAAAATCTCAGCAAATAAATTATTTCATTACTTTTTATACAAATTACTCAATCTACTTGCTCTTCGCTTTAATTTTTATGAATGGATCATAAACAAACCAAATACTCAACAAGTCAAGCAATCAATAGATTTACTCATTTCAATATTATCAGTAGATGTCCACAAAAAAAACCCTCAACTCTTCAATCACAGTTTGGAATCCTTAATGCAAATCATTTCACTTCAATTTCCTGATATTGTTCCTTATATCATACAGAAAATGATTGAGACTAGTTTTTATGGGAATCTTGATGTTAAATCTTGGGAAATTGCTACCAAAATCAAACCTTTTTCAGTCTCACAACACAAATTTCTTTTCAAAATTTCCCAAATATTTGAAAAATCTTTGATTCAATTCCGAAATAATTCCATTATTCTTTCTTTAATAGGAAAACTTGAGAATCACATCCCAAGTTTAATTCAAATTTTTGTTCAATTTTCTCAGCAATTATCATCAGATATTACCTTCAAAATTCATCAGAAGTATCAAGTTTATCTGGAAAAAATTCAACAATACCAGATTGAATCAATTTTCTCAAACAAAGAAATGGAAAAACAAAAAGTATTTATTGGGAAAAGACCTGCTCATTTCCAATCATTTATCAATTTTTTCCAGCCATTTTTAATTAATTTTGTAATTGAAGCAAAATCAATGGATCAATCTTCATTGAAAAATTCAGAACTATATTTGCACAAGTTTCAAAACATGATTTTGATACCACCATTTAACATTAAATCAACAAAAGAAATTGATTTATTCAACCAAATTTTATTCTCGTTTTGTTCGTGTTTTTCTCATCTTTGTAAAATGGATCAATCAACTCTTCCAATTCTTTTGCATTATTTGTGCACAGAAGTGCTTGTAAATGAGCTTCCTCCAATACCTTTATTATTTGGATATTATTTGTCAAATTATCTTCCTTGGCAAAATTTCCCAATTTCAAAACCAAATGTATTTGTTTTATTAACACTCATGTCGAGACTTCCTGAATCAGGATATAATCATTTGGCAATTCACATTTTTTCAAGACTTCCTTGGGAAAGTATTCTTTCTCAGTTAAATTTTGAATCACAAAATATCAAAGATTCCATTTTGTTTCTTATTCTAGATCTCACTATCAAAATTATATTTTTGTTCCAAAAAGCTCCATTTAATCATATCAAGGATGTTGATATCAATGATATTTCCAATTTCCAGACAACAATTATCGATCTTTTTGGATTTCCTGTTGTTTCTTATTCTGAAAATCAAGTGAATGATCCAAATCAAAAAACTGATATTTATTCCATTTCAAAATCACATTTTGTTTGGAGATATTTGTCATCACAAAAATATCTTGAAATTACAAATCGGATTATTTCTTTGAAATCTCAAATTGTCTTGAATAAATCAAAGTTATATAATATTTATGAACCAAATTCCCAAGCATTCCCCGAAAGAAATTGACTCCTTTGAAGATAAGCTAATATATGCTCTTAAAATACTAAGATCTGTCGGAAATTTCCAGATAGGAAATGATGCAGAAAATAAATTAGATTCCTATCTTACTCTTGTTTTTGAGGTTCTTTCCAATTCAAAAGTGGATTTATCGAGCATAACTCTAAATAATGAAGATCAAAATGAAGAAAAAACGGATTATGGAAATAAAATAATGAGTTCTTTATATACAGTAAAGGAAAATATAAAAAAAAAGATTCTTGATTTTTTACCCAAAAAATCCAATGGAAATGAACAAGCAAACAAAATTGATAATGAAGAGAATCAAAATGAAAAATTTACTCTTACAGAAGTTAGTATAAGCAATTTTGCGTTTTTATCCTCAAGCAATTTTAGAGAAATTTTCCGAGATTCATTGATGTTAATCAAGATGATGAATCGGAAAAGTAGTCAGAATAAAGATCCAAAACAATATTCAAATTATCAAATTCAAAAACAGATTAATTCAAGAGAACTTTTAGGCACAATTTTACCTTTACTTAATTCATCAGAACAAGAAAGTGTGCTATTTCTTGCAGAATTAATTAAGTTCATTCAATCAAGCAAAGAACTTGTTGTGGATATTATGATGGGTTCATTTCAAAAGATTTACTCCTTTCAAACACTTTCAATTATTTATGAATTATGTTTGGAAAAATATTTTGCTTCTTTTTTCTCAATTTCAAATCTATTTGGTTTTTTCCAAATCCCGGAAATTCATGAATTAGAGTTTATTCAATCTTGTTTGAAAAATGATTGTGTTTACACATTAACAGCTACTTTTCTTCAGAAAATTGAATCCCAATCAGTTCTAAGTTTCAATTCGAAATCAAAAGAAGATGAAAAAACAAAAGAAGAAATAAAATCTCTAGTTGATCAAGAATTATATCCTTTACAAATAGATGATGCTAATGAAAAACCAATCAAAATGCTAGATCCAAATGTTGCTATTGAATTATTGAATCATTTATTTTTTTGGATCAAATCTTTTGATCTGAAGCCAGAAAATTCATTCAAGATTTTCTTAATACTTGAGATTTGGATGAATCATTTCCGTAATTTATTTAAGGTTAATGGACAAATTATCCAAAATCAAAAATCACAATTTTTCAAAATGTTTGAAATTTTGGAAAAATTATCTATGGATTCATATGAAGAAAAAGCAAAAGCAGGTTTGAAAGGATTAGTTGGATATGGAGTTGACAAAATTCCATCAAAAGTTCCTATTGAGGTTCGTTTTTGTGCCAAAATAATAACAATTTGTTATGCAATAATGTTTTCAACAGGAGGAAAACAAGAAAAGGAAGTTTTAACAACAAAAATGAAAGAAGAATTAAATATTCAAAAAAGAATTGAAAAAGTAGATTTTTTCTTTAAAAATGAGATTGATTTTACAAATGAAATTCCACAAAAAATAATAGAAATGAATGTTGAAAAAATGTGGGATGATTTGAAAGCTTTAACAATAGTTAATAATGGAGAATATTCAGGATATCAAGAAGAAGTTAATAAATTAGAATTATTATTATTTGAGGAAAAATCAGAAAATAATGAAGATGTTTTGATTTATTTGATAAAGAATATTTTAAGTGCTAAAGTAGGATGGTTTTATTTAAAATTATTTGAAGAAATAAGAGGATTAATGAATTGGAAGACGAAAGAAAAATAATTTAAATTTAAAATTCATTTATAAAATTAAAATTGAAATTAAATGAATTGGAATTAAAATTAAAATTTAAATTAAAATTAAATTTGAAATTGAAATTAAAATTGAAATTAAAATTTAAAATTAAAATTAAATGAATTGGAATGAAAGAAATTCAATCTTTTTTATTCTTTTTTTTTGGAAAATTTTTGAAAGAAAAAAGAAATGAAAAAAAAAAAAGATTTGTTTTGATTTGTTTTGATTTGTTTTGATTTGTTTTGATTTAATTGAAAATATCAAAAAGGTCAACATTTTCATCTGATTCATTATCTGAATGATCACTATTAAATGGTTCAGGATTTGGTTCAGGTTCAGGTTTAGGTTTTGGTTCAATAAATTCAGTAATTTCTTTTGGTGAAAAATTTGAGGAAACTAAATCTCTACAATTTTCAAATAAATCTAAAAGATCAACTCCTCGAATTGCTAAAAGTAATTGTTCAATCTCTTTTCTTTCAATTTGAATATTTGATGCTCGAAATACTTTTTCAAAATCTTCAATTTGCGGATTTGGATTCCCGCCTAACACCAAAAGCATTAAAGCTAATATGTTACGCATATTTAAGGAATTTCAAAATCAAAAATAAAAAAATGATAAAATAAAAAAATGAAAAATGAAAAAATGAAAAAAAAAATAATTTTTATTTAAACATCAGATGACGTAATTTGAAAACGTAATTTTTCTCCTTTTTCTTTTAAATTTCTTTTAAAATATCTTTTAAAATCAAAATATTTATTAATAATAAATTAAAATATATTTAAATTTTAAATATAATATTAATTTAAAAATAAAAAGTGGAATAAATAATAAAATAAATAAAATATTAAATAATAATAATTAATAATTAATAATAAAATTAATTTAAAATATATTTTAAAATCAAAATATTTATTAATAATAAATTAAAATATATTTAAATTTTAATATAATATTAATTTAAAAATAAAAAGTGGAATAAATAATAAAATAAATAAAATATTAAATAATAATAATTAATAATTAATAATAGAATTAATTTAAAATATATTTTAAAATCAAAATATTTATTAATAATAAATTAAAATATATTTAAATTTTAATATAATATTAATTTAAAAATAAAAAGTGGAATAAATAATAAAATAAATAAAATATTAAATAATAATAATTTAATAATTAATAATAAAATTAATTTAAAATATATTTTAAAATCAAAATATTTATTAATAATAAATTAAAAATAGATTTAAATTTTTAATATAATATTAATATAAAAATAAAAAGTGGAATAAATAATAAAATAGATAAAATATTAAATAATAATAATAAATAATTTATAATAGAATTAATTTAAAAATATATTTCTAAATCAAAATAATTATTAATAATAAATTAAAATATATTTAAATTTAAATATAATATTAATATAAAAATAAAAAGTGGAATAAATAATAAAATAAATAAAATATTAAATAATGATAATTAATAATTTATAATAGAATTAATTTAAAATATATTTTAAAAATCAAAATATTTATTAATAATAAATTAAAATAGATTTAAATTTAAATATAATATTAATTTAAAAAATAAAAAGTGGAATAAATAATAAAATAAATAAAATATTAAATAATGATAATTAATAATTAATAATAGAATTAATTTAAAATATATTTTAAAATCAAAATATTTATTAATAATAAATTAAAATAAATTTAAATTTAAATATAATATTAATATAAAAAAATAAAAAGTGGAATAAATAATAAAATAAAATAAAATATTAAATAATAATAATTAATAATTAATAATAGAATTAATTTAAAATATCTTTCTAAATCAAAATATTTATTAATAATAAATTAAAATATATTTAAATTTAAATATAATATTAATTTAAAAATAAAAAGTGGAATAAATAATAAAATAAATAAAATATTAAATAATAATAATTTATAATTTATAATAGAATTAATTTTAAAATATATTTCTAAATCAAAATATTTATTAATAATAAATTAAAATATATTTAAATTTTAATATAATATTAATTTAAAAATAAAAAGTGGAATAAATAATAAAATAAATAAAATATTAAATAATAATAATTAATAATTAATAATAAAATTAATTTAAAAATATATTTTAAAATCAAAATATTTATTAATAATAAATTAAAATATATTTAAATTTTAAATATAATATTAATTTAAAAATAAAAAGTGGAATAAATAATAAAATAAATAAAATATTAAATAATAATTAATAATTAATAATAGAATTAATTTAAAATATATTTTAAAATCAAAATATTTATTAATAATAAATTAAAATAGATTTAAATTTAAATATAATATTAATATAAAAATAAAAAGTGGAATAAATAATAAAATAAATAAAATATTAAATAATAATAATTAATAATTAATAATAAAATTAATTTAAAATATATTTTAAAAATCAAAATGTTTATTAATAATAAATTAAAATATAAATTTAAATTTAAATATAATATTAATATAAAAATAAAAAGTGGAATAAATAATAAAATAAAATAAATAAAATATTAAATAATAATAATTAATAATTAATAATAGAATTAATTTAAAATATATTTCTAAATCAAAATATTTATTAACATTAAATTAAAATAGATTTAAATTTTAATATAATATTAATTTAAAAATAAAAAGTGGAATAAATAATAAAATAAATAAAATATTAAATAATAATAATTAATAATTAATAATATAATTAATTTAAAATATATTTTAAAATCAAAATATTTATTAATAATAAATTAAAAATATATTTAAATTTAAATATATAATATTAATTTAAAAAATAAAAAGTGGAATAAATAATAAAATAAATAAAATATTAAATAATAATAATTAATAATTTTATAATAGAATTAATTTAAAATATATTTCTAAATCAAAATAATTATTAATATTAAATTAAAATATATTTAAATTTAAATATAATATTAATATAAAAATAAAAAGTGGAATAAATAATAAAATAAATAAAATATTAAATAATAATAATTAATAATTTATAATAGAATTAATTTAAAATATATTTTAAAATCAAAATATTTATTAATAATAAATTAAAATAGATTTAAATTTAAATATAATATTAATATAAAAAATAAAAAGTGGAATAAATAATAAAAATAAATAAAATATTAAATAATAATAATTAATAATTAATAATAGAATTAATTTAAAATATATTTCTAAATCAAAATAATTATTAATAATAAATTAAAAATAAATTTAAATTTAAATATAATATTAATATAAAAAATAAAAAGTGGAATAAATAATAAAATAAATAAAAATATTAAATAATAATAAATAATTTATAATAAAATTAATTTAAAATATATTTTAAAATCAAAATATTTATTAACATTAAATTAAAATAGATTTAAATTTTTAATATAATATTAATATAAAAATAAAAAGTGGAATAAATAAATAATAAAATAAATAAAATATTAAATAATAATAATTAATAATTAATAATAGAATTAATTTAAAATATATTTTTAAAATCAAAATATTTATTAATAATAAATTAAAATAGATTTTAAATTTTAATATAATATTAATTTAAAAATAAAAAGTGGAATAAATAATAAAATAAATAAAATATTAAATAATAATAATTAATAATTAATAATAGAATTAATTTAAAAATATATTTTAAAATCAAAAATAATTATTAATAATAAATTAAAAATAGATTTAAATTTTAATATAATATTAATTTTAAAAATAAAAAGTGGAATAAATAATAAAATAAATAAAATATTAAATAATAATAATTAATAATAATTAATAAAATTAATTTTAAAATATATTTTAAAAATCAAAAATATTTATTAATAATAAATTAAAATATATTTAAAATTTAATATAATATTAATATAAAAATAAAAAGTGGAATAAATAATAAAATAAATAAAATATTAAATAATAATAATTAATAATTTATAATAGAATTAATTTAAAAATATATTTTAAAATCAAAATATTTATTAATATTAAATTAAAAATAAATTTAAATTTAAATATAATATTAATTTAAAAATAAAAAGTGGAATAAATAATAAAATAAATAAAATATTAAATAATAATAATAAATAATTAATAATAGAATTAATTTAAAAATATATTTCTAAATCAAAATATTTATTAATAATAAATTAAAAATAAATTTAAATTTAAATATAATATTAATTTAAAAATAAAAAGTGGAATAAATAATAAAATAAATAAAATATTAAATAATAATAATAAATAATTTATAATAGAATTAATTTAAAATATATTTTAAAATCAAAATATTTATTAATAATAAATTAAAATATATTTAAATTTAAATATAATATTAATTTAAAAATAAAAAGTGGAATAAATAATAAAATAAATAAAATATTAAATAATAATAATTAATAATTTATAATAGAATTAATTTAAAATATATTTCTAAAATCAAAATATTTATTAACAATAAATTAAAAACAAAAAGAAAAAACTATTTAAAGTAATTAAAATTTTTTGATTTTTTTTTTTCATTTTTCTTCATTCATTTTTTTTTTAATTTTTTGTTCATTTATTTATAAATAAAAATGTCTCAAAAAAAATATAAAATTATTGAAGGAAATAGTAAAAAATTTACAGATCCATCAAAACATAAAATTTGTCCAATATTTTTATTTTCACAAACAAAAAAGAAAAATAACGATCAATTAAAAAATCAATTTGAAAATCAAAATCAAAATCAAAATCAATTAGAAAATCAAAATCAAAATCAAAATCAAAATCAATTAAAAAATGAAAATGAAAATGAAAATGAAAATCAAAATCAAAATCAAAATCAATTAAAAAATCAATTAAAAAATCAAAATCAAAATCAATTAGAAAATCAAAATCAAAATCAAAATCAAAATCAAAATCAAAATCAATTAAAAAATCAAAATCAAAATCAATTAAAAAATGAAAATGAAAATGAAAATGAAAATGAAAATCAAAATCAAAATCAATTAAAAAATCAATTAAAAAATGAAAATGAAAATCAATTAGAAAATGAAAATCAATTAGAAAATGAAAATCAATTAAAAAATCAAAGCCAAGATAAATTACAACAATTCAAATTCATTCAAAATTCAAAACAAAATTCTAATAACCCAGAAAATTATTCCAAAAATCAATCAAAAAAAAAATCAAAAACTTTCGAAGTTAAACCAAAAATTCTGGAAACATCAACAATAAAAGAAGAAAAAAAAACCAAAGAGAAAGGAAAAGATAAATCAAACAAACTAACAGAATTAGAAAAACAATATATAAAATTGAAAAAAGAGTATCCAGACACAATTTTGTTTGTTCAATCAGGATATAGATTTGTATTATTTGAAAAAGACGCAGAAATTGTGTCATCAATATTAAATATCACAACTTATAAACATAAAAACTTATTAAACGCATCAATTCCAGTGAATCGTATTGATATTCATGTTTCTCGAGTAGTTGATGCTGGATTCAAAGTTGGAGTTGTTAGACAAACAATTGAATCAGCCAAAAGAAAATTTAGTGATAAAAAAAGCGGTCTTTTTGATAGAGAGATGTCTGAGATGTATACCAAAAGCACAATGATAAACTCTCCATTGAGTCATGAAGGAATCCTTGATTCATCTTCGTTTTCCTATCTTGTTTCCGTTTCGACTAATTTTGATGGACAATCAGATCGTCATGTTCATAAAGATGATCCTGAAAAAGTGATTTTTGTGATTGCTGTTGATACCCAAACCGGAGAGATTATTTACGGGGATTTCCAAGGGAAATGGAAAGAAGAACGTTTTATTAAATTTATTCGATCCATTCAACCTTCTGAGTTTCTTATTCCTTCTTCAAAATGGTTTTCTTATGGAAGAATTATTCAAGGATTAGCGTTTGAATTCAATTCTAGAATTGAGAAACAATCTTTTAGTGATTATAAAAAAAGCAAGGATTTCCTGTTTCAATTCTACCAAAAAACTGAGAAAAACAAAGAAAATAATTCATTGCATTCAAAACCTGATAATTACCAAAAAATAAAGAGTATTTTATCAAAGGGGTTGATGATATCACTTGCCAAAGTGATTGAATACATGCAAGTCTTCAATCTTTCCAAATTGTTTATTTTTCCCGATAATTTTCATTCAGTGGATGATTTTCGATACCAAAATGTTGAGCTTGATTCAAACACAATTCGGAATTTAGGTATACTAATTGATGAGAATGAGATTGGAACAATTTCTGGAGATTCCAATGAGCCTCGAAGCTTGTTTGAGTTTATGAGACACACACTGACTCCATTTGGAAGTCGAATGCTGAAAAAATGGATCATTTCTCCTTTGAATAATCTTGAGAAGATCACACAAAGACTTGATGCCGTTTCAGAACTTGTTGAAAATGAAGCACTTTCTTCTTTTGTGATTTCTTCGTTGAATCAATACAAACTTCCCGATTTGGAAAAAGGATTGACAAGAATTAGTTTAGGAAAAGTTTTGCCAAATGAGTTTATTCGATTCACAAAAGCGCTGAGTTCCTCGATTGATTTTCTCAAGTCAAAACCTTTACAGGAATGTAAATCAGGTTTATTAGGGAAATTTCCTCTTGACTTTCTTGATCAGTCGGGATCATATGTTTCTTCTTTTATGAGCAAGATCTGCAAAGATGAGACATCCATTTCGAATATTTTCAAGGATATTAAAAAGAATTTCCCTCAAATTTGGGAAGAAAAGCAAAAAATTGCAGAGATTGAGGGTTATCTCAATGGTGAATATCTGGAAGAAATTCGTGATATTCTTAATGATTCCTCTATCAATTACACCAAAGTTTCAGAAAACGAGTTTCTGATTCAAGTTCCTAATACAAAGAAAGCCAAATCCAAAAAAATACCTGATGACTGGATTTCAATCTCCAAAACAAAGAAGTTCACACGTTTTCACACTTCTGTAATTGTTTCCAAAATCAAAGACATTCAGTATCATCGAGTTGTTTTGGATCAAACAATTAAATTTGAATGGAAAAAATTCCAACAAGATTTTGCGCGAGAATATCAGTCATTTTCACAACTAATCCACAAAATAAGCGTGATTGATTGCCTTCAGTCTTTATGGAGAATATCGAAAAGAGAAGGATTCACACGTCCAGAACTGATTGAAAGTGATGGAGAAAATGAATCACAACTTGTGATTCGTGAAGGAAGACATCCAGTATTAGAAACCGAATATTTCCTTTTGTGCCTAACAGCGTTGATCTTTCTTCACAGAAAATTCTTCTTTTATCAGGACCAAACATGTCTGGAAAATCCACTTTTTCGAGAATGGTTGCATTGATTGTAATTATGGGTCAAATTGGATGTTTTGTTCCTGCAAGTTATGTGAGGTTTTCCGTGTTTAATTTTATTGGAACACGAATGGGAGCAGGAGATGATCTTCTCCACCAGAAAAGTACTTTCATGTGTGAACTTGAGGAAACATCAACACTTCTTGATATGGCAAATCCACGGTCTCTTTTGATTATTGATGAGCTTGGAAGAGGAACATCTACTTTTGATGGAACAGCAATCGCTTCTGCTGTTGTTGATTATCTTTTGACTACAAAATGTCTTGCTGTTTTTTCAACTCATTTGCATCTTTTGATAGATGCTTTTAGAAACCGTCAAGAAATTCAAACCCTTTATATGTCTTTTACTCAAACTTCAGATCATCAACTTGTTTTGTTATATTCTCTTGTTCAAGGTGTTTGTCCTTCTTCTTTTGGTATTCAAGTTGCAAAAATGGCTAATTTACCTGATTTGGTTATAAATCATGCAAATAAAGCTGTTGATTTATTTGGTGAATATTTCCAACAAATTAGTGATAATTCTGGAAAGAATCAAATTAAAATTAAAAAATAATAATAATAATAATAATAATAATTCAAATAAAATTGAAGTAAATGATGATGATTTAGAACTTTTTAAAAAATTAATGAATTTAACACAAAATGATTCAAATCTTCTTTCTTGGTATTCTTCAATTTTATTAGAATTTATGAAAAGAAATGAAAAGAAAATTTAATAAAGAAAAACAAATTTCGATTCAAATCCAAATTTTCAAATTCAAATTTTTTATTGTTTTTGTTTTATTCAAAAAAAAAAAAAAAAAGAAATTCATTTTTACCAATAAGATTGGAAAATTTGTTCATGAAAACAATTCAAACGGATGAAATGATAAACATAAACGAAAAGTCCAGGAAATCTAACAAAAAAATAATTCAAATAATTATCTGGAATAGGACCAAGAGTTTGTTGAAGTTGAATAGGCAAATCTTTAAAATGATTTTTTTTATTACGAATAACTCTTAAAAGATCTCTAAGAAATTCACCTTTATATTGACGATAATTTTTAAGATTGTCTAATAAAGCAGTATCACAAAATTCCATCCAATTTTGCCCAATAATTCTTGATCGATGTTTTTCAAATTTTTGAACTAAAAGTGAAGATTGATTTTCAAATTCCAAAATATCACTTGCATCAATTAGAAAATTAAGTTTTTGTTCAGGTTTCCAAAACATGGGATGTTTAGTAACTTCATTAATTGTGGGTCTTTTTTGAGGATCCTTTTCAAGCATCCATGAAACCAAATCATATTCAATCGGGAATTTTTCAATTAAATGCAAATTCTTTGGATTAAAGCTTGTAATATTGGATTCAATTTCAAAAGAATCTCCAAATGGATGAACACCTTGAGTAAGAGCATAAAAAAACACACATCCAATTGAAAAAACATCCACTGAAGATGTGTGCTTTTGATTAAGTAAAATCTCAGGAGATCTCCATCCATGTGTTCCTCGTATTTTTGAGGAAGATTCGGAGATTGTTGTTTTTTCTTCTTCAATTTTTTTGCTTAATCCCATGTCAGAAATTTTCACAGTTCCATTTTTATCAAGTAAAATATTAAGAGGTTTGATATCATAATGAATGATGTTGATTGAATGAAGAAATCCTACTCCATTTGCAATCTGTTTGAGGATATTATATAGCTGAACTGTGGGTTCTTTTTTTTCTCCATAACATTTGAAAGGATGATTTTTGTTATCTTTGATAATATCTTCAAATGTAAATGGACAAAAT
Organism: Anaeramoeba ignava; assembly: GCA_028826165.1. Classification (NCBI taxonomy): domain Eukaryota; family Anaeramoebidae; genus Anaeramoeba; species Anaeramoeba ignava. Next base: position 633,567 of record JAPDFW010000092.1, on the reverse strand, counting down.
TGTAATGCGATATAAACAAAATCATTGAATTCTTTTGTTGAATAATATTTGACTACATTTGGATGGTCATCACTTTCAAGAAGTGTTTGAACCTCTTTTTGAAATGTTGAAGAACAAAATTCTTTGATCATTCTTTTAACTGCAACTTTTCTTTTATTTAATATTCCTTCATAAACAACTGTTCCGTTTGAACCATAACCAATAATATTTTTAGAAACATTTAAATCGCCTATTACAATTTCATTTAGATTTAGATTTGAATTTGAATTTGAATTTGGATTTGAATTTAAAGAAATTTCGATATTGTTATTATTATTATTATTTAAATTTTCTTCCTTAATTTTCTGGTTTTTTTTCTTTTTAATTTTTCTCAAAAATCTATTTCCAATATGAAGTAAAACAAACACAAATACGAAAATAGTAATAATCCAATGAATTTGATCCTTAATTAAAAAATTTTTTGGAGGGATTTGATTATCAAGAATAAAATCCTTGATTGTTTGCACATCAAGACGATCTCTTGCACTATGAACACCATATAAACATTCCCATATATTTGAATTACACAAAGTAGAATATTGAGAGAAATTTGAAATATCCAAAGGAATCAGTTGTCCTTGAGTATGAGGTGAATCTGAGAGTAAAAGTTGACTTTTTTGATCAAAAAGTTCGTTGAATAAAATGTGTTGAATTGGATAATCAAGATAAGTCCATGTTTTTGGATTATCAAGAATATAATATTGATCTTGATATTTTGATATGAAAATTTGAGAGATCAAAAGTGGTCCAAAAAATCCATAATCCTTCCATTGAACAATATCTTTTTCAATTGAATCAAGTAGATTTTCTTCGTTATAAACAATAGAAAAATCTTCTCCAATAGAATTATCTTGGAAAAATCCAACTTCATAATTTAATTTTCCTAAATCCGATGTAAAAAGATATGCAGGAGGTGATGATAATTGCATGCTCCATTCAATTTTTGAAGTTATTGTGTTAAATAAAAGCACTGTTCCATTTTGAAGTGTTATTATATAATAATTTGAATCAATTTCATTTACTTTTGAATCCATTTTGATTTCTTCAAAAAAGGGATTGATCATATGAAAATTTGAGAATGACATATTCCAAAGATTTTGTGTTGTTTCTTGATCAATTGCAAATATTAAGTTATCCGAACGAACAAGTACTATAATATCTTGTTGTATTTCGTTTTTGCATTGACTAACTGTATTTTCATCATCTAAAGCTTGTGAACTAATTATTTCTCCATTTTTATTGTTAATGCAAAGTAGGTTTGTTTTTTTGCTTGTTAAGTATATTGTTCCATCTGAAGAAACGTAAGGTGATTCCATGAATATTTTCATTGGAACAAGGCGTGGCTATTTTATTTATTTTATTAATTTAATTTAATTTAATTTATAATTTTAATTTATAATTTAATTTATAATTTTATTTATAATTTTATTTATAATTTAATTTATAATTTAATTTATAATTTAATTTATAATTTAATTTATAATTTAATTTATAATTTTATTTATAATTTAATTTATAATTTTATTTATAATTTAATTTATAATTTTATTTATAATTTAATTTATAATTTTATTTATAATTTAATTTATAATTTTATTTATAATTTTATTTATAATTTTATTTATAATTTTATTTATAATTTTATTTATAATTTAATTTATAATTTATAATTTATTTATAATTTTATTTATAATTTTTATTTATAATTTAATTTATAATTTTATTTATAATTTTATTTATAATTTTAATTTATAATTTTATTTATAATTTTATTTTTAATTTTATTTATAATTTAATTTATAATTTTTATTTATAATTTTATTTATAACTTAATTTATATTTATATTTATAATTTAATTTATATTTTAATTTATAATTTTATTTATAATTTAATTTATAATTTTTATTTTATATTTTTTTTATAATTTTATTTATAATTTTATTTATAATTTAATTTATAATTTTATTTATAATATTATTTATAATTTAATTTATAATTTAATTTATTATTTTTATTTATTATTTTATTTATTATTTTATTAGAATTTTTTATTTATTTTATAATTTTATTTATAATTTTATTTATAATTTTATTTTATAATTTAATTTATATTTTTATTTATAATTTTATTTATAATTTTATTTATAATTTTATTTATAATTTATTTTATAATTTAATTTATAATTTATTTTATAATTTTATTTATAATTTTATTTATAATTTTATTTATAATTTTATTTATAATTTTATTTATATAATTTTATTTATAATTTATTTATAATTTTATTTATAATTTTATTTATAATTTTATTTATAATTTAATTTATAATTTTATTTATAATTTTATTTATAATTTTATTTATAATTTTATTTATAATTTAATTTATAATTTTATTTATAATTTTATTTATAATTTTATTTATAATTTAATTTATAATTTTATTTATAATTTTATTTATATTTTTATTTATAATTTTATTTATAATTTTATTTATAATTTAATTTATAATTTTATTTAGAGTTATTTCATAAAACCGACCCGAGACAATAAATCCGACCCATCCCATTGATTTTGACATTTTTCAAAAGGGAGCTAAAAGGAAAAAATTCATCCAAAGAAAGAGAAGAAGAGAAAAAGGAATATCCACAAAGAGGCAGATATATTCTTTTTGCTCAAGATATTATGCATGTTGGTGAACTTTTTTCCTTACTTTTGTTTTTGAGGTGAATTTTTTTTCTTTTAATTTGAAGTCTGGGTCGGATTTATTGTCTCGGGTCGGTTTTATGAAATAACTCTATAATTTTATTTATAATTTAATTTATAATTTAATTTATAATTTTATTTATAATTTTATTTATTATTTAATTTATAATTTTATTTATAATTTAATTTATAATTTTATTTATAATTTAATTTATAATTTAATTTATAATTTAATTTATAATTTTATTTATAATTTTATTTATTATTTAATTTATAATTTTATTTATAATTTAATTTATAATTTTATTTATAATTTAATTTATAATTTAATTTATAATTTAATTTATAACTTTATTTATAATTTTAATTTATAATTTTATTTATAATTTTATTTATAATTTTATTTATATTTTTATTTATAATTTTATTTATATTTTTATTTATATTTTTAATTTTATTTTTATTTTTTTTATTTATAATTTAATTTATAATTTAATTTATATTTTAATTTATAACTTTAATTTATAACTTAATTTATATTTTTATTTATAATTTAATTTATAATTTTTATTTATTATTTTATTTATAATTTTATTTATATTTTTTTATTATTTTTTTTATAATTTTATTTATAATTTTATTTATAATTTTATTTATAATTTTATTTATAATTTTATTTATAATTTTTATTTATAATTTTATTTATATTTTTATTTATAATTTTATTTATAATTTTATTTATAATTTTAATTTATAATTTTATTTATAATTTTAATTTATAATTTAATTTATAATTTTATTTATAATTTAATTTATAATTTAATTTATAATTTTATTTATAATTTTATTTATAATTTTTTATTTATAATTTAATTTATAATTTTATTTATAATTTTATTTATAATTTTATTTATAATTTTATTTATAATTTTATTTATAATTTAATTTATAATTTTATTTATAATTTTATTTATAATTTAATTTATAATTTTATTTATAATTTTATTTATAATTTTATTTATAATTTATTTATAATTTAATTTATAATTTTATTTATAATTTTATTTATAATTTATTTTATAATTTAATTTATAATTTTATTTATAATTTATTTATAATTTTATTTATAATTTAATTTATAATTTAATTTATAATTTTATTTATAATTTTATTTATAATTTTATTTATAATTTTATTTATTATTTTATTTATAATTTTATTTATTATTTTATTTATTATTTAATTTATTATTTTATTTATAATTTTATTTATTATTTTATTTATAATTTTATTTATAATTTTATTTATAATTTAATTTATAATTTAATTTATAATTTTATTTATAATTTAGAAATGACTCACTTTAATTTCTTCTTCTTTTTTACATGAATAAATGTTGCCATTAAGATTTGGAATAAAGAAAGTTCTAGGATCAGTAACTTCAAATTTAGATTCAAAAACTAATTTGTTTGTTTCAATAACCCAATTTTGTTTTCCTGTTTTAAGATCTATTGAATGAATATTTCCATTAAATTCAATTATATTTAAAGTATCTTTAATGTTTATTTGATTTGAAGCTCCATGCCAAAGTAAATATGGTGTATTTGAATAAGAATTAGTATTTATTGTTATTTGTGAAAGAAAAATAATGAATAAAGTTATTAAACAAAAAAATTTCATTATTTATTTTAATTAATTTAATTAGTTTAATTAATTTTTTAAAGTGGGAATTTGAAAAAAAAAAATGAAAAAAAAAATTAAAAGAAAAAATTTTTAATTAAAAAAAAAACACGTTTTAAAGTTTTTTAATTAAATTTTTTTTCCTTTTTTTTTTCAATTAATTTAAATAAAATTAAATCAATTATTGAATTTGGATTTAATTGATAATAATCTTTTGAATCTTCTAATTCTTCAATAATTTTTTGATCCATTTTTTCTTCTTCAAATTTATCAAAATAAAAAAAATAAATTAATTGGTTTAATGATTCAAATGATTTATGAGTATAATCATGAACTTGATTAGATGAATCTTTTATATTTAATTGAAACATTCCTTTAAATAATTCACTTCTTATGAATAAAATCAATTTATGAACTTTAATTTTAATTTCATTTTCATTTTCATTTTCATTTTCATTTTCATTTTCATTTTCTGAACAAATTATTGTGAAATCTTTTGTTGATTCTTCTTTGAATAATTTACTAAAATCTTTTAATATTCCTTTTCTTCCTTTTTTTGATTTAATCCAATTTTTTGGATTATTGAAAATTATTTTGAATATTTTTTCAATTTTCTCATATTGTTTTTGTTCTTTTTCTTTTTCTTGATTTCTTTGTTTTGTTCTTTCAATTTCAATTTCAATTGATTGAGAAATAGTATGAGAATTTGATTTTTTTGAAATTTGATTTTGGATTTTTAAATTTTGTTCATTTTTGGATTTAAAAATTAGTAAATTTTCATAACTTTGAAGAAAACTATCAAAATCAGGAAATCCTGTGTAAAGAAAATTAATTGCAAGCTGAACATTTTCTTTTGGATAAATTTTGCAAATATTAATAAATTTTTGGAGTAATAAATTATCATTATCAAATCTTAATAAAAGAATCAATTTATGAACAGAAAATGTAAATGAATCTTTTGATTGAATTTCAAGATCAGAGAAATTATTTTGTGATTTTAGTAAATTGTTTAAATCCTGATTAATTGAATAAATTTTTGGGAAAAGATCAGAAATGTGGTTTGTAACTTCAAATGGAGCCAAATCAAAAATATTTGCTTCATTCATCAATAAGAAAGTAAGTTCTTTTACTGAAGAAATGAAAAAACTCAAAATCGATTGGTCTTTGTTATTTTTGATATTAATATCAGCTCCATTTGCAACAAAATATTGAAGGATTTGGAACAAATTTTCGTTTTTCTTTTGAAATTCACAAAGTAAATGTAAAGGTGTTTCATTATGATTATTTGTAATATTAGTTTTAGCTCCTTTTTGGATTAAATATTCAATAATTTTAAAGCAGGAATCTTGGCGATATTTACAAATATAATGCAAAGGTGTGTGTCCATCATCAGCTTGTGAATTGATATCAACTCCTTTTTCAATTAAATATTTAAAACTCTCAAATGAATTTTCTTTTGGATGAAATTTAGATAAATAATGTAAAGGTTGTTCGTTGTAAATTGTTTTTGCATTTATATCAGCTCCATTTTCAACTAAAGATTTGATGATTTTAAGTGATTTTGTCTCGTTCTGATTTTGGCAAGCTAAATGTAATGGAGTTTGATAAAAATTATTTTTGGAATCTATATCAGCACCTTTTTCAATTAAATAGTTGATAATTTCAAGTGAATTTTTTTGTTGAAATTCACAAAATAAATGTAATGGTGTTTCTTTGTATTTCGTTTTTGAGTTGATATCAGCACCTTTTTCAATTAAATGTTTGATAATTTCAATTGAATTTTGTTTAATTTGATATTGACAAACAATGTGTAATGGTGTTTGATGATTATAACATGTTTTGGCATTAATATCAGCACCTTTTTCAATTAAATATTTGATAATTTCAAGTGAATTTGTTTGGTTTTGATATTTACAAGCAAAATACAATGGAGTTTCATTATCAATTGTTTTTGAATGAATATCAGCTCCATTTTCAATAAGAAACTTAATAATCTCAAACGAATTTTTCTTTGGATATTGACAAGCAATATGTAATGGTGTATGATGGCTGTGATCATTTTTTGCATTTATTTCAGCACCTTTTTCAATTAAATATTTGATAATTTCAATTGAAATTCCATTTTGTTGATATTGACAAACTGAATGTAGTAATGTTCTATCCAAATTATTTCTTGTTTTAACATTAGCACCTTTTTCAATTAAATATTTGATAATTTCAAGTGTATTTTTTTGTTGAAATTTGCAAACTAAATGCAAAGGTGTTTCACTATCTTTATTTATTGCATTAATATTAGCACCTTTTTCGACTAAATATTTGATAATTTCAAGTGAATTTTCTTTTATTTGATATTGACAAGCAAAATGTAATGCTGTTTGTTTAGTATATTTAGTTACTATATTAATATCAGCACCTTTTTCAATTAAATATTTGATAATTTCTAATGAATTTGTTTGATTTTTATTTTGACAAGCAAAATGCAATGGAGTTTCATCAAAATGTGTTTTTGCATTTATTTTAGCACCTTTTTCAATTAAATATTTGATAATTTCTAATGAGTTTACTTTTTTTCTATTTTTTATTTGGAATTGAATTTTCTTTCTATTTTCAATTTCAATTTGATTTTCTGAATCATTTTCTAAAAGATTTTCTAAATTATTTTCATTTTGATTTTCAATTTGATTTTCAATTTGATTTTGATTTTGATTTTTTAATTCATTTTGATTTTGATTTTGATTTTGAATTTGATTTTCATTTTGATTTTCATTTTGATTTTGATTTTGATTTTGAATTTGATTTTGATTTTGATTTTGATTTTGAATTTGATTTTGATTTTGATTTTTTAATTCATTTTGATTTTGATTTTGATTTTGAATTTGAATTTGATTTTGATTTTTTAATTCATTTTGATTTTCATTTTGATTTTCATTTTGATTTTCATTTTGATTTTGAATTTGATTTTGATTTTGAATTTGATTTTGATTTTCATTTTCATTTTTTAATTCATTTTGATTTTGATTTTGAATTTGATTTTCATTTTTTAATTCATTTTGATTTTGACAGGCATAATGTAAAGGAGTTTGATGATTATAAATTGTTTTTGCATTAACATCAAAACCTTTTTCAATTAATTTTTGAATTTCTTGAAGAGTAGTTTCTTTTTGGAAATAACAAGCAAAATGTAAAGGAGTAATTTTTGAATCAAATTCATTTGTAAATTGAGAAGGAAAAAAATTTTGCATAGATTTATTTGATTTATTTTATTTTATTTTGATTTCTTTATGAAAATGAAAAAAAAAATGATTTTTATTTTGAAAAAAATTTTTTTAATAATGAGATAATGATTTCCTTTTATTTTTTTTCTTTTTCATTTTCTTTCTCTTTTTTCTCTTCTTTTTCTTTAAGTTCAGCTCTAACTTCCATTAAAATATGACCCAATTTATTTTTTCCTTTTCCAGAAGCACCTCTTCCCCAATAATAATCATTTCTAGCATCTTCAACTAAAAGAGCATCACCAGTTTCAAAAAGAAGTTTTTTCAATTCTTCATTTTGATCGAATTTTGCAAAAACAACTTCTTTCATAATACTATCTTTTTTTTCTTCCCAATCTGGTCTAAGTTTATGTAATCCGGTTCTTGAATTTCCTAGTTTTTTTGCTAATCCAGGTTTTTTGCTATTCGGATTTTTTCTGCTTGAATTTTATCTTCTTCTGTTGATTTTTCCCATAAAAATTTTTGTGCTTGAAATGAATGTTCTGTTGTTAAATATTCTGCTCCAAAAACTGTATGTCTTGCTGGATAAAAATTTGAAAGAAATGCATAAGCTGTTTTATCTGAATAAAAAAAAATTGTTTTATGTTTTTGCATTGTTTTATTTTTTTTTAAAAAAAATGAGAAAAAAAATGAATTTTTTGAAATTTGTTATTTTTTATTTTTTATAAACTTTTATTTGGATGACAATAAATTCCTCTTCTAATTAATCTTCTTAAATCTTCTGTTTCTTTTGTCTTTGGAAAAATTAAATCCATTTTTATTTTTTCATTCTTTTTTTTCATTGTTAATCCAAAATCATCTTTTCTTTCTGATAATTTACAAATGAAATGAAATTGTTTTTTTTTCTCTTTTAATATTTCTTCAATTATTTCTCCAATTTCTTGCAAATTTTCTTTTTCTTTTTCTTTTTCTTTTTTGTTTTGTGAAAAAATTTGTAAATTTCTTAAAATACTTTCTAATTTATTCTTTTCTCTTTTCATAAATTGATGTTCTGAATATAAAGTTGATAATAATTGGATAATTTTTGTATTTTTATTTTGAAAAATTTCTGATTTTCTAATAAAGTTTTGATTTTTGTTTTGTGAATATTGAATATTAACAGGTAATGAATGTGAATTTTTGTGATTTGAGGTTGAATTGAAAGGTAAAAATTGTTTTTCAGAATTACTTAAAAAGAATGCTCCATATTTATATTGAAAATTAGATTTTTGATTTGAAGGATTATCTGATAAAAGATCAATTAAAAGATCAAAATTTTCTAAATGATTTTGATTTTTTAAATGATTTTGATTTTGATTTTGATTTTGATTTTGATTTTGATTTTCATTTTGATTTTTTAAATGATTTTGATTTTGAATTTGAATTTGATTTTGATTTTGATTTTGATTTTGATTTTGATTTTGATTTTGATTTTGATTTTGATTTTCTTTTTGATTTTCATTTTCATTTTCTAAATCATTTTCATTTTGATTTTTATTTTCATTTTCATTTTCATTTTCATTTTCTAAATCATTTTCTAAATCATTTTCTAAATTATTTTCTAAATTATTTTCATTTTGATTTTCTAAATTAATTTCATTTTGATTTTCTAAATCATTTTCTAAATCATTTTCTAAATCATTTTCTAAATCATTTTCTAAATCATTTTGATTTTGGTATTGATTTTCATTTTCATTTTGATTTTCATTTTCTAAATCATTTTCTAAATCATTTTCTAAATCATTTTCTAAATCATTTTCATTTTGATTTTCTAAATTAATTTCATTTTCATTTTGATTTTCTAAATCATTTTCATTTTCATTTTGATTTTCTAAATCATTTTCTAAATCATTTTCTAAATTATTTTCTAAATGATTTCCATTTTCTAAATCATTTTCTAAATTAATTTCATTTTGATTTTCTAAATTATTTTCTAAATCATTTTCTAAATCATTTTCTAAATTATTTTCTAAATCATTTTCTAAATTATTTTCTAAATCATTTTCTAAATTATTTTCATTTTGATTTTCTAAATCATTTTCTAAATCATTTTCATTTTGATTTTCTAAATCATTTTCTAAATCATTTTCTAAATCATTTTCTAAATCATTTTCTAAATCATTTTCTAAATCATTTTCTAAATCATTTTCTAAATTATTTTCTAAATTATTTTCATTTTGATTTTCTAAATCATTTTCATTAATAAAAGAAACTTCAAATTCATCATTAATTTCAATTCCATTAATTTGATTTAAATTTTCTAAATCATTTTGATCCTCTTCAAATCGTAAATTTAACCAAGTTTTTTTATTAAAAACTAAATTTGTTAATTGAGGATATTGTTGAGATAACTGAAATATCCTTGATCTAATTAATTCTTGTTTTTGATGAGAATATTTATTGAGTTTGTTTCTTTTTTTTCTAATTCTTCTTTTTCTTTCTTGAGAAATTTTATTTTCTAATTTTTTAACAGATAAAACTGTTTCAGCAATTGTATTACAAGAATTCAAATCTTGATTCATTTCAGAATTTTGAGATTTAAGATTTTCAATTTGTAATAAATTTCTTTGTAGTTTTTTTGATTCTTTATTTTGAGAATAAATAATTTCTTTTTCAAATGTTTTAAGTTGAATAGAAATAATTTCCAAATATTTCAAAACTTGAGATTTAATTGCTAAATGATTTGATTCAGAAAGTTGAAGATTTTGTATTTTTTTCTTAATTTTTTTAAATTGATTATCATTATTATTATTATTATTATTAGAAGAAGTTTGAGAAGTAGAAAAACAATAATTAGAAAATTTTTCTTTTAAAAGTTTAATTTCTGAAGAAAGATTTGTGATTTGGTCAAATAATTCTTGTTTAAAATTAATTTGAAAATCATTAATTTCTTGTTGTTTTAAAAGTGAAATTTTATAAAGAAAATCATTTTTTTGTTCTTTTAAAGAATTAATTTTTGATTGTAAAGTTTGTAAAGCTTTTAAAAACAAACAAAAATGAAAAAAATGAAAAAAATGAAAAAAAAATAATTTTACTTAAATTTGCAGAAGAAGTTTGTTTTAAATTCTCATTTAAATTTTGGAAAGACATTTATTTTTTTTTTTGGATATTTTTTTTGTTGTTGTTTTTTTAGATCAAAAGAAAAGAAAAAAGAAAATGGAAAATGAAAAATAAATTTGTTTTCTTGTTTTATTTTTATTTTTATTTTTATTTTAAAAAAAAAAAAAGATTTGATCTGCCAGAAAACAAAACAAAAAAAAAAAGTGGAAGAGAAGAAAAAAAAAAAATTTTTTTTTATGTTTAAAATTTATCTAAAAAATTTGAAAGATCAAACTCATCTTGATATTCATTTTCATTCCAAAGTTCTGATAAATGAGCAAGAGAATTATTATTATTATTATTATTAGATTTTTGAGTATTATTTTTAGAAAGGAAATTTAAATTTGAGTTTCCAAAAGAAAACAAGTTAAAAAACTGGAGAGAATCTACGTTTTGAAGAGAAGAATTATCTTTGTTAATAACAGAATTAGCGATTGATAATTTAAAATTTTGCAATCCCATAATTCTTTCTTCCAAAGTGTCTTTAGTGATCAAACGATAAACATTAACAACTAATCTTTGACCCAAACGATGAGCACGATCCATTGCTTGTAAATCTTGCATTGGATTCCAATCATGTTCGAAAAATATAACTGTATCTGCACTTGTCAAATTGAGTCCAGTCCCCCCAATTTTTGTTGTTAAAAGAAGAAGATCAATTGTTGGATCGTTGTTGAATTTTAATACAACATCCATTCTTTTTTTCGGTTCCATTTCTCCATCTAATCTTAGAAATGTCACTTCAGGCATTTCTTTTCTTAATAGATCATCTTGAATGATGTCGAGTATACTTCTTGATTGGCAAAATATTAACGCTCGATGGCTTGAAACAGGTCGTGAAAGAACTGCATCAAGTGATGTTGTTTTTGTCTCATTTTTTTCTTCTTTATTTTCTTTTTTGTTTTTGGTTAGTTCAAATTTCGAAATTTTTTCTGTTCGAAATGTTGAAATTTTTTCGTATGAATCTCCAGTTTGAGAAAGGCTTTCTGATTCAATTTGTGTGAATTCTTCGATTGATTGAATTCTCACATTTGTTTTTGGTTCGAATTTGGGAGTTTGTTTGTGTAAGTTTTTTTTGGATTTTTCTGGAGAATCGGAACCAATTCCACATTCGATTAAAAGTTGTTTGAGAGCAAGAAGTTTAGGAGAGTGTTTAATATCATTAATAGATGATCCTTTCTGTTTTAGTTCTTGAATGATTTGAGCGTGCTGTTTTGATTTTGGATCGAGAACGAGTTTGGGATGATTGCATAATCTACGGAGATATTGAAGTAATTGGAAAATATGCTGATTATTTTTGGATTTTTTGTTTCCAGATTTTTGAGGTTCATTATCATTATCATTGCCATCATCATTTTTATCATCTTTTTTGTTTTCAATTTCCATTGAATTTGATAAATTTTCTTGATTATTTTCTTCTTCTCGATTATTTATTAATTGTGCAATCTCGGATTTTTCAAATTTTTGAGAGAATTGCTGGTAAATTTTCATTTGAAGAGGACTAAGTTCGCAGTAATAATCCTGAATAATTTTAGGAGGAAGATCTTTGAGAACATCCTCTTTCATTCTTCTTAATAGAAAAGGAAGAACTTGGCGATGAAGAGCTTCTTTTGCAATTGTTCCTTTTTCTCGAATATTATCTGAACATCGAGGGTCTTTGAGTTGGAGAATTGGTTTTGCGAATTGTTGTTTGAAATATTTTTCACTTCCAAGAAATCCTGGCATTAAAAAATCAAACAACGACCATAATTCAATCACATTGTTTTGAATTGGTGTTCCTGATAAAATTAGTCGATGCTGAGCTTTGATTGATTTCACAGCTTGGCTTATTTTTGTTGTTGGATTTCGAATTATATGTCCTTCATCAAGAATCAAGTAATCAAATAATTGCTTTTTTAGATAGTGAATATCTTTGCGAACAATATCATAAGAAGAAATGACAATATTTGAATTTGGGATTTTTTTAAGTAAAATTGATCTTTCTTTTGGATTCCCAATAAATTTAAGAATTTGAATATTTAAGTTTTGAGGAAATATTTTCTCAATTTCAAATTTCCAGTGACTAACAAGAGTAGATGGGCAAACAATAAAAGAAGGAAGAGGTTGATATTCTGTATTTTTTGTTTCTTGCAATAATTTTGATTTATTATTTTGGTGAATAAGAATTGCACAAAGAGCTTGCAAAGTCTAAAAGAAAAAAAGATTATTTTAGAAATTTAAATTTTAATTTAAATTTAATTTAATTTAATTTACTTTTCCTAATCCCATATCATCACATAAAATCCCGTGAAGTCCAAATTTATTGAGAAAAATTAGCCAATTAATTCCGTCTTGTTGATATTTTCTTAAATCTAAATTTAATTTAAAAGGAATTTCAACATGATCAATTTTGGAAGAATCAAGAAGTTGCTCCAAAAATTTATGTTCTTCGCCAATATGCAGTGAATTTTCAAGATGAGAAGAAGTGGCAACAAGAGGAATTAACCTAACTAACAATGCAAAACTATTTGATACCACTTCACGAATTGCATGATTGTGATCACTCATTCGACGAAGAATTGGAACAGCAAGAGAAGAAATGAATGGAACGAATTTGATATCAAGAATACTAACAATATTGTTGATTGTTTCTGCTGCTCCAAGTCTTTGTATGTCATTCTGTGATGATAATAATGGCAATATTTCCTGGATAATTGGTACTAATTTTTCTTGTGGAATGAAATTACTGAAAATGGAAATGGAATATGAAGCTAATGATCGAATAGATGGGATATTACAAGAAAGAAACATAACCAAAGATTTCAAAATTTGGGAAAATTCTTTTTGGATATCCAAATCAATGAATTGAATAAGAAATGTTATTACACTGATAGAATTAATAATTGATTGAATTTCTTCTGAATTTTCTAAATTGATTGACTTTTGATTTGAAAATTGATTGATTTTTGAAAGTGATTCTTGTGTTTGTGAATTGAGAGGTGAAAATAAAAATTCTTGTAATGAAGGAGCAACTTCGAATATTTTTGACTGAAAATCTGAGAAGATTTCTTTAAGAAAAAAGCAAGATCCTCGATAAGAAATTTCCGATAATTCAATTTCTTGTGAATTTAAATTTGAATTTTTGACTGAATCTTCAAGAACTTCTGGAAGAAGAGCAAAAGGATTGGATAAACAAGCCATAAAAGATGGTGTTACTTTTCTATTTCCACATGCCATTTCACAAATATTTGTGAGAATTCTTTTGATAAGTGTTTCATTTTTTTCAATCCAAAGTTGGTTGATTAATTCTGTGAGAAAATGTGCAACTTTAAATTGATAAATAACATTATATTCTGTTTTGATTTCACGAATTAAATTTTGAATAATGGGGTTTCTTTTCTTGGGAAGTTTTCCAATAGAAATAATTGCACCTGAAATTGCAGAAATTACTCGAATATGTTTTAATGATTGTTCTTTTTGATATTCTTTGATTAAAGAAACTAAGTTATTCTTTTTTTCCTCAATTAAATCAATATAATATTCAGAAATTCTACTATTTTCTTTAAGAAATTGTGGATAATTTTCAGTGAGAAATTCTTTGATTATTGAAAGACTAACATCCTTTTTCATCATTTTTGATGGTGTGTTTCTCATTCCATTTTGTTGGCATTGTTTTAAAAGAGATGAATAATTCACCTTAATTTGTTGAAATTGAGACATGAGTTCTTGATAATTTGCATTTTCTTTCTTAATATTTAATTCTTCAATTAAAACTTGATTAATTTTAGGATTAAATGTTCCGATCCACTTTTTTTTTTTTTTTTGAAAATTTAGAAAAAAAAAAATATTTTCAACAAAATGGTTTAAAAAATTATTAAAATTAATAAAAAAAAAATATACTTTTGATTTCCAATTGATTAATTTTGATTCTTCTTTTTGTAAGTTTTCATTTTTTTGAATTTGATTCTGAAAAGTAGAAGATGAAAAAATTATAAATGCTCCAATCATTTTATCCATTGATTTTGGTGATTTTAATAAAGCAATGAAAAGTTGAGACAGAGAACTATTAAGTTTTGTATTAAGCATACAAATGGAAAAAAGTTTTCCAAGAAGTTGAGATGAATTGAGTATTTTTTGAAGATGAAGTTCTTCAGAAGAAGAAAAAAAAGAAGATGATAAAGATGTAGTAGAAGAAGAAATTATTTCTTTTGAGTTTACAAATGAGAAAAAAGAAGAAAAATCTTGATCAAAACTAATATTGTTTGAATTTGAATTTATACAAGAAAAATTCATTGGATTTGAATTATAATTTGAATTTGAATTTGAAATTGAAATTGGATTTGATTGAGATAATTTTTGAGATGAATTATTTTGAATTGATTGAGAAGATTGTGATTTTGCTTGGGAATTTGAAACGACTTCATCTGAAATAATTCGATTACACCATTTTTGAAAAATTGGAAAAGTAATCAAATTTGGGATTATATGTCTTCCTTTAAATATGGAAAATTCCCAAACCCAAGAAGAAATTTCAAGAATTTCTTTGTCTTCTTCAAGAAGAACATTTGTGAAACAACTATTTAAAATATCTATAAGAATCTGCCCAATCCAGTCTTTGATATCAACAGAAACAATAAGAAGTTCTTTGAGAGTTTTAATTACAGAAAGTTTAACAGAAAAAATTGGATGTCTAGAAAAAGGGAATAATCTTGAAATTAATGAATGCATTGAATCAAGAGCATTTTCTTCATTAAATTTAGATTTTGATTTATATTTAGATTTTGATTTTGATTTTGATTTATGAGATGATATTTTTTTTTGTGCTTCTGCTAAAAGTTTCTGTGTTTTTGGATGGGAATAAAATGAAGTAAGTAATTTCAAGACACCAGTTGTTGAAACAGAAAGATCATCAAGTTTGAGAAGAGTTTTCCAAAGAAGATTTACAATTTGGATTGTGTCCTTTTCAAATAAATGAGACGATCTTTCAACCAAAGAAAGTAATGATTCAGAGGAAATTGAACGAACATCGTCGTCATCATCATTTAATCCATTGATGAGAACTGGAAGTAATTGAGGGAAAAATTTTTCACATAATTCAGGATGTGCTGAAAGGGTGTATTTTAAGGATAATAAACTTGCATGTCTTGAAACCCAATTTTCTCCTGATGTAAGTACAATCAAAATATCAATCACTTTTGCTGTTGTTTTTTCATTTGTATGTTTTAAAATTGTAGCCAAAGTTTGTGCACAAGTTTCTCGAACAGGTGCAACAGCTTGATCTGCTCCAAAATCACAAAATCGATCAAGCACAAGAACAGAAAGCAAGCGAATAACTATATCCTCAATATATATAGAATTTTGGGTTTGCAACTCTTTTTCAGTACCTTTTTTTTGCATTCCTGCTTGTGATCCATGCTTTCGTAAAATTTCTCTGAGACCAATACATGCTCCATGTCGAATTTCCCAGTTTGGATGAAATAAATCAATAAGAAGTCTTTCAACAATTTGTTCAAATGGCCAAGTATTTTCTTCATTTTTATTTTGATTTTCCATTTCATTTTGATTTTGATTTTGATTTTGATTTTGATTTTTGATTTTCATTTTTTTTCATTTTTTTTGAATTTATTTTTTTATTGGGAGTTGATAATATTGGTTTCTTTGGGATTATTTTCTTGTTTTTTTTTAATTTTTCTGCAATTCTTTCTCTTGCAGATTTAGCTCCATTTGAATTTGGTGATGATTGATTTTTTAAATCAAGACTACTTGTCTTTCTGAGTTTTCCAACTTCCAAATTAATAGAGGATCTCAAATTTCCTCTTTCATGTTTTCTATTTTGTTTTTGATTTGAATTTGATTTAATTTTAGATTCTGAAGATTTTTTAAATTCTTCTTGGATAATATCATCTACACCAAGAATAAATAAATTTCCAACTCCAAGTTTTTCTTGTTTCTTTTTGCCAATCATTTCGTTAATATTTTTTTTTTGAAACTCCAATATTTGATCTTGAGAAAGATTTGAAAAATCGAATTCTTCGTATTGGGAGCCTTTTGATTGTAATAAAGGTGTACCATTTTCCATAACATCATGAATAGAAAAATTTTGGAAAGACATTTTTGATGAAAATTTTGGATTTTTAAATATTTTTTCTTTTTCAATTTGATTTTCTTGAATAATTTGATTTTGATTTTTTTGAATATTTTGATTTTGATTTTGATTTTGATTTTGATTTTCATTTTGATTTTCATTTTCATTTTCTTGAATATTTTGATTTTTATTTTGATTTTTATTTTGATTTTGATTTTGATTTTGATTTTGATTTTGATTTTGATTTTGATTTTGATTTTGATTTTGATTTTGATTTTGATTTTCATTTTGATTTTGATTTTGATTTTGATTTTCATTTTGATTTTGATTTTGATTTTGATTTTCATTTTGATTTTCATTTTGATTTTGATTTTGATTTTGATTTTGATTTTCTTGAATAATTTCTGGATAAAAAAATGGAACATTTTCTGATATTGCTCTAAGTCCATAACCTGCTGCAACTCGTGTGTCCCAATTCTTACTTTTGAGTAAATGTGATACAGAATCAAGTAAATGACTTGTTTCTCTTGATCGAGACTTTTGTATTTCTCCTAATTGTTGAGCTGCTACTTTTCTAATTGTTTGTGATCCTCCTTCTAATTTTGTTTTAATCTTATTTCATTATTATTTCTTTAAAAAAATTTTTTTTTTTTTCAAATTATTTTTACTTTCAATTAAATCTAATAATCCTTGCAAAACACTCATTTAAATTTTTTTTTTTGAAAAGGAAAAAAAAAATGAAAAAGAAAAAAATGAAAAAATTTAATTTTGAATTTAATTTTAATTTTAATTTTAATTTTAATTTTAATTTTAATTTTAATTTTAATTTTAATTTTAATTTTAATATTAATTTTAATTTTAATTTTAATTTTAATTTTAATTTTAATTTTGATTTTAATTTTAATTTTAATTTTAATTTTAATTTTAATTTTAATTTTAATTTTAATTTTAATTTTGATTTTGATTTTTAATTTTAATTTTAATTTTAATTTTAATTTTAATTTTAATTTTAATTTTAATTTTTGATTTTAATTTTGATTTTAATTTTAATTTTAATTTTAATTTTAATTTTAATTTTAATTTTAATTTAAATTTTAATTTTGATTATTAAATTTGTTAATTAATAAATCAAATAAATTTGGATTTGTTTGATTTAATTGAAAATAATCAATTCCAATTTTAATTTCATTAATGATTTCTTGTGTAATTTCAATTTCATCTTTAATTTGATTTGAATAAATCCAATATTCAAATATTTGAAATGATTTATTACTTAATTCACTATAATCTGTAACTTTATTTGATTTATCTTCTGTTACAGATAAAAACATTCCTCGATATAATTCACTTCTCATTATTAATATTAATTTAGGAAATTTATATTGTTTTTCTTTTCTTTCAATTATAAAATCTTTTTCACTTTCATTTAAATAAATTCTTTTAATTGTTTCTTCAATTTTTTCATTTGAATTTATAATTTCTTTAATTTCAGAATATAATTTTGGATTTATTTTGGAATTGCTTGAATAAATCATTTCAAATATTTGATTTGATTCTTTAATTGATTTTTTTGAAATAATTTCTTTAAGTTTTTCATTTTCATTTTCATTTTGATTTTGATTTTGATTTTGATTTAATCTATATTTCAATATTAATTTATGGGCTTCAACTATTTCTCCATTTTTGGTTTTAAATGAAATATTACAAAATTCTTTTCTTCTAAATAGTTTTATCAAATCTTCTTCAAGATTGGAAAAAGGAGAAAGGAAAGGAGAATAATAAAGAAATGAATTTAAATTACCACAAGAAATATGATAATTAGAAATTTCTTCATTAAATCTTAATTTAGGAATTTCAATTTGAATTGGAATTGGTTGATTTTTTGTATTTCCAGTTCCTAATTGACCTAAATAATTATCGCCAAATCCTATCATTTTATTATTGGAAGTTAAAATCAAAGTATGATTGTATCCAACAGAAAAATCAAGAATATTATCATCATTTTCAAATAAAGATGATTTGATTTCAGTAAATTCATAAGTATTTTCATTTTTGCCAAGTCCATTATATTGAGCAGATCCACATGAATAAAGTTTTCTTTTTGGATTTTCATTTTGATTTTGATTTTCAATCAACATTATTGAATGATAAAATCCACATTGAATATCAATTATTTTGCCTTTTGGAATATTTTGGATTTTGGTTAATTTATGGATTTGTTCTTCTTTTCTTGATTCTCCTAATCCAAGTTGAGCAAATTCATTATCACCACATCCAAATAATTCTTGATTTGAATTTAAAAGAAAAACACAACTTGAAAAGTTTCCTGTAAATATTTTAGAAACATTTTTCATCATTAACATTGGTTTTTCTGTTCCTTGAAGTGTTTCAAAATCTAAACCAAGTTGGCCTTGAAAATTGGAACCAATTCCATAAACATTTTGATTTGAAGTTAATAAGTAAATTGACTTATATCCAGAAACAATATCTTGAATTATTCTATCATTTTTATCTTCAATCAATGATGAAATATTGATAAATTCTTTTGGATTATTTGAATAGATATCAATTCCTTTGGCAAATACATTTCCTTCTATTGTTAAAATAGCTTCATTTTCAGCATCAACAGTTACTTTTTGAATATTTTCAATTTGGATTTTTGAAGGATTTTGATTTGGATCATTTTCATTTAGATATTCTATTGCTTTTCCATTTTCAAAAAGGAAAATTGTTCCAAAAAAATTTGTTGAAATTTGTTTAATTTGTTTTTCATTTTCATTTTCATTTTCATTTTCATTTTCATTTTCATTTTCATTTTCATTTTCATTTTCATTTTCATTTTCATTTTCATTTTCAAATTTAAATTGAATTGGTTTTATTATTATTTCTGGTTCATTTTGGGAAAGAGTTGGATTTTCGTTTAAACCAAAAAATAAACAATCATTCATTTTCTTTTTATTTGAACTCATTTTTTGAAATGAAAAAAATGAAAAAATGATTTTTGGAATTTTAATTTTAATTTTAATTTTAATTTTAATTTTAATTTTAATTTTAATTTTAATTTTAATTTAAATTTTAATTTTGATTTTAATTTTAATTTTAATTTTGATTTTAATTTTATTTTTAATTTTAATTTTGATTTTAATTTTAATTTTTAATTTTATTTTAATTTTGGTTATTAAATTTGTTAATTAATAAATCAAATAAATTTGGATTTGTTTGATTTAATTGAAAATAATCAATTCCAATTTGAATTTCATCAATTATTTCTTGTGTAATTTGAATATCTTCTTTAATTTGATTTGAATAAATCCAATATTCAAATATTTGAAATGATTTATTACTTAATTCACTATAATCTGTAACTTTATTAGAAGTATCATTTGTTACAGATAAAAACATTCCTCGATATAATTCACTTCTCATTATTAATATTAATTTTGGAAATTTATATTGTTTTTCTTTTCTTTCAATAATAAAATCTTTTTCATTTTCATTTTCATTTTCATTTAAATAAATTCTTTTAATTGTTTCTTCAATTTTTTCATTTGAATTTATAATTTCTTTCAATTTCAGAATATAATTTTGGATTTATTATTCTGTTTGAATAAATCATTTCAAATATTTGATTTGATTCTTTAATTGATTTAGTTGAAATAATTTCTTGAAGTTTTTCAATTTCAATTTGATTTTGATTTAATCTATATTTCAATATTAATTTATGAGCTTCAATTATTTCTCCATTTTTGGTTTTAAATGAAATATCACAAAATTCTTTTCTTCTAAATAATTTTATCAAATCTTCTTCAAGATTGGAAAAAGAAGAAAGAAAAGGAGAATAATAAAGAAATGAAGAATGAAAATTACCACAACAAACATGATAATTGAAAATTTCTTCATTAAATCTTAATTTAGGAAGTTCAATTTGAATTGGAATTGATTGACTTTTTGTATCTCCAGTTCCTAATTCACCATAAGAATTATCTCCAAATACTATTAATTTTGAATTAGAAGTTAAAATCAAAGTATGATATCCTCCAACAGAAAAATCAAGAATATTATCATCATTTTCAAATAAAGATGATTTGATTTCAGTAAATTCATAAATAGCTTTACCAAATCCATTATATTGATATCTCCCACATGAATAAAATTTTCTTTTTGGATTTTGATTTTGATCTTCATCTTCAATCAGCATTATTGAATGAAAATTACCACATTTAATATCAATTATTTTACCTTTTGGAATATTTTGGATTTTGGTTAATTTATTGATTTTTTTTTGTTCTTTTGTTGATTCTCCTAATCCAAGTTGAGCATAATAATTCCAACCGCATCCAAATAATTCTTGATTTGTGTTTAAAAGAAAAACATGATTTGAAGTATTTCCTGAAAATATTTTAGAAACATTTTTCATCATTAAAATTGGTTTTTTTGTTTCTTTAAGTGTTTTAGAATCAAATCCAAGTTGACCTAAACGATTTGAACCAATTCCATAAGCATTTTGATTTGAAGTTAATAAGTAAACTACATGAGCACCAGAAACAATATCTTGAATTATTCTATCATTTTTATCTTCAATTAATGATGAAATATTGACAAATTGATTTGGATTATTTGAATAGATATCATTTCCTTTGGCAAATACATTTTCTTCTTTTGTTAAAATAGCTTCATTTTGAACACCAACAGTTACTTTTTGAATATTTTCAATTTGGATTTTTTAAGGATTTTGATTTGAATCTTTTAAATATTCTATTGCTTTTCCATTTTCAAAAAGGAAAATTGTTGAAAATCTTCCTGAAAAAATTTGTTTAATTTGTTTTTCATTTTCATTTTCATTTTCATTTTCATTTTCAAATTTAAATTGAATTGGCTTTATTATTTTTTCTGGTTCATTTTTGATAAGTTTTGGATATTGATTTTGACCAAAAAATAAACAATCATTCATTTTTGAAAAGAAAAAAATGAAAAAATGATTTTGGAATTTTTTAATTTTATTTTTAATTTTAATTTTAATTTTAATTTTAATTTTAATTTTAATTTTGATTTTATTTTTAATTTTAATTTTGAATTTAATTTTAATTTTAATTTTAATTTTAATTTTAATTTTGATTTTAATTTTAATTTTAATTTTGATTTTAATTTTGATTTTAATTTTAATTTTGATTTTATTTTTAATTTTAATTTTAATTTTGAAATAATTTAATAAAATCTAATTCAAAATTAAAAAAAAAAAGAAAAGAAAAAAACGGAAAAAAATTGTTTAATTATTTTTATTTTTGTTTTTCAAAATTTTTTTAATCATTTTTCATTTTTCATTTTTCATTTTTTTCTTTTTTATATAAAAAAAAATATAAAAAAAATAAAATAAAATGAGTTATCGAAAAAGAATAGAAAGAAGAAAAAGTAATTTCAAATCCAAAATTGATCTTAACGAAGCACGAGGAAAAAGACATCAACAAGTAGTTCAATTAAGTAAAACCAAAAAAGAAGAATTTATGATGAAAAAAAGAAACATTTTTGAAAAAGATTCCAATTCCGATTCTGAAGATCAAAGTGACGATGCAATAGTAAACAAAAAACAAATTAAACAAAATAAATTTATAATTAAATTTTTTTATAATTAAATTTTTTATGATTAAATTTTTATGAATTAATTTTTATGATTAAATTTTTTTATAATTACATTTTTATGATTAAATTTTTTTGAATTAATTTTTTTGAATTAAATTTTTATGATTAAATTTTTTATAATTAAATTTTTTATAATTAAATTTTTTTGAATTAATTTTTATGATTAAATTTTTATGATTAAATTTTTTTGATTAAATTTTTTATAATTAAATCTTTTATAATTAAATCTTTTTGAATTAATTTTTTTGAATTAAATTTTTTATGATTAAATCTTTTTGAATTAATTTTTATGATTAAATTTTTTATAATTAATTTTTTTATAATTAAATTTTTTATAATTAAATTTTTTATAATTATATTTTTTTATAATTAATTTTTATGATTAAATTTTTATGATTAAATTTTTTGATTATATTTTTTTAGATCCAAGATTTACAAAATTATGTTAATCTTGTCAAATCGGAAAGTGTTCATGACATCAATTCAGGTCTTTATTACATCAGAAAATTGGTCTCAGCAGAAGTTGATCCTCCAATTCAAGAAGTTGTTGATACTGGTTTAATTCCTCTTTTTGTTACTTTTCTTGAAGGCAAATGATAGTCAAATACAGGTTTGTTTTATATCCTTTTTCAGTTAACAAATCAATAATGGAACCCTTGATAACATCCAAGAAAACAATAAATTCAGAAAAAATTCCAAGTTTAAATTTTATATCAAAATTTATAATTGAAAAAACAAGTGATAATTTTCCAAATTAAAACATCACACTTTTTTTTATTTGAAATTCATTTATATTCAAGTTCGAATCCGCATGGATTTTAACCAACATTGCATCAGGAACAAAGGAACAAACGCATCAAGTGGTAGAATCTGGTGCAATTCCACATTTTGTTAATCTTCTTCTATCCGAAGATACAGATGTCCAAGAACAAGTGAATTTCCATATTTTATCAATGAAATTAAAAGCAAAACTTTGATAATTTAAACTCACATAATTTATATCATTTTCTTTTCTTATTGTCTTTTATTTCACAACAAATCGGAACTGATATTTTACTAAAATTAGTCTGTTTGGGCAATTGGAAATATTGCTGGTGATCATGTCAATTATCGAGATATGCTTATTAAGCTAGACGTAGTACCTAAAATACTAGCTCTTATTCCTCATATTCAGACACTCGATATGTTGCGCAATATTTTATGGGCAATTTCCAATCTCTGTCGTGGTAGACCCAAAGCAGATTTTTCCAAAGTATCATTTTCATCCTCATTCAAAATATTTATATATTTTTAATACATTTCTTTGCTTTTTTTTAGACTATGTTCTTTTTACCTTTATTGTCTCAGTTTTTAACCCATCCTGATACCCAAATTCTTATTCATGCAACAACTGCTATTTCTTATCTTACTAATGGACCTGATGATGATATTAATGTTTGTGTGAAAGCAAATATAGTTACTTCTCTTGTTAAGCTTTTATCGTATCTATTTTATAATTTCACAATCAAATTTACAACCAAATTTAAAATGAAATTTAAAACAGAAATTTAAAATGAAATTTATAATTAAATTTATAATTAAATTTATAATTAAATTTATAATTAAATTTAAAATGAAATTCATAATTAAATTTATAATTAAATTTAAAATGAAATTTATATAATTAAATTTATAATTAAATTTATAATTAAATTTAAAATGAAATTTATAATCAAATTTATAATCAAATTTATAATTAAATTTATAATTAAATTTATAATTATATTTATAATGAAATTTAAAATGAAATTTATAAATAAATTTATAATTATATTTATAATTAAATTTATAATTAAATTTATAATGAAATTTATAATTAAATTTAAAATTAAATTTACAACCAAATTTTAAAATGAAATTTATAATTAAATTTATAATTAAATTTAAAATTATATTTATAATTAAATTTATAATTATATATTTAAATTTATAATTGAAATTTATAATTAAATTTATAATTAAATTTATAATGAAATTTATAATTTATAATTATATTTATAATTAAATTTATAATTAAATTTATAATTAAATTTATAATTAAATTTATAATTAAATTTATAATGAAATTTATAATGAAATTTAAAATTATATTTATAATTAAATTTATAATTAAATTTATAATTAAATTTATAATTAAATTTACTTATTTTTTTTAGAACTCAACACTTTAAAATCTTAACACCTACTTTAAGAGCAATTGGAAATATTGTTTCAGGAACTGATGAACATACAAATAGTGTTTTAGATTGTAATCCACTTCCAACTTTATTTCAACTTCTTTCAAATCCACATAATTTTATTAGAAAAGAAGTTTGTTGGATTATTTCTAATATAACAGCAGGAACTGAAGATCAAATTATGAAAGTTTTGCTTGTTGATCATTTATTTGTTAAATTACTTGAAATAATTCAAAATGATGCTTTTGAAATTAAAAAAGAAGCCATTTGGGCTGTTTCAAATTCTATTACTGGTGGAACTAATGATCAAATTCGGTAAAATTTTTTTTCCAATTATATCACAAATAATTGAATTAGATTTTATATAAAATGAAAAGAGAGAAAAAGAAGCAAAGAATTTCAAATTTATTTCAAAATTGAAGAAAAGATTTTTTGTTGGAATTATTTCAAAATTTATTTCAAAATTTATTTCAATATTTATTTCAATAATTATTTCAATATTTATTTCAAAATTTATTTCAAAATTTATTTCAAAATTTATTTCAATATTTATTTCAATATTTATTTCAAAATTTTATTCCAATATTTATTTCAATATTTATTTTAAAATTTATTTTAATATTTATTTCAATATTTATTTCAATATTTATTTCAAAATTTATTTCAATAATTATTTTAAAAATTATTTCAATATTTATTTCAATATTTATTTCAATATTTATTTCAATAATTATTTCAAAATTTATTTCAATATTTATTTCAAAATTTATTTCAAAATTTATTTCAAAATTTATTTCAAAATTTATTTCAAAAATTATTTCAATATTTATTTCAATATTTATTTCAATATTTATTTCAATATTTATTTCAATATTTATTTCAATATTTATTTCAATATTTATTTCAATATTTATTTCAATATTTATTTCAAAATTTATTTCAAAATTTATTTCAAAATTTATTTCAAAATTTATTTCAAAATTTATTTCAAAATTTATTTCAATAATTATTTCAAAATTTATTTCAATATTTATTTCAATATTTATTTCAAAATTTATTTCAATATTTATTTCAATATTTATTTCAAAAATTATTTCAATATTTATTTCAAAAATTATTTCAATATTTATTTTAAAATTTATTTCAATATTTATTTCAAAATTATTTCAATATTTATTTTAATAATTATTTCAAAATTTATTTTAATATTTATTTCAATATTTATTCTAAATTTATTTTAATATTTATTTCAATATTTATTTTAAAATTATTTTAATATTTATTTCAATATTTATTTCAATAATTATTTCAATATTTATTTCAATATTTATTTCAAAATTTATTTCAAAATTTATTTCAAAATTTATTTCAATATTTATTTCAAAAATTATTTCAAAATTTATTTCAAAATTTATTTCAATATTTATTTCAATATTTATTTCAATATTTATTTCAATATTTATTTCAATATTTATTTCAATATTTATTTCAAAATTTATTTCAAAATTTATTTCAAAATTTATTTAAAAATTATTTCAAAATTTATTTCAAAATTTATTTCAAAATTTATTTCAAAATCTATTTCAAAATTTATTCCAAAATTATTTCAAATTTATTTCAAAATTTATTTCAATAATTATTTCAAAAATTATTTCAAAATTATTTTAAAATTTATTTCAATATTTATTCCAATATTTATTTCAAAATTTATTTTAAAATTTATTTCAATATTTATTTTAAAATTTATTCCAAAATTTATTTCAATATTTATTTCAAAATTATTTCAAAAATTATTTTAATATTTATTTCAATAATTATTTCAATATTTATTTTAATATTTATTTCAAATTTATTTCAATATTTATTTCAATATTTATTTCAATATTTATTTCAATATTTATTTCAATATTTATTTCAAAATTTATTTCAATATTTATTTCAAAATTTATTTCAATAATTATTTTAAAATTTATTTCAATATTTATTTCAATATTTATTTCAATATTTATTTCAATATTTATTTCAATATTTATTTCAATATTTATTTTAAAAATTTATTTCAATATTATTTTAAAATTTATTCCAATAATTATTTCAATATTTATTTCAAAATTATTTCAAAATTTATTTCAATAATTATTTCAATATTTATTTCAATATTTATTTCAAAATTATTTCAAAATTTATTCCAAAATTTATTCCAATATTTATTTCAATATTTATTTCAATATTTATTTCAAAATTTATTTCAAAATTTATTTCAAAATTTATTTTAAAATTTATTTCAAAAATTATTTCAAAATTTATTTTAGATGGATGGTTCAACAAAATTGTATTAAACCAATTTGTGATATGCTTAATATTGATGATCCAAAAATTGTTGGAGTTTGTCTTGATGCTTTACAAACTATTCTTGAATTTGGAGATCGAGAACAAACAAACGCATATGCAAATTATCTTGAAGAAATTGGAGCACCAACAATTTTTGCATCACTAACTCAAAGCCAAAATGATGGAATTTATGAAAAAGCATCTGAAATGTTGTATTTATATTTTTCAAATGATGAATCTGAAACTAATTTTGAAGATCAAGAAAATATACAAGAATCAAATGAATCAAAACAAAATAATTTTCAACTTTAAAGAATATTTTTTTTTTAAAAGAAAAATATTTGAAAAATTTCGGAATAAAACTTATAAAACTTATAAAACTTATTTTGATTTAATTTTGATTTTGATTTTAATTTTAATTTTAATTTTAATTTTGATTTAATTTTAAATTTGATTTTAATTTTGATTTTTATTTTGATTTTAATTTTAATTTTGATTTGATTTTAATTTTGATTTTAATTTTAATTCATTTTAATTCTTCTGAATTTAATAACATGTTTGCAATTCCTTCTTTTATTGTAAATTTTCTTCCAGTTCCTTGACAAATAAGTTCTCCTTCAATAATTTCTATTTCTAAAAGTGCATGATGAATTTTCATAATTAAATCATCATCTTTTTCAATTTCAACTGGTATTTCTAATGGTAATTCAATTTTTTCATTATATCCAATTTGTTTTATTGCTTCTAATAATACTTCCCAATCAATTTTTGTTAGAATGTTAATGATAAATTGTTTGTTCAAAACAACTTTTTGTTCAATTACTTTTGTTGCATTTATTCCTAATGGGAATCTTTTATCATCAGGACAATCTTTAACTCTACTTTCTAACATATTATGTGTTATTAATTTCATTTTTAATAATAAATTTGAAATGAAAAAAATGAAAAAAATGAAAATTATTTTAATTTAATATTTAATTTAGAATTAATTCTATTTTTAAATTTAAAAACAAATTTCCAAATTAATATTAATTCAATTTAATTCAAAAAAAAAGATAAAATTTTAATTTCAAAAAAATCAATTTTGAAAATATTTAAATAATAAAATATTTAAATCTAAAACAATAAATTATTATTATAAACATAAAATTAAATATTAAATTATATTTCTAAATTAATTTATAAATTAAATATTAAATTAAATCTATTCTCATTTTTTATATTTATATGTTAAATATTTAAATAATAAAATATTTAAATCTAAAACAATAAATTATTATTTTAATAATAAAATTAAATATTAAATTATATTTTTAAATTAATTTATAAATTAAATATTAAATTAAACCTATTTTCATTTTTTATATTTATATGTTAAATATTTAAATAATAAAATATTTAAATCTAAAACATTAAATTATTATTTTAATAATAAAATTAAATATTAAATTATATTTTTAAATTAATTTATAAATTAAATATTAAATTAAATCTATTTTCATTTTTATATTTATATGTTAAATATTTAAATAATAAAATATTTAAATCTAAAACAATAAATTATTATTTTAATAATAAAATTAAATATTAAATTATATTTTTAAATTAATTTCTAAATTAAATATTAAATTAAACTTATTTTCATTTTTTATATTTTTTCATTTTTCATTTTTTTCCTTTTTTTTAAATAAAAAAAATAATTTTAATTAAGTAAATATTATTTAAAAAAAATTAAATATAAAAATATCTAATTAAACATAAAAATAATAATAAAAACATTTCAATAATCAAAATATTTATAAATTATTAATTAAAATAAAATTTATTTAATCAAAAAAAATTGGAAAGCAAAAATTTATTTTTCCTTTTTTTTTATTTAATAAAATAAACCAAAAATTAAATATAAAAATAATAAATTAAACATAAATTATTTATTAAAAACATTTAAATAATCAAAATAATAAATAATTTATTAATTAAAATATTTTTATTTTCAAAAAAAAAACAAAAAAAGAAATGAATTCAAATTCAAATTCAAATTCAAATTCAAATTCAAATTCAAATTCAAATTCAAATTCAAATTCAAATCAACAAATTCAATCCAAAATTAAAAAATTTAATAAATTCTTAATAAATCAAGCAAATAAACAAATTGGTTTAATGTTTGGAAATAAAAAAACTTCAGATTTTCAAATTTATTGTGGAAAAGATAAAATTTTAATTCCTTGTCATAAATCAATTTTAGAAGCTCGTTCAAAATATTTTATGATAAATAGAAGAGAAAATAAATTTAATTCAATTTATTTTAATAATTTTAGTTCTGAAATTGTTAAACCAATTATTAAATTTTTTTATAATGGAAAATTTGAATTTGATAAACAAAAATTTGATAAATATTTTCAATTTGCAAATCAAATTAAATTAAAAGAAATTCAATTCAAAATTGAACTTGAAATTCAATCAATTTTTAATATTGAAAATATTTTAGAAATTTATTTTAAATCTCAAAAAATTAATTCAAAAAATCTTTCTCAAAATTGTGAAAAATTTATTTTCCAAAATATTCAATTTATCATTTCAAATCCAAATTTTGATAAATATTTAAATCAAAATCAAAATCAAATTTACAATTTTATTGGATTAATTTCTTTAAATCAAAATCTTTCAAATCAATTCCAAATTATTCAACAAATTAAACAAAAATTGAATCAAAATAATCAAAAAAAATTGATAAAATTAAATAAATTTGAAACAAATCAAAATGAAAATGAAAACAATGAAATTGAAAATTCTTTTTCAAATTTATTAAATCAAATTTCACAAACAAAATCAATTAATCAATTTCAAATTCAAATTCAACAAATCAAAAATAAATCAATTTCTCAACTTCAAAATAAAATTATTTTATTAAATTCAAATATTGAAGAATTTGAACAAGAAAATCAAAAATCAGAATTTACAATTAATCAACTTTATTATCAACAAAAAACAACCCAAAAAGAAAAAGAAAAATTAGAAAAAATTAAAAAACAAATTGAAGAAATTCAAAAAGAATATGAAAAATGGAAAAAAGAAATTGAAGAAAAATTTCAACAATTAATTCAAAATGAAAATGAAAAAATGAAAAAAGAATATTTAGAACAAGTTAAGAAAATAATTATTAATTTGAAATATTTATTTGAACAAAATAGAAAAAAAGATTTAGAAAATTTTCAAAAAGAAATTCAAAAAATTCAAAATAAATTCAAAAAAATAAAAAATAACAATTTGGAAGAAATTGATAAACAATATCAAGAATTAATAAATTTTCCAAAATCAAAAACAGAAGAAGATTTAAAATTACTTGAAGAAAAAATTCAAAAATTTAAAAATGAATTTGAAAATCAATTTGAAAAAAAAAGAAAAGAAAATTTAGAAGAATTTAAACAATTTATTCAACAAATCAAAAATCAAAATCAAAATCAAAATCAAAATCAAAATCAAAATCAAAATCAAAATCAAAATCAAAATCAAAATCAAAATCAAAATCAAAATCAAAATCAAAACCAAAATAAAATTCAAAATAAAAATCAAAATAAAAATAAAAATAAAAATAAAAATCAAAATCAAAATCAAAATCAAAATAAAAATAAAAATAAAAATAAAAATAAAAATCAAAATCAAAATCAAAATAAAAATCAAAATCAAAATAAAAATCAAAATCAAAATCAAAATAAAAATCAAATTCAAAATCAAATTCAAAATCAAAATAAAAATAAAAATAAAAATAAAAATCAAAATAAAAATCAAAATAAAAATCAAAATAAAAATCAAAATAAAAATAAAAATCAAAATCAAAATCAAAATCAAAATCAAAATCAAAATCAAAATCAAAATCAAAATCAAAATAAAAATAAAAATAAAAATCAAAATCAAAATCAAAATCAAAATCAAAATAAAAATAAAAATCAAAATAAAAATAAAAATAAAAATCAAAATCAAAATCAAAATAAAAATCAAATTCAAAATCAAAATAAAAATCAAAATCAAAATCAAAATAAAAATCAAAATCAAAATCAAATTCAAAATCAAAATAAAAATCAAAATCAAATTCAAAATCAAAATCAAAATCAAAACCAAAATAAAAATAAAAATCAAAATAAAAATCAAAATCAAAATCAAAATCAAAATAAAAATCAAAATCAAAATCAAAATAAAAATCAAATTCAAAATCAAAATAAAAATAAAAATAAAAATAAAAATCAAAATAAAAATCAAATTCAAAATCAAAATAAAAATAAAAATAAAAATAAAAATCAAAATCAAAATAAAAATAAAATTCAAATTCAAATTCAAAATAAAAATAAAAATAAAAATAAAAATAAAAATCAAATTCAAAATAAAATTGAAATTGATAAAATAATTGAAGAAATAAAAAATATAATTCCATTCAAACAAAATGAATATTTGGGAAAAATTGAAAAGAAAATTCAAAAAATTGAAATTAAAAATGAAAATTTAAATGAAAATGAAAAAATAATTCAAAAATTTAATAATGAAATTGAAAAAAGAAAAAATGAATTTTATTCAAAAATTGATCAAGAAATCAAAAATATTCAAAATATTCAAAATGAAATTAAAAATCAAAAACCAAAAATAGAAATTCTTCAATCAACAGAAAACACAATAAATTTTTTACAAGAACTTTCAAATAAAATTCAACAAAATGATAAAAGTAAATCAAAAAAAAAAAGGAAATTAAATTGAATTAAATTAAATTAAATTGAATTGAATTAAATTGAATAATTTTAATTAATTTATTTAATTAATATTTGATTTATAAAAAAAATAATTTAATTTCACAAAAAACAAAACAAAAAGGAAAAACAAAAGAATTAATTGAAATTGATGAATATTTTATTCTTAAATGTATGAATAATTTCCCAACAAATGAAATTATTCAAGAAAATTCATGTTTTGCTTTAAGAAAATTTACTGAAACAAACAAAAGTAAAATTCAAAAATTAATTTATTTTCAAAAGAAAAACAAAAACAAAAAAGAAATATCAAATTCAAAATCCAAAATCCAAAATTCAAAAAAATAGAAAAATCAATTCAATTTGAAAATTTAAATGGAATTGATTTAATTTTGAAAGCAATGAAAAATTTCCCAAATAATCAACAAATCCAATTTCAATCTTTTTCAATTTTTATTAATATTGGAAAAGAAAAAGGTAAATCAATTTATTTTTCCAAAATTTTTTCATTAACAAAAAAAGAAAAATAATCAATTTATTAATAAAATTAATCAACAAATTCAAAATCAAATTCAAATTCAAAATCAAATTCAAAATCAAATTCAAAATCAAAATCAAAATCAAAATCAAAATCAAAATCAAAATCAAAATCAAAATCAAAATCAAATTCAAATTCAAATTCAAAATCAAAATCAAATTCAAAATCAAAATCAAATTCAAAATCAAAATCAAATTCAAAATCAAATTCAAAATCAAAATCAAAATCAAAATCAAAATCAAAATCAAATTCAAAATCAAAATCAAATTCAAAATCAAAATCAAATTCAAAATCAAATTCAAAATCAAAATCAAAATCAAAATCAAAATCAAAATCAAATTCAAAATCAAAATCAAATTCAAAATCAAAATCAAATTCAACTTCAAATTCAAAATTAAAATCAAAATCAAAATCAAAATCAAATTCAAATTCAAAATCAAAATCAAAATCAAATTCAAAATCAAAATCAAAATCAAATTCAAATTCAAATTCAAAATCAAAATCAAAATCAAAATTCAAAATCAAAATTCAAAATCAAAATCAAAATAAAAATTAAAATCAAAATCAAAATAAAAATAAAAATCAAAATAAAAATCAAAATAAAAATAAAAATAAAATTCAAATTCAAATTCAAAATAAAAATAAAAATAAAAATAAAAATCAAAATCAAATTCAAAATAAAATTGAAATTGATAAAATAATTGAAGAAATAAAAAATATAATTCCATTTAAATAAAATGAATATTTGGGAAAAATTGAAAAGAAAATTCAAGAAATTGAAATTAAAAATGAAAATTTAAATGAAAATGAAAAAATAATTCAAGAATTTAATAATGAAATTGAAAAAAGAAAAAATGAATTTTATTCAAAAATTGATCAAGAAATCAAAAATATTCAAAATATTCAAAATGAAATTAAAAATCAAAAACCAAAAATAGAAATTCAATCAACAGAAAACACAACAAATTTTTTACAAGAACTTTCAAATAAAATTCAACAACATGATAAAAGTAAATCAAAAAAAAAAAGGAAATTAAATTGAATTAAATTAAATTAAATTGAATTGAATTAAATTGAATAATTTTAATTAATTTATTTAATTAATATTTGATTTATAAAAAAAATAATTTAATTTCACAAAAAACAAAACAAAAAGGAAAAACAAAAGAATTAATTGAAATTGATGAATATTTTATTCTTAAATGTATGAATAATTTTCCAACAAATGAAATTATTCAAGAAAATTCATGTTTTGCTTTAAGAAAATTTAC